>JAJOZX010001562.1:217500-577500 GCA_023014485.1 Bathynomus jamesi
GATTTTTTCCCTATTTTATTTTGTTAATGTCATTATGGTTTTTAATATTATGTTTTTAACTTTTAGAATTTTTTGCCTGAGGATGAGCATAGTTTTGTGCTTGAAACGTTGCAATATACAAAATATAGTCCCTTTCCAACTTGATGGATGTTTCTTTCCTTCTTGTCTTTTGCTTTCTGCTTAAATTGAAATTGAAGCTTGCCAGAAGCGGCCTCACCAATTATATATATATATATATATATATATATATATATATATATATATATATATATATATATATATACTAGGGGCACTCAATATATTTTGCCCCACCCTTTTTTCTTAGTTAAATAGTAGGCCATGGGGTTGAAATGTCTTTTGGGCCGTAAGTTCGAACTTTCTGCGCTTCACATAACCAGATTTTTCCAGTTGGAAATATTCACAAACGTCTACAAAACTTTTACGGAGATGCTGTTGATGATCGAAGCACAGTTGGACGCTGGTCTAAACGTATGACATCATCGGAGAGAGGGAGAGCCAGCCTCGATGATGAGCTCAGCATCGGCTGTGACATCTCACACTGTGCAACGTGCTAACAGCATCATTCCATCAAATCGGCGCGTTACATACAAGGAGCTATCACTGAAGCTAGGAAGTGGTGAAGGAAGTGTGAATACGATAATTCAGCAACTGGAATACTTAAAAGTGTGTTCACGGTTTGTTCCTCGCGAACTGACTGAAGATCACAAAGCCCAAAAGAAAGAAATTGCTTCAGAGTCGTTGGTTCGATACGAGACTGAAGGGGATAACTTCCTTTCACGAATTGTGACTGGGGATGAGACTTGGGTACACCACTTTGAACCTGAAACAAAACGCCAATCCATGGAGTGGCATCATGCAAACTCCACACGCAAGAAAAAGTTCAAAATGGCTCCCTCTGCAGGAAAAGTTATGGCCACCATCTTCTGGGACATGAAAGGGGTGATTCTGGTGGACATTATGAAGAAAGGACAAACAATTAACTCAGAGGCATATATTGCTTGCTACCCTACAGAGACTCCAGAGACGTATAAAGCGAGTTCGACCGGAGAGAAAACTGGAAGACGTCCTTCTTTTGCACGATAACGCAAGACCACACAACAGTTTGCAAACAAGAGAGGCCATCACAAAAATGCACTTGACTGTGTTAACCCACCCTCCATACAGCCCGGATCTGGCACCTTCAGACTTCTATTTGTTTGGGCCAATGAAGGATGCTATTCGTTGAAGAAAATTTCAGAGTGATGATGAGGTTGTTGAGGAGGTTAAGATGTGGCTACAGCGGAACCCAGCGGACTTTTACTAGCAAGAAATAAAGGCCTTGTTTCGAGGTGGAGGAAAGCTGTAGAAAATGATGGAGACTGTGTGGAAAAATAAAAACTTGTAAAAAAAATATGTAACTACGTGTGTACAAAATTTCTGGAACTTACAAGGAAACTTAGAAAGAAAAAAAAAGTTCGGGCAAAATATATTGAGTGGGAATTGAGTGGGATTAAGTGAAGGAATACAAAGGACACCAAACAGCAACAGACCGGCTGATCCTGACGAGGCTCTCTGTTTGAGAAGGAAGATTAAAAGATGTAAGAAAATTTGAAGACAAGTGAGGGTTCTAAGCAAAACAAAGTAGAGAGGTTGAAAGGAAAGAAAGAAATTTAAAGATAAAGTGAAAATTTTAAAGTAAAGAGAAGGGGAAATCCTTATGAAAATTTTACAGTACTTCTACACGCTAACAAATGGTTCTTACTGGAAGTTTAAGGCAAGATAAACATCTTGTCTCTTTTTAAAGGAATCGACCGAATTATTTTCAACTATGCTGGCTGGCAATCCCTTCCACAGATTAACTATACGATTGAAGAAAAGAATGTTTAGCTTCATTAGAATTAACCCTTTATGTCCCAGCGATTCCATACGGCATCATCAACAAAAAGTACGCGTAATTTCCTCAGATTAGCTTCAATGATGCATTATGGCATTTGAATGTAACAATTAACTATATAGCAACATTAGGCAGATAATTTTGAACATTGGCCTGAGCATTTAGGACCCAAAACGAGATGCAGAAACTGTATGAAGGGTTACTCTCGACTAAAATGCAGAAAGTGTGATTTACCATTATACTTAAAGAAGGACAAAAACTGTTTTAATGCATTCCATTCAAATTAGTATGGTCTACCGTTGTGTTTAGCAAAGAACAAAAATTGTTTTTATTTGTTTCATTCAAAGTACCAAAGTTATGTTAGTTTCTCTTATTACTTGATAGCGCCAAATGGAATCATATAATTTTTAGTGTAATTAATTAAATAAATTTCTAAGCAAAGTTTCGTTTGTTTCGATACCTATTTTTAGCATTTTTAAGTGTTAACTATTTTTTTTCAGCTCAAATCAATAATTTGGGATAGAAAGGGTTAAAGTGGGTACCCACTAATTTGAGACCATTACTGGGAGTTCTATCTTCATTTCTGAAGGTGAAATATTTTTCGGCGTCAACATTATCAAAACCATTAATCATTTTAAACTATTGGATTTAATCTCCTCGAATACGCTTTTTCACAATTGAGGATAAATTTTACGCTTCTAAACGAGCAGCGTATGAATTGTTTCTAAGTTTAGGAATCAGCTTAGTTTGGGAAGGGCTTCCTGTTCCTCCAAGGTAGTGCCATCCATATTCCAATCAAGCGAACTCTGCCTCAGGGAGATCGAGGGAGGCAGAAGATGGGGGCGTAGTGGTCAACAGACTTACCTCTCGAAGGATTCCTCAACCCGTTCTCACAGCTCCGCCTGCGGTGAGGAACCTTACCCTTTTTTTTTTTCGCAAATTCAGCTCTCGAACAAGGAATGCGATATTCGTCGTCACTAAGCTCAACAACAAATCTCCGTATTATAAATCATTTAAGGTAATAACACTAGGGAACAACATTTTTGTTTCTTGAAAACTATTTGGTGTTTCTTATAGAACATTTGATGCTGATTCCAAATATAGTTTCAGAATTTTTGTATCATCCATAGTTTTCGAGAAAATAATATTTCCATTTACTCAGAGTTTTCCCAAAATATTAGTTAAAATTAAGTGTGCTAATTTAATTTTACTTTCTTTTTTTTCCAGGTTAACTATATTTAATAGTATTTTTTGCATTAAAAAAATATAGCTTAAACAAACAGATTTTTAATAAAAAGAAATTTTTTTTTCAAGTTTTGCTCAAATTTTAAAATTTTTCATAGTAGAAAAAATTGGTTTTTCATTCCAAAAAGTTTTTCGTGATTTCAATAATTTTCCGCCAGCATGAATCGAAACTGTATTAATCCCAGAGATACATTTTGCTACGTATGTGGAGAACTGACCATAATGGCACAGAGGAAGACGATGACCCCACTCGTGAAGAAGGCTTACGAACTTTATTTTGGATGTAAGGTAGGCGACCAAGACAAATCCTGGGCACCTCATATCTCATGCATTTCCTGTGCCGTCACTCTTAGGGGTTGGATTAAAGGTACCCGCAAATCTATGCCATTTGCCATACCAATGATTTGGAGAGAGCCCAAGGATTACCTAACGGATTGCTATTTTTGTATGACTAACGTTTCAGGATTCTCTGCCAAAAATAAACATAAAATTCAATACCCAAATCTTGCATCTGCCATTAGACCAGTACTACATGACGATGATAACCCAATTCCAACTCCCCCAAAGTCATGGACACTGGATGAAGAGTCTGAAGTTGAACCAATGGAAATTGATGACACTAAAGATACAGACTTTCAGCAACCTGAATCAAATAAACAACGTATGATAACGCAGGTTATGCTGAATGATCTCGTGAGAGATTTGGACCTTCCGAAAAAGAAAGCGGAATTATTGGGTTCCAGGTTACGTGAATGGAATTTGCTGGCAAAAGATACAAGCATATCGGCGTTCCGCACTCGCCAAAAAGATCTGATGCAGTATTTCTCCTCGTCAGGTGGTTTATGCTACTGTAATAATGTAAATGGACTGCTTTTAGCTCTCGGTCATGAGCACAAATCTGAAGATTGGCGTTTATTTATTGACTCTTCGAAGCTAAGCCTCAAGGTTGTACTAATTCACAATGGAAATAAATACCCTTCCATTCCTGTAGGGCACGCTGTCCACATGAAGGAATTTTACGAAAATATGAAACTCATCCTTCAGCAGATTAATTATGACCAGTTTCGTTGGTATATATGTGGGGATTTAAAAGTCGTCGCGCTTCTTCTGGGAATGTAGCTCGGTTATACGAAGTTCTGCTGCTTCCTTTGTGAATGGGACAGCAGAGCCAGAGATTCGCATTATTTTGTAAAGGATTGGCCACTTCGTCAAAAATGTATCCCAGGACTGAAGAATGTGTCTCATGAACCCTTAGTTGACCCCAAGAAAATATACTTACCGCCACTTCACATCAAACTTGGCATCATGAAAAATTTTGTCAAAGCAATGAACAAGGAAGATGAGGCATTCAAATATTTGAAGAAAAAGTTTTCACGACTTAGCGATGCAAAGATAAAAGAAGGGATCATTGTTAGTCCCCAAATCAGAGAGCTCATGAAAGATCGAAAGTTTGATGATGTCTTGAGAGGAAAAGAAAAAGTGGCATGGGAGGCCATGAAGAATGTTGTCACAAATTTTCTAGGGAACATCAAAGCCTCTAACTATGAAAAAATAGTGCAGGGCATGATTGAAGCATATAGGTTATTGGGGTGTAATATGTCACTAAAAATCCATTTCTCGCACTCCCATTTAGATTTCTTCCCTGAAAACCTCGGCGACGTAAGCGATGAGCATGGAGAAAGGTTCCACCAAGATATAGCTACTATGGAGAAACGCTACCAAGGGAGGTGGGATCCGGCAATGTTAGCTGATTACTGCTGGACATTGATGCGAGAAGCTCCTAATGAAAACTACAAGAGAAAATCAGTGACAAAGAAGTTTTAAGAAGAATATTTTAAATGCCAATCTGCCACTAATATAATTTTTATGAAGTATTTTTAATAACTTCTATACACTTTTTTAATAAATATTAAAATACAAATTTCTCAGTAACCTTGGGTGATAGAGAAATTCTACGGCTATATTCGGAATCAGCGGAAAACATCCTATAAGTCCGACCTGTTCAAGTCCAAGCAACAAAAAAAAGTTAAAATTTGTTCCCCCAGTGTAATTAGAGGTGTAAACTCACAGTTCAACCCTTACAACACCAGTCAGAAAAAAATACAAGTGACAGAGTTTCATAATTTTTAGACATTCGTTATGTCAGTAATATATTCACAGTACTCTCATCTGAATATGCCTTTGGAAGCATGAAGGCTTTTTATGCAAAATTAATGCCATTTGGTTTATTTATTACATAAAATAGTGAAAGTGGCAAGTAATAGTAACAGTGACCACAAAAAATAATAATAATAATAGCAACAATAAATACAAAGCAATAATAATAGTAAATACAATATAAAGTTTACAAAATGTTAAATAATCTTAAATTAAATGATTTTTTGCATATTTAGTAGAAAATACATGCTGCTGAATAAAGAAATATAAAAAAAGAGTAGATTACGAAATTAAAGGTGCTTAATGAAATTAACATATTTTAGATAGTTGATGACAAAATTGATTACTATGGTAAAAATGGCTGTAGTGAACTTATCCATCAGTACGAGCTAATGAAGTGCTTTTTCAGTAATTTGCGAAATACATTTAGTGATGAAGCCTACTTGATATGCATGGGAATTGCACTCCATACATCTGTTCCTTTGAAAGAGAGTGCATGTCCTGAAGGTTCTATCGTATCGTCAGGTTTCTGTATTAAATCTTTGGGCAGCCTTGTGTTATAACGATAGTGTATTTGATGGGGGGGGTGATTGCTTTTTGAATGAATGATGAACGTTGCTTTTTATTTATAACTTTGAACATACTGAGAGCAACATTGAATTTCTATAAATCATTTAATTTTAAAAGATTTAGCTCTTTAAATATTAGAGAAGTGTGACTTTCTCTGTTCTCATTATTCGAGAGAGTTCGCAGACATTTTTTATGAATTACTTCCAAAGGATGTTTTATATATTTCTTTGAGTTACCCCTACCCCATATCTAATGCAATATAATAAATGTGAGTAGTATGGGTGAAAATGGGAGCGAGCAATTGCAATGTTGCACAGGAGGAAGAGAATGTTGCATGGGGTGTGTGCAAAGGAGGATTGGTATTGCAACAAGAGGTGGGAGTAACCCCCAAGTTGAATGAAGGGGGAGCTTTGGGGGAGAAGTTGTGACGGCCTCACCCCCAAAAGCAATGACCCTGACCTCTTTGGGGGGAGAAGAACGTGAGACGACCTCACCCTCCAAAGGGGTATACATAACCTAATAGAGAGAAAGGAGGAGGAGAGTCTTTGGGGGAGAAGGTCGGACGGCCTCACCCCCCAAAAGGATATCCTAACCTAAGAGAGAGCGAAAGAGATGTTGCGTCTGGCTCCGTCAGACGCATTATGCGAGTTCATGGGACCAGCAGCTGTTATATAGAAGGTCGGAGGTTGCCAGAGGGCACTATTGAATTTGTTTATTTATATATATATGGATTGGTTGCCAGAGAGCACTATTTATTTTAATTATTTATATATGGAGGGTTGGCAGATACCACTATTTTAATTATTTATTTATATACAGAAGGGTAGCCATTTAATTTATTTATTTATATATGGAGGGCTGCCAGCTGTTTATTTTAATTATTTATTTATTAAAGGTAAGAGGGAGATGCTCTCAGTGCTTAGAGGGGATTGCCAGATATCACTGCTTATTTTAATTACTTATTTATTAAAACTCGTCGTGTAAATCCATACCATCTGATAAAAAAATGCGAGTGGTTAGAGTGCAATTGCAATGTTGCAAATGCAGTGTTGATCAATGTTGCAAAGGGGATGGGGTTATACATTCCTATATATATATATTTCAAATGGGGTGTAAATAATGGTTTATAAAGATTCATATATACAGATTATCCCTAGGTCTGGTCTTTCCGGGTACAACAGTTATCAGAAAATTTTTCAAACAAGTAAAATGTCTTTCCAATTAAAAGAACTATGAGGGGATCCTACCAGTGTTGATCAATGTTGCAAAGGGGATGGGGTTATACATTCATATATATATATATTTCAAATGGGGTGTAAATAATTGTTTATAAAGATTTATATATACAGATTGTCTCTAGGTCTGGTCTTTCCGGGTACAACAGTTATCAGAAAATTTTTCAAACAAGTAAAATGTCTCCAATTAAAAGAACTATGATGGGATCCTACCGGGCAACAATATAAATTGAATGTTTAATTTGTATATATTTATTGAATATTCAAACTAGTGTATTATTTTAAAAATATTTCACTTTAACCCATTAATCGCCGGACCCCTTTATGTTGGTCAGAAATATATTATTTTTATATATGTGATAGATGGGACTCTAACTAAGGTAATAATAAATAAATAAGATAAAGCGAGTGGGCAATTCACTCATTCACCTTGAGATGTGAACATTGAAATTAAATCTGCAGAGAGAATAAACTGAATTTTATAATGACACACTTCATTATTCGTGAAGACGAACAATCAGGACCTCAATGTCCAAAGCGTGGGTCCGTTATATCGGTGTTACAACAACTGATTGGTACACAAATTTAACATAGCCCCGCCCATTTACATTGACAACCAATCAGCAAACTTACGAACCCCAATTAGTCAATTGGGATAGTGCTTGGGGATCATGCATATAAAAGTGAGTATTTTCAGTTGGAACCAGGGAATAAACAAACACATTCCCTCCGTCATGAGTCAATCACAAGAACTTTACAGTTTACCGGCTTTATTTGAAGATGGAAGCACTACCGCGGTGTAGACAATTAATCTTTTTAACGCAGCCGACCGGACGGATTATCTCCAACGCAAACCCTTGATGATATTTGCAATGACGCTCCTTGCGATCCGGCGCAAGGGATTGCCGTTGAAATGTAAGTGTATAAATTTTTGTGCCTGTAATTTCATTTTTTTTAGCCATTTATTCGCGAACTTGTTATTTATTTTAGTGCTCCTGTCATTATGAGAAGACTCTTGAGCACCATTCTATGTTTCGCTTATTTCATCATATATATAATTATATATGGAGGGTTGTACTAATTTATTTTCATCTCATTACATTTTATTGAAAAATGCTTTATTAAAATAGGAGGTATCCGCAATTTTTAATTATAGATTAGTTTACAATAGTAATTAATATTATGCTAAAGTTCTGTTTTGATAGTCATCAAAAATCGTTGAATATTTTAAAATTTATAATAATAAGACTCCTTTGCAAATTTTAAATAATTTTATAAATTCCATAATAAATTCATTTGAAATGTTATTCGGCATTTTCTCTTAAAGGGTCACAAACTTCTGTGATCGGTTCAAAGATATTTGGTACTTCACGTTGTAACTCTCTTCCTATATATATATATATATATATATATATATATATATTCTGCATTCTGCATGTGTTTTTAGTGGAAAGCAAATGGGTTTTTATTAAAAAGATTCAGAAAATGTATGAACTAATCAAATTAATCCGGGTGTTATATATGAACTTGTTATATCCGGGTTATGCATTCTAGGGTTAAAGGTCCGATGAGGATTTGACTCGTGTAATACAATTTTTTCGTGATAGTTTTGAAGAAAAGCATGTCGTGGACCAGAATACGGAGGTAGAAGTTTTACCGCGCAGTGAACCCAACGAATGCCACATCATTTACGAAATAATGTAAGCATTTTTCTTTATCTTATGTTTCGGATAAGAGCTTTTTTTTCTTTTACATGTGTTTCGTGTAAGAAGAAGACGCAATGTATTTTCATCAATTTATTAAATGATAGAAATCATGTTTTACAAAATAGTACAATATCCATCTTAAATTAATTTCCATTACATTTTAAATAAGCTACACAATACACAAACTAATATTATTGGAGGCAATATTAATGCAATTATTTATTTTTATATGCGATCAAAACATCATACTATACAACGAGTGCGCACAATCGGAAAACGGCATTTTATGTGTCTGTATACCATTTCTTCGTTTCGTTGAGTGTGACACGGGTCGAATAATTTTTAAAAATTTAAAAATTCCTTACCACGTGACATATGCATGGGAAATGAAAGGCAGTATATCCCGCAAGTATTACTAAAATATCCTTGTAGCCGGCAGGGATTCCATACAAATTCGGGGATATGCAACTGCTCGATAAATTTTACAATAATAGAGTCACTCCAGGGATGAGAACCGAGTGAATTAAAATAGTACATGCGGTCCCTACTTTTAAAATAGATTGCAAACCAATGAATCCCTTCACCACCAATAACATCTGTGTTCACAATAAAACTAGCGCAATCTCTCGTAGTTGGCAATTTCAGTATTTCATTCTTCGCAAAAACCGATAAATTTGGAATGTGTGATTCGTTCACTATTCATTACTCTCTGAACTCTATTTGCATCCATTTTAAAAGTCAGTGACAACACTCCTAAACCTGTCAATTTCTATTAGGGCTTGTGACTCGAAATATACTAGTACACTAATAGGAGCGTCTATTGGCCTGGCGAATTCTAATCTGACTGAAATGTTTCCACTCTGTTGTGGACTTAACCCTTTACCGCCTGAATTTTTTGTAGGGTTAAGTTATGAATGCATGTATTTGACATGTTACAAATTTGTCCATCTAGGCAGTAAAGGGTTAAGTGTGTATTTACACTAGCAATTAAGTCAGGTGTGATGTCAAACGGATAAAGGTTAAATTGATCGATGAATTCTTTCTGCGTTACCCCAAACCCGAGCTCATCACAAGCACCAGCAATATGGGCCAGATTACTATATGCTCTCGCGCAAAGCTGGAACACAGCGTCTGATGAATAATCCATATCCATACCCCCGCCCAACACAACGCCTTTCACGTATAGAGTTATATTTTTATGGCCGAAATTCTCGAATTTAAAGGCACTCTTTTTATATTTTCCATTCACCGAAGCGTGGTCCTGCATTCCAATTAATATCCTTTTAGGTATAACTCCCAGGGCGATGTTTTCTATCTGTTTCGCTGCCAACCCTGCTTGCACCGTGTATAATTTGATCTGTGCTTTGTTAAATGGATATTTTACTGTGGCATATAGTAAGTTTTTCTCAATTTCTAGTTGTTTAGGCGAACTAAATTTCACTCGCCGCATGCGGAGGTATGTCTCCATAATGTGAATCACAACGGGTTTTGCTCCCTCTTCTTGATCAGCTCCCAGATTTAAACATATCTCAGGATTCGTGCGGGTGAGATTTATTTTCATATCCACCCCATTCACAAGCAATTCTCCTGGAATGTGAGGTTTGTATGCAGGCGTCCAAAAAATCATATATGTTTTTAGAATTCTTAAATTTGTCTTTTATACTACATTCGTCTTTAACTTGATAATACCCGTCGGCATTTAAAAAGGTAGCCTTCGCCTCTTTTAAACAGTTGAGGACACTTTCCAGATAGGTTCGTAGGTGATAGTACCACGTTCCTGGCGATATGTTGACCTGATTTAAATATACGTCACACTGGTTGAGTATGGAGTGCAGAAAGTTTGTTTCAGGGTATACAGCATATTTGTCATCGCAGTCCGTTCCATCAGAATGGGCTATACGTAGTTTAGCTTACATGTGCACACATCTTGGATCAAAAAAGTAAGGGTCTCAGGTGGGTATCACGAATTCTATAGTGGCACTCGGGGAACTAATTGTGTTTAAAGGGTTAATTGTAATAAAGTCACTGTGTTCAATAGAAACTTGTGTTGGGGGCATTTCAAAGAGGGACAGCTCCGATTTACAACATCTTGAACTACACGGATGGATAAATCGTGCCATGACGAGTCATAAATTGTACCACCTCTCTCGACAAGTAGTAAACAGTCTATGATTCATAAGATCGTTGTCCTTAGCTTATATCAGTAAAAACAATGGTCAAGCATAGGTTTCATGGCCTTAGAACACTTCTTTTTTTATATAATTCTACCTTTAACGCCAGTCCTCTTCTTCTTCCCACCACCACACATTTTTCTCTTTGCATCTTTGACGATTTCGTCCCGTGTACGCTTTCAGTGTTTTTTTTAGAGCTTCTTTAGGTTATCCCCAGCCAATATATCTTCTGCCGTGTTAAGACCTGATTGTAGCGCTTTCTTCCCGAGGTATCTGCCATCCCTCTTCAGCAAAGAGAGAGCCGTACCTAGTATGGCTGAAAATATGGATCCAAGTCCACTACCACGCTGGTTTCTCACACCTCGATAAACTGTGAAAGGCTTTTTGTCCATTATAACTCAGTGCATCGAAAGTGCAGCTTCACTATTAAGCTCTCATCACCGAATGGGAAATTTTTTCCCTCAATCGTTCTTATATATATTGAGATGTTGGTTATTAGATTAGTCGCGACATTCACATAATGGGGCCTGTCATATGCAATACTCAAGCTCTTCCCGCTATGATTGGGAATGTGAGCAATGCGCAGCAGGCGTGCCTGGGTATCCCCAACAAACTGGTGTCCACTATATTGCTGTAAATATAACACATGTCTGGAGGTGTATAGCCAGCAACCAGTTTCTCCAATTTCATCTAATACATTAATCTGGACAAGTTATGTTGTACCTCGTGAAAGGTATCTCTTTGGAAAGCTGATCGATATCGCCCTTAGGTTATAATCTTCAACAGTCTTTTGTCTTTAATATTTCTCTTAGCCTCTGATTTTAGGATTAGAGTATGTGCAGCGTTTTCTTTGTTTACGATTTCGTCTACTAAATCATCCGTAAGATTTGAGTTTTTTAAAATTACGTTTAAGTCTCTCGCAACATCCTCAGCTGCACCATAGCGACCCGGACCTAGTGTTACTACTGTACTGTAATACCGTACATCTCCAATCTGGGTGATTCGTATGTTTTCACTCCGTGTTACCCCGGCTTTTTCACACTCATCAATGTCTCTAAGAACCGTTAAAACGGGTTCTTTAAAATCAATATTTAAAAAGAGGGTGTCCACCTGAATTTCGCATATCTCCACCTCATACGAATCACGACCCAATTCTCTGGGTTCATGGAGTTATTTTACAAAGTTGGCCAAGGTGTTGTTAGGTGTACAGAGAGGGACGAGGAGGACGGTAGTGTGATGTAGAAATGGTTAGGCGCAATGTTCCATACTATTTAAGCTTCATTGTTGCATCAGCTTTTATTTTGGTGTTGAAGCATTCTGGATACCCAGCCATTTCACCAGGTACATTTTTCTCTTTCATGAACCTTTGTTGCCTAAAATTTTTTCAATTTTAAAAACATTTTTTCCTAAATTAAATGTCACTTTCTGCAACTCCTCGCGGTAAAAGCCTCCTGCGATTTCTTCACCATTCAAATCTTCAATGTAATCCAACACTATCTCGCCTTTAGGTCTCATAGCCCTAACTTTAAAAATCTCACGTGTCCAACCTTGCTCAAATCCCTTCGCGAATTTATTTCCCGAACGCGATAGCCTTACATAAACATTGATTTTGAAAAGTGGAGAGTGTGGCGGCGCTCTACAAACATCTCTTCTCACGTCAGGCTCTATGCCCGTACCTCTTTCTAAAATCTCTTTAGGTTTTGTCCTAATCGTGCGATAGTGTGAGCGGTTGTATGATGAGGCCAATGATTCCAGAATGTCTATATATCTATGTGTTTTTATTTTTAAAATAGCGGTATATGCGTTCTTTTATGGTACGCTGAACTCTTTCAGCTAAAGAGGCCTTATGTATAGAATTGGTAGTGTAGTAGATGATATTAAACTTTGTTAATATGTTCTAAAAAGTTCGATCTACAAATTGTTTCCCCATATCCGTACAAAAATAGCTAGGAATCCTGTTTTCTTTCAACATCAACGTTATGGTGGCTTCAGCAACTGTTTCTGGCGATTTATTTTTCAGAGGAATTAGCCACAGATATCTAGAGAATACATTTATTATGAAAAGGATGTAGCGGTAACCTTCGTTATACACTGAATATCTTTGCATGTCTTTTAAATCTGCTTGCCAAATAGCGTCAATCGATTCCGTTGTTGTCTTACCTGTTTTAAACCTTTTCTCACAGGCTTATGAAGTGTATAAGCGTCTTGCTCCGGCAAAAACCTCTCAACATCTTTTTTCCCTACTCCATCATTGTACAGTAAACATTTCTCAACTGTCTATCTACGCCACCGTAGGTGGCTTGGCTAGAAATGTCATAATAACGTCTTCTTAATATGTTAACCATTTGCGTATTTTAGAGGCACGTGGATACGGTTGGCCGTTGTTGTTGTTTAGCTTCTTCTTTCTCCTCTTCAGAGGTTGTTACCACTGGAGGGGATGACGTTCTCAATTGTGGCACATGCGATGCATGTTCCAAGTCTTTAAACCTGTTCAGATTTCCTATCATTGTTTTAGGGGACACTTATTTGTTGTAGTCTTGTTTTAATATGCTTCAATCCTGATGGTGAGGGCCTATCTCACTTTGTCACTAGATCATGGACGATGTCTACGATATTTAATCCCTGTAACTTTGCTCCTTCCACAATGATCTCAACTGTATCGGTCCACTCTATGTTGGGATCCTCATTCAATAGCTAATTATAAAGACTTAAACCTTTATTCCTCAATGTATGTGGGAGAGTGCTTTTTAATACATGCTTGATATGTTGTGGGGCCGACTCGTTATTCTTTGATTGGTCAGCTCTATCGTCGAACACAGGTCCTATGTCACCATACTCATCGTTGGCCGTGCTGTGGCTAATAACCACAGGGATCTCTCTCGGATTCTTATAATTTTCGTACTCGTGAAGAAATTTCTGCACTCTGCAGAGCTTTTCGGTATAAGATTTTTTTCTCATCACGTGACTTTTCACTTTTTAATAGCGCTAACAATTAGCGCTCCATTCTTTTAAGTCTGCTTTTATGGAATTGTAGAACCGTGTCTGGATTCTTTGAACTTTGCAGTGAAGCATACACCTCGTGTGGAATCACTACCACTTTCTTCATTATATTAATCTAGTCAGTAAAAGACCCAAAACTAAAAATAAGATGGGGAGGAATGACCCTCCTCTTTGTACAAAAGAACAGGTACTATTTCGGCCTTTCTTTCGTAGATGTGCTTTCCCCTCGCGATTTATGGATGCCGATCTTACCCATCGTTATACATCACAAGATCATGTTTCCCCTGTGCGTGAAGTGCGCAAAGGAGAAAAATGGGGATTGTAATCACACAACCAACCGGCATAAGATCAGAGGTGTCTATACAAGCCCTGAGCTGGACCTAGTCGTTCGCCATGGCTACAGAATATTGAAGATGTATGAATGTCGAGGTTTCAGAAGCTACCCAACCTTTTCACGCCATATGAAAACACTTTTTTGAAGGATAAGGTAGAGGCATCAGGGTATCCGCGAGGAATTGATACTGAAGCTGAAAAATCGGCTTATATTCAACGTTACTGTGACCGTGAAGGTATACAGCTTGACTGTTCCCAAATTGTAAAGAACCCAGGCAAGCGCTTTAGTGCAAAGTTGTGTCTAAGTAGTCTTTGGCGAAAATTTGCACAGAATACTGGCAAAGGGAACGTTCATTTGGCACAAAGTTATAGTGAAGTCTGGGATTATGCCAACGCTTCCGATAAAAAGGTCATGGAGATCGTGAATATAGGTAATACTTACATAATAAAGTACAACAATACCGAATTGGCCATAAATACCTCACGGGTTACAAACATACCTGTAGCCAGCTTCACAACGGTCTATGTACGCATCAAACTTTGGGGTCTATTGCATTCTCTTGGTCGGAGTGTTCTGTACGCCGATACAGGTAGTGTGGTATTCACAGCAAGGGAGGGTGAATACATGCCTCCTATTGGTGAAATCCTCGGAGAGTTGACTGATGAAATCAAGGATGAGTATGGAGACATCGCATACGCCGACACTTTTGTCTCAACAGGTCCAAAAACTTATGGGGGCTGAAGGAACTTAGGGGTACGAAGGTGTGTCGTAACACCAATAGGAAACGTTACCAGGTGCCAGGTACCTATGATACCGTATCCTTTGGATACCATAATCTTTGATTGTTATATATATATCTGTTGTTAACGATATATTTATTTTATTTATTACACGTATTTGTAAATATATACCTTGAATAATTCGATGATATGTTCATTAAATAAATCGTGTTTCAATTAGCGTTTCACTTTCTCCTCTGTGTGTGTGTGTGTGTGTGTGTGTGTGTGTGTGTGTGTGTTTATGTACAGGGAAAAGTTCTAAACTCCGCCCCCTGTATGGTGGATCAATGGTCACGTGACTCCTGCTGCTACCTGGACATATTCCTACCCTGCGTGCTCAGTTGAACGCTGCAAGCCCTGGATCACAGACGTGTATTTGACGAAATCCCACGTATACGAAAAATAGTAATGGCTACCTTTAATATTGCGTGTTCGACGTTTATGAAGTGGTATTCGGCAAAGTGTTAAGATATGATGGATACTGAATGACTCCCTATTCCACCCTCCTTTAATACTTTTAAGGCTACATTGAATCGTGCGAAGCTTCATTAACAAGAGGTACAAATACTCTACGGGTATTCTGGCGAGAGCATTGCGGGATTTCGTCGTACAAGCGATGTTGTACAAGCCGTATGTTGTAGGACTAAACTTTATAGAAGGTTACATATACCGTGAAGTGGAAGAAGCAACACATGCAGAGGAGAAGTAACGGTTATGGTTACTGAGTCTTGTTGATGAGTGGTATGACAAGCGATATTATGTCATGTTGCATCATACCGAGAACTCGTACCCTGCGGCTGAGAATGTAAATCTTGTCATAATGGAGAATATGAAAGTATTTTTTCCACTACATTAATATATATCATGAGGTTTGTAGTGAGGTTGTGGCCAAAGACCTGCATGAGTTTTTAACAGAATTTACTGACGTGTATTGTCTGCTAAGCAAAATGGAAAAATATGGTCATATGTTTCTCTCAAATAGTGCGCCGGAGTGTGAATAAAATGTGTTTAGTTCGTGGAAATGAACGAAAATGTCTGGTATGTATTCTGGGGAGCGGGAGTCATAAAACATTAAAACCGTTTTTGAATTATGTATAGGAAAATTTCTCAAAACACCAACCCAGTATAATGGGATACAAGTATTTACATGAATCTTTCACGTTGGAACAACGCCTTACAAGATTCACCAACTTATAGTGTGACTCACTACTCCACACCTCCCGTCGAGCCGATCCGACCACCTGTGGCTCAGTCATCTCAGAGCTTGAACCGACTGGACGTGCACTCCTCACAATAGAATAAGATGGAGCTTCCTTTGAGAAGCATTCTCAATGCCGTGTACGATGTGTCCGTGACGAACTCATTGCGCGTGTTCAGGAGTAAAACCGGAGCCATTAACTACTGTATGTACTGGAAACGAATTGTAGACAAACAAACTCTGGTAAACGTAGTAGTTGAGAAATGGAGCGGAGATCGTTATAAAATACCAGCAGGTGTAGGTACAAGAAAAGAGAAGATTAGTGATACCCCCCTCATATGCCATTGTTTGTAAGTTGTATATAAATAACGATCAGCCATGCATTGATACACGACTGATGTGGAAGAATGCTTCTGAAAATAACGTTTTTGCCCCTACGCGAAACCGATTCATCCTCGACAGAATGTTTGAAATCGTCGGTTTCCGGAAGCTGAAATCTATATTAGACGCGCGTGTTACGGATATGGTTTAATTTGATACGGTTCTTGAATAAGCATACACCGCTCTGCTCGACGGGTTTACCGAGTGTAGGACTGAACAAGACGAGAATGGTCTAGAGCTGGATGATTATTTAAAAGGTTTAGATTCTTCGAAATGTCATGAACTTTGGTACAAAGCACTTGAGCGGTACAGGGATGAGCTCGCCTACACCGTTCACCCCGAAGAGCTGTTTCTTTATATAATGAACAGCTGTCGTTACGACTTAAAAGATTATTTCAACTGCCGCTATGAATTGTGAAGATGAGTTCACGATTGAAAAGCTCAGATCGGTAAGAATAAACTCTCGATTGGAAAGGTGTGTTATAAACTTGTATTTAATCTACAGATCTACAGAAGTTAAGGCTAACGAAGACCCTAAGTTCCACTCTAAGTTTAGCCCGAGAGAAAGGAAAGAGCAGGGAGTTAAAAAGAGGAGGATAAGGGGTTAAGTAAGTAGCAAAACCTATCATTCTTGGGTTAAAATTCATTCTGAAAAAGAGAAAGAAAGATTCTCCATCATCATCCGCCGGCCACTGCCGACAAGTCGGAAAAATAGTCGAGTAAAGAGAGTTACAGACATGCAAGTAAGGAGAGGATAAGAAAAAAAAGCAGGTAAAGTAAAACAAAAAGTGGGTTAGTTTACGCTACGAGCTACATCTACGTTCGTGTTAGTCTAATTTTTTTTTAATAATAATTTCATTGCTGGCATCACACGCTGGCATGTCACAAGCTGGCATTATCGTCAACAGACTCATCCTCGACCACCACCCCAGAGCTCCTGTTGCAAATTGTTTTTTTAATTTATTTTAAACAACGTTAATATTTTTAAAATGCCTATCTAAATGGTTCTTAAACATATGCTGGTAGAGTTCACGACTGACGCGGGAAGATGATTCCATTTATCAATTACTTTAAACGTAAAGATGTTTTTAGCGATGTTAGTAATGAAACGTCTGCCACACAACTTAAATCCGTTATTACGAGTATTGCGGTTGTCGAAAGTGAACAGTTTGTCAAAATTTACGTTATCGATGTTATTAACGATTTTGAAAACTTCAGTAAGCTCCCCTCTTAATCTCCTAGTTTCGAGTGAAGGCAAATCTAACTCTTTAATCCTATCTTCATAAGGCTTGTTACGCAATGACGGAATTAGTTTCGTGGCACGACGCTGAACCCTTTCTAACCTATCAATATCCTCACACAAATACGGGCACCAAAACTGAACGGTATATTCTAAATGAGGCCTGACTAGGGACTTGTAAAGGGGCAATATAATATTCTTCGATTTAAATTCGAAATTACGCGCTATGAAGCCTAACATCCTATTAGCATTTGCGCAAGACTCCAGGCACTGGTTCCTAACTTTTAAATCCTTAGATACGCGTACGCCTAAATCTACTTCCTCGTCAACGCTCGCTAACTCTCTGTCATCCATCGTGTACGTGTAATTATTGTTACAAGAACCTATATGCAAAACTTTACATTTATCTACGTTAAATTGCATCTGCCAATTATCCGTCCACTCCATAATCCTATTTACATCGTCTTGGAGCCTATTTCTATCGTCCTCGTTAACAACCTTACCGCCTATTTTAGTATCGTCCGCGAATTTTGACACGTTACTAGTCAATCCTACATCATTTTTTGCACAGTTTGACCTCGAAAATGACCTTCAAAGCCAAAAGCGAGAGTGGCATCCACCTGCATTGTATTCCTTACCCATAGGTACATTGATTTAGCGTGGGTGCCAGCTATTAACAAAAAACGCCGTTCAAAGTCGATTTTTTAATTTTGGCCGGTCCACTATAACGTAAGTGAGACCTAACTCGCAGCTTATGAAAAGGGTAGTCTATACTTTCGGAACAATATATCGTATGATTTTTGTGGAAGATATTGCGTTCATTTAGGCTATAGGTGGGTATAATTTGATTTCCATTTTAGTTACGTTAGGGTTTATATATTATATATATATATCTTAGTTTTGGTTATTTCCTCATTTAACCCTTTCAGGACGACCAGTACAAATTGGCAGTGTTTCAAATATACGCATTCATATCTTAAACCTACAAAAAATTCCGTCCTTGAAGGGTTAAGAAAGACCAAAATTGAGTTCTCCGCATAAAATGATCTAAAAATATATGAGGGGTCCCGCGTCCTAAGGTACCTAAGCGCCAAAATTAAAATTCGCCAGAAATCGCCTCCAAAGTTCAGCAATATTCTGGCAATAGTATCTCTGTTATTAATTGAGGTAGAACGTTCATTTTTGGCTAAATTAGAGTTCTAAATATGCTAATGAAGATGTTGATGAGTTTTTGGAATAGATTTTCATATTTTATATTTTATATATATTTTTTTAAATTTTTTGATTTTCTTATTATGCTGAACTTTTGGTGCGATTTCTGGCACAGAATGATTCCATTGATTTTTCATCACTATCACTAGCACGGTGAGACATTGCTGCACATGTTAATAATAGTTAGAAGCCTGGTGAGTAGAATAATCCACGCAATATTCAGCAATATGAGCACGAACACAGGACGCCTGCTAACAGCAACGCGAGTCTTAAGGTACTGGCGGGGTGTTTGTGTCGTGTCCCTCTCGGCGCGTGGAGCGGGTGGCCAATCAGAAAGCAGAGCAACGTGGCTGCCATGTTTTCATTGGCTCGCGCTTCTCCTACTGTTCCCGCCACCCAGAGACCGAGCATCCCACCCCCACCCCCATCACCTCCCACCAGTTGAACGGGATATTGGGGCCTTAAGACGCGCATCACATCTGGGCGGCAGAGCCCAGCTGGCGATAGAGGTGAAAAAAGTTGTTCGCTTCATAAGGTTTTCAACCATACTGCTAGTGTCGTAAGGTCATTATAACCTAAACCACGCGATTGAGGAAGGGTGAAATAGTGATATCCATCAAAAACACGTTTTCGCCTGTCATGGCGCTTAGGTACCTTAAGACGCGCGACCTCTCATATATATATATATATATATATATATATATATATATATATATATATTTATTATTTTTTTTTTAAGAAAATCAGAAGTGAATGAAACCTAGAACAGTGTGGTCCAAATGGAGGCACACAGGCCGCATGTGGCCGGCGAACTTTTCTAGGAAAACGCTTTAAACTATATGTTTCTAATAAAATATAGAGTAATAAAATTTTTTTCAAATCAAAAAATTTAAAAAGTAAAAATGTAAAATTTCATAAAATCGTGACGTAATTTACTCATTAGCATTTTTAGGCTTGGATGCAAAGATGTAATGTTACTCCAAACACTAACTAATCTTTTTGAAATTGCTTTATGAGAAATACTTCTCATTCTATTTTAAAGCACGTGAACTCTAAGACCCACAACCGATTGGAAAACCCTTCGCTTGAAGCCTGTCTTAGGCTTTCAACAACTGACAGTGACGTTAATATTCAGTCACTAGTTGAAGCAAAACCACTCCCTCAGATTTCTCACTAATTTCTATAAATCGAAAAATTACAATACGCATTGTAATTTTTCAACTAATACAAAACTTGTTCAAAATAAGTATTTTTCTTAATATGTATCTTATAAACAACAAAACTATAAAAACTTTTTTTTTAATTAACAGAATCTTTTTTTAAAAGTATGGTTTTTGTATGTACCTTAATAAACAAAATAACTGAGAACTACAGCTCGAAGAAATATTATTGCTTTTATCAGGAAAAGCTATAATGAAATGTGTGGCCCGTTCGTGATAAACAAAATCATGTGGCTCTCTATCCCCGAGATGTTGGATAAATTTATTCCGTCTTGCAATTTTATAATTCTCAATCCTTATAATCTTATAATTATGTAATATTCATAGAACCTCAAATTTTGTAATTGTTAATTTTAAGATTTATAATTCTATAATTCTAAACATAAACGTCTATAATTCTATAATTTTCTAACTTTTCAACTCCATAATTTCATCGTGGATATGCAAAATATTACGTTCTTACTTTACAACAACCGGTTTTTTAAATTTTTTTTTGCATATACCGATTTATATACACATATTTATATTTTTTATGCAAGAAGGAGGGGCCAAAGGCGAATGCCCACAAAAGCGGCCCACTCCCCATAGGAGAAGAAAACCCAAACCAAGGTCCAGGGTTTACGAGATGCCTAGAAACTCTGCGTTTGAAAGATTGAAGGTTATAAACAGGGGGAAAGATGGATTGAGGAAGATTGTTCCAGAGTTCACCGGTTGAGTAAATGAAAGATTGAAAATACCGATTAACCCTTGCGTTAGAGAGTTGGACAAAAAAGGAATGAGAATGTGTCGAAAGTCTGGTGCTGCGTGCTCTCCTTAAAGGAGAAGTCATGCAGTTAGAGAGTTCAGAAGAGCAGTGTCCGTTATAATAACGATAGTAAAGAGTGAGTGCTGCAACACTGCGGCGAAAGCAGAGGGATTAAAGACAGTCAGTAAGAGGCGGGGAATTGATAAGGCGAAAAGCCTTTGATTCCACCTGGTCAAGTAAGGCTTTGTGGGTTGAGCCACACAGAAGCATACTCCACACAGAGGCGGAGAAGACCCCCGTACAAAGACGGCAACTGAGTGGTGGTGAAGAAACTGCGAAGGCGGTACAGCACACCTAACCTTTTATAAGCTGTTTTGGAAAGAGAGTACATGTGATCTTTCCAGAAAAGATCACAAGGAAAGGAAACGCCAAATGTTAAGATAAGAAGAAGGATTGAGTTGTGTGTTGTTGAAGGTAAGGGGATATTCGTGTGGAAGATTATGACGAGTAGACAGATGAAGGAACCGAGTTTCTGAGACATTGAAAGCCACAAGTTTTTCTCTGCCCCAATAAGAGATACTAGAAAGATTAGAGGTCAGGTGTTCCACAACTGTCCTACGCGAATCATGAAATGATTGTTGAGACGGACGCTTTGGGAAGCGGGTGGAGAAGTGAAAAGTGGAATCATCGGCATGGGAGTGAATAGAACAGGAAGTGCGAAATAAAAGATCATTAATAAATAAAAGGAAAAGAGTGGGTGACAGGCAAGAACCCTGATTAACACTACTGTTGATAGCTTCAGGAGAAGAACAGTGGCCCTCTGCAATCGCAGCTATAGATCGGCCAGAAAAGAAATTAGAGGTGAAGGCACAGATAGAAGGATAGAAACCGAAGGAGGGCAGTTTCGAAATTAAAGCTTTGTCCAGACTCTATCAAAAGCTTTCGATATGTCCAGCGCAATAGCAAAACTTTCACGAAATACCGAAAGGAGGATGACCAAGAGTCAGAGAGATATGCAAGAAGATCACTAGTAGAGCGTCCCTTGCGGAACCCATACTGACGATTTGAAAGAAGATTGTGAGAAGAGAAGTTTTTAAGAATTTCCCTATTAAAGATAGATTCGGAAACTTTGGAAAAACAAGACATGAAAGCAATTGGACGATAATTCACAGGCCTGCGAATGAGAACTTTGTAAGAGTTGATTTCTTACTAATAACTGATTTTATATAATTCAACTATGCTGATTTCGAATAAGGTGTCCATTTTTTCTATCACGTAAGGATTTTCTGCAAACTGGAAGGGAAAAACAAACAACATAAATAAATATTATTTATTTCAATTTACATTTCGCTTTCTTGTATTAATTACAAAGGCAAACAACTTTAAAAAGAAAGAAGACTATTGACGTCAATTACACATTCATCTTTATTTGTCCTGAGTCTTGTGACATCTATGCCTTTTAGTCTCGAATGTACACGCTGTTCCTTTTCTTTTATGTAATAATTCTGGAGTATCCCGTTTCAACATGTAGCAGTAATCAGCCATCATGCTGATGTCCCACCTTCTCTTCTCCATTTCTTTGATGTCTTGGTGAAACCGTTCTCCTTGCTCTTCGCTGAGTGCTCCGATATTCTCAGGGAAGTAATCCAAGTGTGAATGTAAAAATGTTATTTTAAACTCGTATTACAACCCAACTCTTTGAACTTACAGTATTTAGCATGTTGTTCACAATGTTTTGGTAATTTGGGTCCTTTTTGTTCCATAAAAATTTGCTGATAACATCCTTAAAAGCAATCCACGCTTCTTTTTCAAGAGTGTTCATTGTTCTTTCAAAGTGTTCATCCAAAGTCAGTTTTCTAATCTGGGGACCAACGAAAATTCCTTCTTTCAATTTTGTTTCCGAAAGAGTTGGGAATTTACCACACAGATACTTAAAACAATCTCCATCTTAAAACAATCTCCATCAAGCCCAGTTTTATGTGAAGCGGAGGTAAAAGAACTTTCTTCGTGTCAACCAAACTTTCACTTTGAATGTTTTTAAAGCCAATTGTCAGGTTGACTCTGCGTGGCCATTCATTTTTTATCCAGTACTAACAACATACAAATCACTTTTAAGTCTCCACAAAGTAGCCAACCGTGTTCTTTGTATTTAACCTTAGCTAGAAGAAACTCAAGACTTTCGGACGTTTCCTTCAAGTGAACCGAATGAGCTACAGGAACGGATGCATACAAGTTACCGTTTTGAAGGAGTACACCTTTCAGACTTCTTTTGGAGGAATCATTGAAATGTCTCCACTAGTTTTAGTATTAGTTCCGAAACATTATTGCAATATACCAGTGAATTTTCTTGAGAAAAATATTGGATGAATTCTTTTTCTCGATTTCTGTACCAGTAAAGTGACGTCCCTGGAGAAAGCAAGTTCTTTGCATGAAGTCTAGATCTCAAAATCTCTGAAGAATCCTTCAGGAGACACAAATCTCTTACCAAATCATTAAGTTCACTTTGTGTAAACAGTTGGGGTTCACCAGATGTTTCGGTTTGAAAGCAATCAATATCATCGTTCCCATTGTCATCAGACACCGAATCAGATGAAGTTATATCAAGAGTATTTGGTTTAGTAGTATAGGTATACCAGTAGGGCGGGTTATACTATGCATTTTTTTTAAATCAATGGAGAGGGGTGTTCAAATGACATATTTTGGTGTATAGAACACAATTCTGAAGAAAATATTTAATTCTGATAACCCTAACCTACATCATTTTGCAGTTGATTATTATTAAATTGTTGATTATTTTACTATTGTAGTTACCCCAGAATATGTCTTCTCACGTTTTCTATCATGGCTGCTCACGTTATCTCTCATAGAGCATTGTTCTAACTAATTCATATAAACACATATAATGTAATTCATATAATAATAATAATATTTAAATACTCAAATAAAAAGGTGTGCCATTCCACTTAATTGTAATTATCATACAGTTTGGTATATGAAATATTTTGACGGTTTTCTGGCGCGCATAAGGCCATTTTCTGAGCCACCTTTCTCAGAGGCTAGAATGTAACGTTTCAGAACATTCTAAAACGTTTTGTGAAATATTTGAAGTGACTCATGATTTATGAAGCTATTTTACCACCTCGGCTTGCAGTGAGGGGATAGATTTAGTGATTATCTACTGATATTTTTTGTTACTGTTCACATGTGAGTATTATTCTGTTATATTTTAGAAAAAGCTATTTCTACGCATATTATAGTGATACATTGAGCAAAATTTAATTAACAACTTTGATTTGAGCTAAAATTAGGTGGTTCATTTTTAGTACAACTGAGCAGTATTTGGCCTATTTCATGTTCTAAAGAATATTTTAGGATGTGTTTCTTTAGTTTTTTAGAGTACATGAACAAATTATTTGCATTACAGACAACAGATAAATTAGCATTTTATAACATTTTGAACCAAAAAAGCATAATGTGTTTAGCATTTGCAGATAAATTTGTTCTTGCCATTTCAGCTCTTTTTTTAACCAAGAATTTTGCGCTGAAAAGAGTTAATACCTGTCTGTACTGGATACTTAACTGTTGTATTATTGTTTTATTCAGTGTGAACTCATTAAGAAATGCTCAAGTCAGAACAAGGACCCCACCAATAGGGGTTCTGATCTACCAGAGCAAAAGAGACAGGTGAGGACATTGAAAAGGCAGTGGATGGAAAGGAGGCAGAGAAAAGGAGAAGGAGCAAGGAGGAAAGTGCTGCAGTAGCAGAGAAGGCAGCCAGGAAGGATGTTAAGAGTTTTGGCAGATGGTGATGAGGATCTGGAATTGGAGAGACTGCTCAAGTCCCAGAAAAAGGAGTGCTGGATATTGTGATGCCAACTGTGAGAAGATCTGCTTGGTATGCCCACGTGAAGTCATCCTCCAAACACTACTCTGCTCTGAGGATCAGAAGGAGAGGATTGAAGGGGTGGAGAGAATCCTGGCCATCAGGGGAGAGGGGACCGGACACTCAGCTGGGACTCCTCTGTTAGGAGCAGAAGGACACCTGACATCATTGTGATGCTTCCAGCATCGGTGACTTGATCAGCTGGTCAGAAGGTGTGTCAGAGGCCACCTCTCACCTGCTCTCTAAGCACCTCAGAGGTGAAAACTTCATCAACACCCCCATGAGGTGCGCAACTGGCCTTGCCACACACAAAGCATTGACAGGGTTGTAAATGGTGACTGAGGCTTCTGCTAAGTACTTCTCACAGGAAAAGAGGGATCAGGGCTCAGGAGACCAGCAGGAAGCTGATGTCCAAGTCTGAGTCAAAGCAGGATTTGTGCAACCTGGCAAAGTTCAAGATGTCAGGAGAATGATCTTTGTAATTATATCCAGTGATTTACATGCAGTTCACCTATTAATAAATATATGTAAGTTGATTTGGCCTTGTCAATATAAATGATTACCTTAGATCTTTTAATATATTATAAAAGGGTTCAAAAGGGTAAATGGCAATTTAGAAATACAAAATGATGTAGGTTAGAGTTATCCTATCCAAACAATAAGCTCATATTTGAATTCCCCAAGTAAAAACACATAATTTAGACACCCCTGATGGTAGGATTTCCTTCAGATTCATGTTGTCACCTGAGTACGACCCGCCCTAGTATACCAGGTCCATGAGCAACAGGTCTTATCGCAGACTGAAAGTTTGGATAAGAAATTTCCTTTTTATTTTTAGCATTGTAGCCTTGCACGTTACATGAACTAAAATAGCAGTCATTGCTGTGATTTCTAGGCTCACGCCAGACTATTGGAATCCCAAAAGGTAAAGAATCCTTTTTACCTTTACTTCGCAGTCTAAGTTGTTCAACACAAACACTGCAAACTTTATGTGGAGCCCATGATTTGTCTTGATCCTCAAGTTTCATTCCGAAGTACGCATCGTATGCTTTCTTGACGAAGTCTGTAATATCTCGCCTTTGTTTTTTCACAGTAAATTTTCCACAAATATAACAGAAAATGTTTGGGCTATTTACTCACCCTGTGGTTGCCATAGCGACAAATAAACAAATTTCAAAAGAGAAATATAGTCACCGTACACCTTTGAATAATAAAGAACTATAATTTCGCACGCACTAGACAGACTGACTCATCTCGTGGCTTGTTCGTCACTTACCTACTAGCGGTGCGTTTCTCGAATGTTCTAGAAGACGCTATGACGTCACTTCTGATCTGGAAGCATTAATCGGCAGTGGTTTTTAATTAAAATTTAATCTAATCAATTTTAATGAAAATTACTTACATATGTTATATGAAATATGACATTTTGTAAAAAATCTGTACGTAATGGCGAAAAATTAATATTATTTACGGAATCAGCGTGCAAAAATTACTATATGTGATAAAATATTTCGGACAAGAAAACCATCGCAGGCCTGTGATAATTGGAAGGTTGAGAGCGGTCAACCTTCTTTGGGACAGCCTGAATGAAAGCGAACTTCCAGCAGGAAGAAAAAGTACCAGATGAGAGACAAAGACGAAAGAGTTTGCCCAGGCAGGGTGTCAGCACAGAACCACAATTCCTAAGAACAACAGGAGGAACACCATCAGGACCGTACGCCTTCCTAGAGTTGAGTCCACATAGGGCAGAAAGAACATCTTTGGAAGAAATTCTAATTTCAGACATAATAAAGTCAGAGCAAGAATGAGATGGAGGAACAGCACCGAAATCGTCCATGGTTGAGTTGGTAGCGAAAGTTTGAGCGAAAAATTTAGCTTTGTTAGGAGAAGAGACGGCAACTGACCCGTCGGAATGGAAAAGAGGAGCGAAATAAGAGGAAGTAAAATTGTTGAAGAGGTTTTCAGCTAGATGCCAGAAAGAGCAAGAACAATTGGAATTGTATAGGTTTTCACATTCTTGTCTGATGAAGGAATTTTTGGCGAGTTGAAGAACAGATTTTGCACGATTCTGCTCAGAAATATAAACCGAGTGAGAGTCAGGAGTTGAATGGCGATGGTACCTTCTGAAAGATCCCTCTCTGTTGCGGATAGCATTAGAACAAGTATAGTTAAACCAAGGTTTTATTGCATTGGTAGTCGGAATAGAATATGGATTGTACGCTTCCATGCCCAAGAGAATCACTTCCATAATGCGCTCAGCACAATCGGAAGGGGCCCGGCCACAGAGGCAGTAATCATTCCATAGGAAATCACAAAATTACTGCATAAGGGCCAATCAGCGGCGCCTGTTAGAAAATCTAGAAGAGGAAGAACCATTGTTGTCCCAAGGCGATATGATGACTAAGCTGATTGATGCAGCATTGCTTGTATATATTAAGTTAAGGTGTATATATATCCATCTCATAATTGTAAGGTTAGTGAAAAGTTCACTTAATAAGAGCTAGCATTTTTGGGCTCTTGTGGCATCAGTGTTTGGGATGCTGGTGGCATCAATTTGGGGCGCTGCGCGTCTTTTCTACTCGTTTGTGGGATGTCGTACGTACAGGGTGTGGTCTTGTAGAGAGCTCTCTTGCAATTCAGTTTGGTTGTTTAGATACAAGATTGTTGCACCGTGCAATAGTCCAGGTTGCGTTGTTGTTGCAAGGTTGAGAAAGAAGACCATAAATAGTACCCTTTTTGTTTACATTAAAATTCATGTAACAAAGGTCTAAAGTAGGCCCGCATCGAGTCAGCAACCCTGAGGTTACCCTGAGGTAGGACCTAATAGGATCTCAAATCCGTAAGTTTTAATTTAGCTTAACTTGGGCTTCAGGTAGAACTGGCCCTTTAGAATTTGGCCGTTCACGGCTCAGCTGGGATTTTGAACCCGACAAATAAATAAAATAACATGGTCCTTCAGAACCGGATTCTACCCCAAGACTGAGTCAGTGACTATTTTTCGGCAAAGTTCTGATTGTGCAAATTGTAGCCCAAGTTAGGCCTAGACGGGTTGAGTATTATTGAATTAAGGTCCCAGGGTAGAAAGTTTGGTAGCCCAATTGCGAAACTTGGCCAGTCGTCTGTCGTTGTTTTGGCCTACATTTTACTGGTTTGGTTAATTTTGGGTTATTATTGAATTAAGGTCCCAGGGTAAAAAGTTTGGTCGCCCAATTGCGAAACTTGGCCAGTCGTCTGTCGTTGTTTTGGCCTACATTTTACTGGTTTGGTTAATTTTGGGTTATTATTGAATTAAGGTCCCAGGGTAAAAAGTTTGGTCGCCCAATTGCGAAACTTGGCCAGTCGTCTGTCGTTCTTTTGGCCTACATTTTACCGGTTTGGTTAATTTTGGGTTATTGAATTAAGGTCCCAGGGTAAAAAGTTTGGTCGTCCAATTGCGAAACTTGGCCAGTCGTCTGTCGTTGTTTTGGCCTACATTTTACCGGTTTGGTTAATTTTGGGTTATTATTGAATTAAGGTCCCAGGGTAAAAAGTTTGGTCGCCCAATTGCGAAACTTGGCCAGTCGTCTGTCGTTGTTTTGGCCTACATTTTACCGGTTTGGTTAATTTTGGGTTATTATTGAATTAAGGTCCCAGGGTAAAAAGTTTGGTCGCCCAATTGTGAAACTTGGCCAGTCGTCTGTCGTTGTTTTGGCCTACATTTTACGGTTTGGTTAATTTGGGTTATTATTGAATTAAGGTCCCAGGGTAGAAAGTTTGGTCGCCCAATTGCGAAACTTGGCCAGTCGTCTGTCGTTGTTTTGACCTACATTTTACCGGTTTGGTTAATTTTGGGTTATTATTGAATTAAGGTCCCAGGGTAGAAAGTTTGGTTGCCCAATTGCGAAACTTGGCCAGTCGTCTGTCGTTGTTTTGGCCTACATTTTACCGGTTTGGTTAATTTTGGGTTATTATTGAATTAAGGTCCCAGGGTAGAAAGTTTGGTTGCCCAATTGCGAAACTTGGCCACTTGTCTCTCGTTGTTTTTGGCCTACATTTACCAGTTTGGTTAATTTGGTTTATTATTCGTAGGCGAAGGTTGCAGACCAGTGCGCCAGTTACTTGGGTGGAAAAATTGGTATTCCATACTGGTGTTGGTTAGTACCCCACCTAGCAATTCAGTTTATTTGAAAGTAAAATTTGCGTTTGATCAGTTTGGCTAAGTATTTCTGCCAATTCAGCTCATTTGGTATTGAGCCCAAGGGTTGTTTACATTGAAGATGAGTGCATCTGAATTGAACAAATTTATAAAAAGGAGAAGCGCCTACAAAGGTCTAATTACAAAGGTCATTGCCACTATAGATTCTGCCATAGAGCAAGAGGATTTACGCTTAGTGACTGCGCAGCTTTCCATATTAGAAACTAAAAAGGTTGCTCTAAGTGAGGTAAATGTTAAAATTGAGGCTCTTATAGAAGAGGATGAAATAGAAAATAACATAATTTACTTTGAAGAGATTATTGATGATATAATTAACGTAGGCCTCCGAGCAAAAGAGTTTAGTAGCTCAGTACAGTTAGAGACCAGGTCTGATAATGAAACACAACACTCAACAAAGGATGTTTGTGAAGTTAAGGTTAACAGATCTGTAGTTCAATTACCGAGGCTTGTACTCAAAACATTTTCTGGAGTATTCAGGAATGGCAAGGATGGGCAGACAGTTTTCAATCAGCAGTTCATTCTAGTCAAGTGTTAAGTGCCGTGGAGAAGTTTAATTATTTGCGGTCCCTCTTGGAAGGGGAGGCAGCAAAGACTATAGCAGGATTAGCATTAACAGAGGCTAATTATAATGTGGCTTGGGATATATTAAAGAAACGGTTTGGTAAGCCAGAGATCTTAATTAAAAGCCACCTCCGTGCACTTTTAGCTATACCTCCTGTTAATAATCCTAAGAGTGTCAAGGAGTTACGGCAGTTATATGATGAATTTGAAATTAGAACTAGGTCCCTGGACAACTTGGGTGTAGGAATGGAAAAGTATGGTATAATGTTGGTTCCTACCCTGGAGTCTAAATTGCCTAGCTCAATTTTGCTTGAATTAAGTAGGGGATACTCTGCAGAACATGTGTACATCCCCCTTCAGCAGATGTTAAGTCATTTAGGCACAGAATTAGCAAGACGAGAGGGAGTTGAGTTTGCACAGTGGGATGGTAAACAAGGGGACAAAGGCAGGCACAGCACCAAAGTTTCCACAAAAAGGAATAGCCCGGGTACAGTGTCAGCTCTACTTGCCTCCTCTGAGAATAAATTAAAGGGAATCAAGGAATGCATATTTTGCGAAGGCAACCACAAGTCATATAAATGTGAGGTGGCTGAGGCTTTACCCCTTGAGGAGAGAAAGGACAGGGTAACTAAGTCCACAGCATGTTTTAAATGTTTTTTTGAAAGGTCATAGAGCAAGGTTTTGTAAGTTTAAAATTTTGTGCAAAAATGTCATGGTAGGCATCAGCCATTATTGTGTAAAAACACTCCTAGTAGGCCTACCCCAGAAGTAGACACATCAGTGGCACATGCCACTGCTATGCAAGGGAGTAAAAGTAAAGGGGGATTATTGCAAACAACTATTCCCTATTAATTGGGAATGAGGGAGAAGCTACTGTAAGAGTGTTGTTTGATAGTGGTAGCCAGTGTAGTTTTATTAAGACCAGAATTTCCAGAAAATTGAAGTTTAAAGAACTTAAGAGGGAAAATTTAAGAATTTCTGGGTTTGGGGGTTCCGTTCAAAACCGAACCAAATTTAAGAGGTAGAAGTTCTGGTTAAAGGGTTGTTACCGCAAAGTCCCACTATCAAGGTCCAAGCTGTAGAGATTGAGGAACTTTGTACTCCAGTCACTACTTGTTTAGATATGGCATGTGTCCAAGAATTGCAAGTTAAAGGAATTAATTTGGGCAATAATAAGTTTGAGGGAACAGAAGATATTAGTCTTTTGATTGGAGCTGACTATTATTGGGACTTCATCACTGGTAATATTGTCCGTACATCTCAAGGCCCGGTAGCTATTGAAAGTAAGCTAGGCTGGATGCTACATGGTAGTTATTGCAATGAAATGGAAGTTAAGGCTCTTTTTGTTAAGATTGAGGAGAACAGCCATGGTCTGGAAGGCATTTGAAAGCGTTTTGGGAACTTGAATCTATTGGCATAAAGGACAACCAGGCAAGTACAGTGAACAATGATGTTTTAGAGCAATTTGAAAAAGGGATTGGGTTTAGAGATGGTTGCTATGAAGTTGGCCTACCATGGAAGGATTCTTGCAAACCCGGTTCAAACCTTCAGCTAGCTAATCGGAGTTGGAGACTTCATTGTACAGGCTAAGAAAAAATGAGTTGTTGTTAATTGAATACGATGAGGCCATCCTAAGTTATGTAAGGGAGGGCTATGCTGAAAGGGTGCAAGGTGAGCTGGTGAGCCAGGAGGCACATTATCTGCCACACCATGCAGTGGTACGGCGAGACAAAACTACCACCAAACTGAGGGTAGTTTTTGATGGCTCAGCCAAGGACAAAGGTGGTGTGTCCTTGAATGACTGTTTGGATGCTGGGCCAAATTTAAATGCAGATTTATTTTCCTTGTTACTGAGATTCAGGTTTGGTAGAGTAGCATTGACTGCAGATGTGAAGCAAGCCTTTTTGCGGATAGAGTTGAACCAGAGTCCAGACAATTTGGAGCTGCACATCCTTTGTGATGCAAGTGAGGAAGCCTATGCAACTTGTATTTATATTAGAGGCACATTGCAAGAGGAAGTAAGTTGCAGGTTGGTTGCTGCAAAGAGTAGAGTAGCACCTTTGAAAAGGCTTTCTGTTCCAAGGTTGGAATTGATGGGTGCCGTTATTGCTAGTCGGCTTGCAATTACCGTGCGAAAGTCTTTGGCCCTCTATGAAATTCCAAGCTATTATTGGACAGACTCCACTATAGTTTGGCACTGGTTAAGAAGTCAGGCAAGGAAATGGAAACCATTTGTTGCCAATAGGGTGGAGGAAATTCAAGCGCACACAGATCCCAAGCAATGGAAGCATTGTCCAGGCATCCAAAACCCCGCTGATTTACCAACCCGAGGAATTTCAGTGAAAGATCTTTCACAGTCAAGTTTGTGGTGGAATGGGCCAGAGTGGCTAAAACTTGGAAGTGAAAACTGGCCTTCCAATCAGCCTATTGTAGGAGAATGCCAGGCTGAAGAAGCATGGGTGAGTGAGGTGAGAAAATGCGCTGTGAACAGTTGTCAAGTTATGCAGCAGGACCCCATATTGAGGCTTGAGGACATTAGCAGTCTGAAAAGATTAAGAGTGACAGCATGGGTATATAGATTTACCAACAACATTAAGGGAGAAACAAGAAGGGAAGGAATTCTGAACAGTAATGAGATTCAGCAAGCCAGGAAATACTGGGTGGTATATATGCAGAAGGAAAAATTTGGTGAAGAGAGAGAATTGCTCACCAGCCATCCATTACAGGTTCTACCAACACATTCTGCGCTCAAGGGTTTGGATGTGTTTTTGGATCAGGATTTATTGAGAGTAGGAGGTAGACTACAGTTTTCTGGGCTCCAGAGGAGAAAAGACATTCAATTTTGCTACCTTCTTAAGTAGTGATGTATTTCTTTTGGCCTTTAAAAGGTTTGTGAACAGAAGGGGTTTCCCAAATAAAATCATATTGGATAATGCAAAAACCTTCAAAAAGGCTGCAAAGGAACTCCAAGAAATTTGGTCCTTGCTAAAAGAGGAAGGATTCCAATCCTACTTTTCACACCAAGGGGTACAGTGGGAGTTTATTGTTGAGAGAGCACCATGGTGGGGTGGATTTTGGGAAAGGCTAGTGAGAAGTGTAAAGTGTCCATTAAAGAAACTTTTAGCTAATGCTCATTTGAGCAAAGAAGAATTCTCTACTGTTTTATGTGAAGTAGAAGCAATGGTGAACAGTAGGCCTATCACTTTTTTTTACAACAGTATGCAGGATGCAGAGCCATTGACACCAAATCATTTTCTTTGTGGTAAACGATTAACATCAAGCCCCAGTGTGCCAGAAGACTTGCAGCCTATCCAGAGCACTCAAGGAGAGTTAACCAGACGGTTCAGGTACCTTGAAGAGCTACAAGATCAGTTATGGAAGAGGTGGCAGATGGAATACTTGCCAGAACTCAATTATTACCCATCAGGCAAGGTAAAGGGCTCCAATGCAAATTGTATCAAGGTGGGAGACGTGGTAATGATTGGGGATGAAAGACCAAGACAATGCTGGAAGCTTGGCATAATTGAAGAGTTGTTTGTTGGCAAAGACAATTTAGTTAGGTCTGCACTGGTAAAGACTTCAGGAGGAAAGTTAAAGAGACCTATACAAAAACTCTATGCTTTAGAAATCAGCAAAAACACAGATAGTCAAGATGAAACATTTGAGTTACAGCCTCATGGAGAAGGCTTGGCTAACCTTGCGGAAGGTAACGACAACAATGCCTCTTCGGTGGGGAGTGTTAGAAAATCTAGAAGAGGAAGAACCATTGTTGTCCCAAGGCGATATGATGACTAAGCTGATTGATGCAGCATTGCTTGTATATATTAAGTTAAGGTGTATATATATCCATCTCATAATTGTAAGGTTAGTGAAAAGTTCACTTAATAAGAGCTAGCATTTTTGGGCTCTTTTGGCATCAGTGTTTGGGACGCTGGTGGCATCAATTTGGGGCGCTGCGCGTCTTTTCTACTCGTTTGTGGGATGTCGTACGTACAGGGTGTGGTCTTGTAGAGAGCTCTCTTGCAATTCAGTTTGGTTGTTTAGATACAAGATTGTTGCACCGTGCAATAGTCCAGGTTGCGTTGTTGTTGCAAGGTTGAGAAAGAAGACCATAAATAGTACCCTTTTTGTTTACATTAAAATTCATGTAACAAAGGTCTAAAGTAGGCCCGCATCGAGTCAGCAACCCTGAGGTTACCCTGAGGTAGGACCTAATAGGATCTCAAATCCGTAAGTTTTAATTTAGCTTAACTTGGGCTTCAGATAGAACTGGCCCTTTAGAATTTGGCCGTTCACGGCTCAGCTGGGATTTTGAACCCGACAAATAAATAAAATAACAGCGCCAAAGTGCCAAAGACGCGTATTCTTGGAAGGATTCAAAGGCCTGATTGGAACGATAGGACAGGAGACAGATATGCGATTGTGGTTGGAGGATCCCAACGGAGAAAAAAGTTCTACAGAGTAAGAAGAAAGATGAGGGGTAAGAAGTAAATCCAGAATGTTGGGCCTATCTACAAGGCGATCGGGGATACGAGTAGGGTTCTGTACAATCTGCTCGACACCATTTAGGATAGAAAAATTGTAACCTAGTTCAGCAGGGATGTTAGTGAAATGGAAGGAAAGGCAAAGGTGATGGTGAACATTGAAATCTCCTAAACTGGAGATTTCAGCAAAAGGAGAGCGGGATAGAATGTATTCCACTTTGGAAGTGAGGTAAGCAAAGAATTTTGGATAATCAGTAGAATTAGGAGAACGGTAAACAGCGCAGATGTACGAGTATTTAGTTTGAGATTTGCATGTAAGCAGTAACCTGAGTGTATAGAATTCAGAAGATTCGAGTTCGGAAATTCGAGAACAAGTTAAGTCATTGCGTACATACTGTATATGCAACATCCACCTTTGGAGTGAAATTGAGTACAGAGAAAGTAACAGGGTACAGAAAAGGGGTTGCTGTTAGTCGTCCTTGATATCCGAGTTTCAGTGAAAAAAAAAGATGAGGTTTAGAGGAGGAGAGGTGGTGTTCAACAGATTGAAAATTTGAGAAAAGGCCACGAATGTTGCAGAAATTAATGAAAAATGAATCAGACAGAGGCCCAGAACATCTCGAATGGGAGATAGCAGATCCAGCCCGCTTCCTGGGTCTGCTTTCCCGGTATCGGCAGCGGGGGCTGCCAGAAGTGGGGATATTTATGGTCCTTTCCCCATGGGACTCCGAGGGTCTTGAAGTTCATGTCATTTTTTTTTAAATTTCGAAAAGATAATGTAGTGTATAAGATGCATGTGTATATATAGTGAGAAACAGGGAGAAAAGTGTGTGTTTGAGATCATGCTGGACTGCTCACAGGGTAGATGAGATACGGGAGAAGACCAGGTAAGGAGGATATTGACAGGAGAAACGGAAGTTGCAGTACTCCCTATCTTCTGTCTAAGGTCCCTCCCGGAGTACTTTCCTGGTCGATTTGTGTCTAGAATCTCATCCTACGTATGGTGACCGAGTTTTACCATAGCGGAGCGTGTATGAATGCATCGAAATATTCAGAAATTTCCGAACAAGTGTCGCCGACGCAGAACGTTCAGGGCGGCCGTCCACATCGGCCACTGATGTTAAAATGGACAAGCACGTGCGATGGTTCTCGACAACAGGTTGTGGAAAAACTTGATCACTATACTGTAGAGACAATCTTCTGTGAATTTTAGTTCCTTTTACGCCTCAGCCCACGAAAAACGAACTACAGCACGCTGCTCTTCTTTGGTGCAAATCGAAAGTGGTGCGGCTATGTTTATAGCGCGATTACAACTGAACAACTGAGTTTCAAGGTCTCAATCTCACGAAGCAGCGATCTGTACGCTTATTGACTGCAGCGCCGCCAACGATCAGCAGTGTAGACAATTCTGGAAAAAAAGTCACAAATTGTGGATATTTTTTGATTTACCCTCGTATATGATGTATATATTTTAACCTCTTATTATTTCTGTTATCGTATTACACTAAACTTTACATCATGATCAACATTTTAAGTACTCTCAATACTGTAAGTTAAATTATTGAATCTGAAAATGAACGTAATCAAGTCACTATACTGCGTTCCAAATTATTAAGCAGATTACATTTTCTCCAATGTTTTCAAAAGATTTCCCCGATTTCAATGAAATTTGTAGCAAATAATCATTATATAGCAGCATTGATGGTACTCATTTCGATAAAATATTTTGATAATTAAAATAATTATCTCATTTTATTGAGAAATATGTAAAATATTGTGTTCCGAATTATTAAGCAAGTATTCTATTTACGGATCTAAATGGTGAAAATGGGTAAGAAGAAGGATTTAACACTAACTAAGAAAAGAAGAATAGTCAAGTTACTCGCTGAAAATATAAAATCTATTGAAATTGCGAAGCAGTTTGGCAGAGCTTATCGAACTGTAAACAAGTTTGTAGCGGAGGGTACCAAACTGAGGCAGCGAAGTGATAAAGGAGCTATAAGAAAAGTGACAAGGCGGCAGATATCTGTAATCAAGCGCAAATTGCAAAGCATCCATTGTCCTCAAGTAAAGAGGTTTTTGAGCAGGCTGGCATACATAATGTACCAAGAACATCTCGATGTGGCATCCTCCAAACAATTGGCAAGACGTGTAAACCTACGATTCAGTCACCATTAACACCCAGGTACAAGACGCAGCGTGTTGAATGGGCGCGTCAGTACGTGAAAACAGATTTTAATACTGTATTGAACCGATGAATGAAGAGCAACCCTTGAGGGATCTGATGGTTGGTCAAGAAGATGGATTGCTAAGGGTCAATCTCTACCATGGAATGAGGTTTCCTTTTAGAAAGTTTGTGTAAGACTGAGCATTCATTTTTACACAATCAGGTACTCTGTATGGGACAGCTACTTCATTGCCTATCAATCCTGCCCAAAACATGACACTACCTCCACCTTGTTGGCGTCTTGATTCCGATGGTAGAAATTGGCTCTCAGCAATCCATTTTCTTGACCAAACATCAAGTCCCTCAAGGGTTGCTTTTCATTCATCGGTGAACAATACAGTATTAAAATCTGTTTTCACGTACTGACGCGCCCATTCAACACGCTGCTTCTTGTACCTGGGTGTTAATGGTGACTGAATCGTAGGTTTACACGTCTTGCCAATTGTTTGGAGGATTCCACATCGAGGTTTTCTTGGTACATTATGTATATCAGCCTGCTCAAAAACCTCTTTACTTGAAGACAATGGATGCTTTGCAATTTGCGCTTGATTACAGATATCTGCCGCCTTGTCACTTTTCTTATAGCTCCTTTATCACTTCGTTGCCTCAGTTTGGTACTCTCCGCTAAAAACTTGTTTACAGTTCGATCAGCTCTGCCAAACTGCTTCGCAATTTCAATAGATTTTATATTTTCAGCGGGTAACTTGACTACAGTATTTTTCTTTTCTCAGTTAGTGTTAAATCCTTCTTCTTACCCATTTTCACCATTTAGATCCATGAATAGAATACTTGCTTAATAATTCGGAACACAATATTTTACATATTTTTCAATAAAATGAGATAATTATTTTAATTATCAAAATATTTTATCGAAATGAATACCATCAATGCTGCTATATAATGATTATTTGCTACAAATTTCATTGAAATCGGGGAAAAACTTTTGAAAACATTGGAGAAAATGTAATCTGCTTAATAATTTGGAACGCAGTGTATATCTCAGTAGAAAACGTTTTTAAACAAAAAATACAACAATGGCAACCCGTCTTTCCTGAACTTAAACATTCGCAGTCTCCCGAACCACTTTGACGAATTGACAGCTAACTTAAAATTATTACATAATTTCACATACATTACACTCACTGAAACGTAGTTTATGATAATAAAAACTTTTTTAACATCCCAAAGTAACACAAGCTACCATATATGTAGCTACGGTTTTCCAAAAATGACTCGCTCTCATATCAGAACTTGCACTGTCCATTAGGGCATATCATACTTTTCCGAGTCCGAATTTCACTCTGGCTAATATGTATTTTTATGTAAAATTTAATTCTAAGAGGAGTTTCTTTTCTGCAACTTTTCCCAAAAATCGTGTTATGTTAAAAATTGCGGTTTTCTGTTCTATGTTGAAATACCAAATATTCAATTGAACACAACCTCATATTTTTAACCCTTTGTCGTAATTTGTTGCCATTTCGACACATTAACCTTGCTTAACTCTTACACAGGTTTAATACATACATACATAAGAAAAACAATCTACTCCATTTGAATCTTTGTAACCATTTGGACACAGAAGGCGAAGTTCAACATTCTCTCAATAGATGGCTTTGAGCAAGGAGGAAGTAATGGCCTCATCAGTTGAAGCTCTCACGCAGAGGTTAGAGGAGGAGAAGATCTCTGGGATATTCTTTGATGGCAAGCAGGATAGGAACACAAAGGTGTTGAAATATGACGAAGTGATAGGGAGATTTCATCCTGGCAAAGTGATCGAGGAGCATTACACTATCACGTGGGAGCCTCAGGGAAAGTACCTCTTCCAGTTCACTCCCGAGGAACCTGACGAAGGAGAAAAGCCTGCTCATAAGATCGCTCAGGGTCTGCATGAGTGGCTTCTGGATCACGGAGCTGACGAGAGCCTTGTAATGATTGGAGGAGACTCTACCAACACCAACACGGGGTGGTCTGGAGGCGCCATAGCTCTATTGGAGAAGATGCTGGGTCGCAAGTGCCACTGGATGATCTGTCAGCTCCATGTGAACGAGCTCCCCCTGAGGCACTTAATCATCAAGCTGGACGGCCCTGTAACTCCCCGGTCAGGCTTCAGTGGGCCTATTGGAAAACTTAACTTCTTGAGAAAGTGAATGAACTTGAGGTCAACTTCAACTTCAACCCAATGGAAGGAACTGAAGATATCATAGAGCTGCCAGTAGAGCTAGTCAAATCTCTCTCCACAGACCAGCACAACTGCTATCTTCTGATCAAAGCCATCAAGTCTGGACGTCTCAGTCCACAGTTGGCTGGTCTCAAGTGCGGACCTCTGAACCAATCCAAGTGGCTCACTACTGCACAGGCCATCTTGCTGTTGTGGATGAGGGAGCACGGACTGAAGGGGGAGGTGTTGAGGAGGCTTGAGGTCCTCGTGAGGTTCTGCCTTAACTTCTACTTCAAAATGTACTACGACATCAAAGTGAAGCACCACCTGCACACGTTTTTTCAAGGCTGAGACTGTTGAGGAACCAGACTACCAAGGTCAGGAACATCATCTCTGCTGCAGTGATAAGAAGAGCTTACTACACACATCCCGAGAACATCCTGGCTTCATTCCTGTGCAGTGAGGATGAGCATCGGAGAGCTTTTGCTGTGAGCCAGATAGAGAAGATGAGAGAAGGAAGAGACTTTGGTGATACGACAGTGAGGCCCCATAAAATCCCAAAGTCAATCTGCAAGCCACTTCACCTGAGGATCTCATCAACTGGGAATCAGAGAATATTTACGAGTCTGTTTTCACCTGCAAGATGACCTTGACTGAGCTCGAGGATCTCAGGAAAACTCCACTGAAAGTGGACGCTTTATCTGTTCATACTCAGTCCTGCGAGAGAGCTGTACAGGAAGGCTCAACTTCTTCCAAAGCTGTGTACGGTCACGAGAGGAGAGATGGGTGGGTGAGAGCCAGGATAGACCATCGAGACCATACTTAAGAGCTTTTCAGGTTCGAGTGGCTGATGAAGAGGCTGAAGCCATCGTTAATGCTCAAAAGAGCTGAAAGTCCTCATAAGATCATAATATAAGATCTTATGAGGCCACGCTTTTCAGGGATCCAGGAAGAACAGGCGTGTAAACCTACACGTGGATGTGGCAAGTCTCCCGCTACTGGATCAGAGTAGAGCTGGTCAGCCGCGCCTATTCTTTGAAGAAAAACTTAAAATTCTTAAGTTTTAGGTGAAATCTAAACATTTTTCAGCACCCAGAGGTGTTGAAACACGCAAGAAAGCAAGGATGACGTCAGAAAAGCAGCTTTTAGACTAAATCATATGCAGAACAGCTGCGCGCTTTGGTTTGGGTGCCCTGAGGCTGCGTTAGGCAGCCTTCAAATCAGAAAATCGCGATTTTGACCATGAAAATGAGATTTTTCAGAAAAGTTGCAAATAATAAACCCATCTTAGAATTAATTTTCACATAGGAATACATATTAGCCACTTTGTTTTTCCAAAATTCAACCCTGAACCCAGAGTATATGCCCTGCTGTCCATATTCCCATTACCACCAGTATTATTAAACACCAAAAAAAATTGAGCTCTTAATATGAACGGAAAAGGGTGGTTCATTGGGGAGGGGGGGTTATTCAAAGGCGAATTTAGTATATTTTTATATTATTCAGTGTATTTCTTTTGATTGATTGATTTATGGATTGATTTGATTGATTACACTAGGCAACAAAGATTTTGTTACAGAAGACCAAATAGGTGCTCCTAGCTAATTTCGGTATGCTGATTTCAAATCTATAATTAGATTTTTTCTATCACGTCTAGATTTTGTGTAAAATGCAAATCACTTTTAGTAAAATTTTCTACCACGTCCAGATTTTGGTTTTAATCGGCTTAATGCCAGTAATATGAAACTTGCTTTTCAAGGTTAAAGCAATTTTTTTTGCCAACTATATACAAATTCGAACAATTTTGATAAATAAAATTTATCCCGAGTCGCTACGTGACAGTCAAGCAGAACGGTTGTTGAAGCTCTCTGCTGATGAGCAAGTGACAGGTTGTGGTGACTTTGTGTGTTTTTATAGCATTTGTTTTGTACTACGGTGTGTATTTCTTTTTATTTTGCACATCGTAATAATTACTTTCTACGTTTTTTCAGATATTGTATGGTAATTCAAAATGGCATCAAATAGACGTGCTTGTGTAAATCACCCAGACAACTTCTGCTTTGTCTGTGGACAATATACACCTAAGCCACAACGTAGAAACATAACAAAGATTAAACTTGCCTACAAGTGTTATTTTGACTGTAAGTTAGGAGACCAACAGAGGGACTGGGCACCACATATTTGCTGTGCACAGTGCAATGCAATGTTAATAGCTTGGATGAATGGTAAAAGAAAAGCTATGCCGTTCTCAGTCCCCATGGTTTGGCGTGAGCCGAAAAATCACTTCAATGATTGTTATTTTTGTTTGACAAAGATTGCTGGTTTCACAAAGAAAACAAATCAAAGATCACGTACCCAAACTGCGAATCAGCAATGAAACCAGTACCACATGATGAAACAAATCCACCACCAGTTCCACCAGCAATGATAACAGACAGCAGTTCATCTGAAGATTCTGCTAGTGATATAGAAACAGGGAAAGATGGCATATATGTTCCAGATGCAAATATTTCCCCACATTTGTTAAGTCAAGCGGAGTTAAATGACTTAGTGCGCGATTTGGAATTACCAAAAGAAAAGGCAGAGTTGCTTGGTTCAAGACTTCAAGAATTTAATCTTCTCCAACCAAACACCAAAGTTTCCCATTTCCGCCATCGCCATTTGCAGTTTTCATCATTTTACTTACAGGAAGAAAACGTTTGTTTCTGCCACGATATCAGTGGTCTGATGCAAGGGATTGGCTGTCGCTATGATCCAAAAGAATGGAGACTGTTCATTGACTCTAGTAAAGCTAGCCTTAAAGCTGTATTACTGCACAACGGCAATGAAAAACCTTCAATACCTGTAGCACATGCCACTGGCCTTAATGAGACTTATGAATCGATGAAACTGCTGCTAAGACTCATCAAATATAAGGACCACACATGGAATATTTGTGGCGACCTTAAAGTTGTATCATTACTTCTTGGGTTACAGTTGGGCTACACAAAGCATATGTGCTTTTTGTGTCTATGGAACAGCAGAGATGACAAGAACCACTACAAAAAACATGATTGGCCATCTAGAACTGAACATGTTGTTGGTAAATACAATGTGAAACCCAGCACTTATTGACCCTCAGAAAGTACATCTTCCACCACTTCACATTAAACTTGGCCTTATGAAAAATTTCGTGAAGGGTATGGATCATCAAGGTAGTGGTTTCCAATATTTAAAGGATAAATTCAAAGGAATATTGACAGATGCTAAGCTAGAAGCTGGAGTTTTCACTGGACCACAGATCCGCAGTGTCATCCACGACTCATCGTTTCCATCTAACCTAAATGAGAATGAACTAGGAGCATGGACATCTTTCGTTGAAGTTGTCAAACATTTTCTTGGAAACCACAAAGCTGAAAACCACCGTAAACTCGTAGAAAACATGCTTAAATCTTATGAAATAATGGGATGCAGAATGTCTTTGAAAATTCATTTTTTACATTCTCATCTTGACTTCTTCCCGGCCAACCTTGGGGCTGTAAGTGACGAGCATGGTGAGCGCTTCCACCAACAGATCTCAGTTATGGAAAACAGATACCAAGGTAATTTCAACCCAAATATGATGGGAGATTATTGTTGGTTCCTGCAGAAGGAGAGCTCGTCATCCTACAAGCGACAAAGGAAGAGGACACACCAAAGTTTCACTTAAGAACAGGAATTTGCCTTTCAGTAGTAACAACAAAATACTAACGCGCTTTGGGTGGATGGTTGGGCGCAGGGGTGGTAACTCCGCCAGCGGAATTCCGCTGTCTGTCTTAAGCCAGAATAAAGGAGGAAAGACATCCCTGTTCACTAATTATTTAAGTATGCTTAACATAAAACGTGGCACGGAAAAGTAGCTTAGACGGCTTTCGTAATAGAAGCGGGTGAGAAAAAAAATGAAAAATAGGGGTTTTCGGTTACACAAAATCTGGACGTGATAGAGAAATTTTATATCAGATCTGAAATCAGCATCAGCGCTTTAGTAGGAATCAGTAGTTCACGTGTCTGTAACAAAAAAAAAGTTGAAATTTGTTGCCTAGTGTTATTAGTCAGAGTATTTATTTTGCATTTTTCAGACTGTGATCATTCATTAATGAGTAAGCACAACATGGACTTACTGAGTAGTAATCATACTACCCACTCCCATGAACCACCCTTTTCTCTTCATATTAAGAGCTCAATTTTTTTTTGGTGTTTACTGATACTAGTGGTAATGGGTAATATGGAGAGTGTAAGTTCTGATATGAGAGTGAATCATTTTTGAAACACGGTTAATATACGCCTAATAATAGTGGCAGAGATGTAAGTATATTTGTAGACTCAAACTGCGAGAGTAAATGTATCGAAGAACTGACATTCATAAGCAATACCTCGGAAACATTTGGAACTGAACTGCATACTCATAACATGGCATATTAAATTTTAGGCATCTACCGACCACCAGCTGGTAACGTACCGACTTTTATTACAAGTGTGAATAAAATTCTAGCATCCAATCGTATCTTTAACAGTTGTGTCATTGCAAGAGACTTAAATATTATCTCACAAAAGGACATCCAAATAGTAAATCAAGCTACCTTCACGACATCATGACTACAAGTAGTTTTAAATTAGTCATTACAAAGCCATCTAGACTTCACATTGACATTAGAAATTCGATTCTGCTGGATCAAACCTGGGTACGGTCTCCGCTTGACTGCATCTCAGGTATAATTATATTAATTAAATGTCACAGATTACTTGTCTAAATACATCATACTAATCACCCGTTTCTATAATAATAAACTAAAGTTCCTTAGAGGAATAAAAGCTTTGGACCAAGACTGAAATAATAAAAAATAACCATGACATTGGAACAAAATTTCAAACATTCTCAAGCACATTAATGAATATATTCAATACAAACTTTCCTCTTAAATCAACGGTAATATCTAAAACTAAATATCATGCAACAACCAATGAATCCCAGCGCTCAATGGGAGTATTAAACGTAAACATACTACATATCTTTAAATTATGGAAAACTAATATTATTACCGAACAGGCATACAAAAATTAACAGACTTAATGCAGTCATTAAAAAAGCAAAAGCAGATCATTAGTGTTTAAAAATTGGTGAATAAAAATCCACTCCCAAAAGACTATGAAACACTGAAGGATTTTATTAACACAAAAAAGCTGCAATTAATAATACTCACTACCGACAATACATGCCACAACCCACTCCAAACTTATTTTTCTTTGATTCATTCTTACCGAGCGATATCTCTTTCGCAAAAAAAACAAATCTAAAAAATAAAGATTCTAACATCAATACAACCCCGGTAAAAATATACAAATTAGTGTCGGATTAAACTGTAATTCCACTCGATAATCTAATGAATCAGTTACTAATCAGTAACACGAGGTATATTCCGACATTCTAAAGGTAGCTGGAGTATGTCTGCCCTATATTTAAGTCAGGAAACCCAAACATTCCATCCAATTATCGCCCCATTTTTCCGTACTGCTATCTTTAAGTGAAATATCTGAAAAAATTTTATACAATAAATTTAATGAATTCCCAATCAAATACGATATTCTAACTAAAACGCATCAGAATCTAAACATCAGAATCTAAACAGCAAAAACACACTGGGTTGGTGATCCTCGACTTGTCAAAAGCATCTAACACTTGAAAAGGTTTGTATTAATTGAAATAAAAGCATGAAATATTTACTGTATCTTCTCTACACATGAGGAAATAGTCCCCTGGTGCAAAACATTCTGTATGAAATGTTTTCTGAGCTTATTAACTCTTTGCACACAAACAACATAATTTTCCAGCATTCTGGACAGAGTACAATAAAGCTGATAAGTATTTGTACAGAGAAATATTTCAGGTATATTTGTCCTTATCTTTTGTACCATGCAGAAGATAGTTATGAAAAGTTTACAGTTCGTTCGAAAAAATTTAACAAATAAAAAATTAGTTCGACTCCAACATTTTTGAGAAAAATAAAAATGTTAGAATCCAAAAGTTTTCGAACATTTATTTACAAAATTATTTAACGCACTGTGTGTCCACCTTAGGCTTGAAGAATTTAAAATTTTTAGTAGTTGGCTGTTTATTGATTAGGGACTGTTGGCAATTCGGAATTCTAGAATTTTCTCTTTGAATCTTCATGAAAAATGGATGACTGTACAAACCATCAGCAAGCAATGGGTCGTCGTGGTAAAGAGCTGTCTACAGATCTTAAGAGATCTGTTATTGCTGCGCACGAGTCTGGAAAGAGTTATAGAAGATAGGAGAAGAACTTGGAATTCCATCTACGATGGTTGCTGCAGTTATAAAAAAATGGAAAGGCTTTGGGACAATCAAATCTCTACCGAAGTGTGGACGATCTTTCAAGATTTTAGAACGTACAGCTACGTACACGAAATGAAAGAATAGCTGCTGCGAATCTACGAGTGACTGCAGGTGATATTTGCTAAACATTAAGACTGTCTAAGATCGATGTCCATCTCCATGCCTCTACTGTGCGTCGTACATTAAGAAAGAATGATCTGCATGAAATAGTTGCACGAAGAAAACCTCCACTACGAAAAATGCACAAAGAAGCTCGTTTAAAGGACACTGAGGATCATCAAAATGATGGATTTGCATTATGGAAAAAAGTTCTCTTGATAGACAAGACCAAAACTGAATTATTCGGGAACAACGAGCAACGGTATGTTTGGCGAAAATAAATACTGCATTTGAAGTAAAAAACATTCTTCCTACGGTTAAACATAATTGTGGTAATTTGCTTCTTCAGGAATGCTTTAGTGTTTCTAATCCACGAAAGTTTGTTGTCGTCAATAGAATCTTGAATTCGAAGAAAGATCAGGAATCTTTAGGAGAAATTGCCTTCAGTTCAGGAGCTGCGATTTGGTCACAATTGGGTACTGCAACAAGACAATGATCTAAAACATAAAAGTAACAACACCATGAAATGGCTTCAACAAAAGGATTTCAAGCTTCTCGGGCTTAGTCAAATCCTAGATTTCAATTTAATCGAGAATTTATGGATTGATTGAAAAAAGCTGTTCGCAAGAGAAACCTTTCGAATCTGAATGAAATGGAACAATTTTCTTTTGAAGAATGGGCTAAAATTTCTATGAGAGATGTCGAAACTTTGTAGAAAATACCCAAAGTGAATCACTGAAGTAAATGAAGCAAAAAGTGGCCTCACAAAGTATTAAATAATTTTGCAAGTAAATGTACAGAAACTTTTGCATTTTATCTTTTTTTTTATTTTTCTCAAATTCTTTGATGTTTTACTTTATATGTTGGAGTTAAACTAATTTTTTTTTTTTTTTTTTTTTTTATTTTTTCAAACAAACGGTAAACTTTTCTTAACTACCTAATGCATGGTACAAAAGATAAGAACGAATATAACTGAAATATTTTTCTGTACGAATACTTATGAGCGTCACTGTATAATAACAACATTTGGAAATTCGTTAAGAATCAAACGGGTGTTACAAATGCCCTCCATCCAACAATTGATGGGGTGTCGTGGGAGGATGAAATTGCAAGGCTGTGGAAAAACCACTACTCAAACATTCTTAATATTGTGAGTAGTGCTAATCTTAAGATAGGCTGCAGCGAAACGCCTGTGGGAGGGATCAGAGAAAATAATTTGATATCAGTTCCTGAAGTAAAGAGGATAATTAACCCATTGGCGCCCAGAGGTCTTTTCCGAGACTGAATAAAATCGTCTGGCGTTAACCAGAACAAAATCAGTAAAGTGACGCTGGACACTAATGGGTTAATAGATGCTTGCTTAACCCATTGGCGCCCAGAGGTCTCTTCCGAGACTGAATAAAATCGTCTGGCGTTAGCCAGAATAAAATCAGTAAAGTGACGCTGGCATTAATGGTTTAAAGAGGTAAAGACTGGTTCGGCGTCACGGGTAGATGACCTATCGAATAAGCACTTAAAATATGCCAATGACGTGGTGTGTCTGCATATATCATTGCTCTTCTCAGCCATGCTTGCTCATAGTTATATCCCTGCAGAGTTCATGAGGGTATATATCTTGCCCCTTGCCAAAAATAAGTATGGGGATATTCTATCCAGCAATAATTGCTGGTCTATTACTGTCGCCTCCTGCTTCTCGAATTTACTAGAGAAACTCTTGTTACACCATTTAAATGATTACTTATGGACATCTAATCAGTTTGGTTTTAAAAGGTCGTACTCAACTGATCTTTGTATCTATGTATTGAAGGAAATTATATTTAAATACACTGACAGTAATTCAACTATTTATAGCTGTTTCCTAGATACAAGTAAGGCATATGATAGAGTGAACCACGTTTTATTTTAAAAACTAGAAGACAGGAGAGTTCCCATGTACATATTAGATTTATTGAAATTTTGGTATTCTCACCAATCTTTTACTGTTAGGTGAAGCAATGTACTATCCGAATGTTTTGGTACCTCTTGCGGGGTGAGGCAAGGCTCCTTGCTCTCTCCTCTGCTGTTTAATGTGTATATTAGGGTGGAGCGAAAAATACTTTTTTTCTAGTATGACGTTCTAATAGTGATTATAGGTTGCATTTAGTGGACGGTATATACCTGCCAAAATATGAGTTCATTTGTTTAATATTTTCAGCTGCCACCAGGGGGCTAAATTTAACACAATTTTGGGTAAAAAGGAAAAAAATGCTTCTATTTTAGGTTTATCAAACTATTATAAAATTTTATCTTAGAATTATCTAATAGTTTAATTAAGATTCTTAAATGATATGGATTCGTTTTGTAAAAATGCCTTTTCATATACTTAATATCTTCAGCTGCCACAAGAGGGCTGAATTTAACTTAAAAATGACAATTAAGTATGATTCTGTATTTACTTGAGAAAGGGAACAGTAATAAATTAGGATGTCTCTCCTCCTTTATACTGGCTTGAGACAGTTAAGAAACGTTATTTCGTGCCTTAGCGGAGTTACCACCCTTTCCCCAACCAACCTCCCTCTAGAAAGGGTTCTTGCTGAAGACTATTTAGTAATTTGCTTTTGTGTCAAATTTTGGCTGTTTTTTCCTTGATTCTAATGTAGCACGAATCCAACCGTCTCTGTTTGTAGGTCCGCAGACTGATCCAGCAGCGTCTGTAACGAGCTTGACGCATCTCTCTACGGCTTGTGTATGACATGGAAACTGAAATAATTCTGAATGAAGAGTAGTACCATGTTTGATGCATGATTCAATATCATCAAGAGAAACTCCTTTGGTTATCGGTGGTTCTGCTATCTGAAAATCTTGCCACATAATGAGATCTGTATAGTCTTTGGCATAAAAATTTATTTCTGGCACCTTAAAATACTTGATAACATCTGTTTCTTGAATGCATGCCCTTGCTTTTATGATACGCCTAAATCCCAACTGACGCACATGCTCCCTTTCATCAGCTATCATTGCAATGAGAATGTTTTCTTGATTTGCGTAATATGCATTTCGCTGAATGACTGAGTCATGTACACTCCTAAGCTCTTCACGGAGATACCGGCTTCTTGCAATCATATGCCACATATGTTTAGCACCATATTGTCATAATGGTTTACGCTTTATCTGAAACCACATTGGTGCGTATACCCTAACAATGAAAGTAGCTAATTCTTGTAAATTGCCTGAAGGATTCTCTGTGCTTGCATATAACCGCAGAGTCCTGTTTGCTGTGGTGAGCCATCTTGAATGTGATATATTGCCTGGACTCTTATGACTAAGACTCTTTGAGAATGTTCCACTTGATATAGCCTTGTGAATTTCAAGAAGGTATTTCTGGTCAGTACTTATGTCATCTACATCAACTTCACACATGTCCTCTTGAATTTCAATGGGTTTGAAGTTAACTATGGGAAGCTTTTCACAGTCTGAAAGTGCTCGGCCAATTTCTCCTGAAAATGCTCTTGGTCCAGTAGTGGTACCATCCAAGTGATGAAACAGATGGCGCAATGGAAGTTCATTAAGGTGTAAAAGGCATATCAGCCACTGCAATGGCTTATTAAAGGCTTCTTCCAGTAATCTTATTGTGCCTCCAATACTACCAGTGTTAACCACTATCGAATCACAACCAACTACAACGATGTTCCCTATATCAACATTCCTTTCTTTCAAGCAATTCACTAGCGCTGTGCAAATGTATTTAGCTTTGCCACTGGAAGGTGTCACATGTGCAAAGTACAGAGAGTGTGGTTCAGATATTATGCTGATATGCTCTTCGCGTTTGGTTCTTTGGTGGTTAGAGCCATCACTCTCCTGGACTTGAATCATTGTTTTATCCTTTCTGCCATCAAAGTATAATCCCCGCATGGTTTTTGGCTCTCCTATCTGTTGTAGTTCCTTTCTCTGTTTTTGTCTTTCACGTCTTAGCTTACTTCTGTCTATAATATTCCCTTTGTCTTCGGGAGTAACAATTTTAAGATCTGCCAATACTGCAGAAGCAATAGCAGCTCCAGCTCTGTTCGACATTTTAAATCTATCACAAGTAATTGCTAATGAAGGCAGTGGCTCACGCATCTGTTGTTCTGATATTACGTACATATTGAGTCGAGGTTGTATCTTCCTCATTATCTTCAGATATCTCTTCTAGTTGTTGAAGTTCACTAGTCTCTGTTTCGATTTGTAAGTTGGACGTATTGGTTATAGTAGCACTAGTTGTTTGTGAGGATTCCAGACGTGCTTTTTCCATTTCCTTTCGATGTTCTCTTGCTTGTAATCGTCTTGTGTGTGCTATGTCAATGCTTCCTATCACCATTATTCTGCGTGTTCGTTGGTCATTTAAAAAATCCTGCTCTTTTGGAGGGACTTTCTTACTCTTTTCACATGAGCATCTCCTAAACTCCTTACATTTGCAGGTGCAGATGTCAAACAAAGTGCATTTTGAAGAGTTTTCAAATTCTTCAAGCTGATTTTTGTACTTAGGCTGATCCTTGCGTGACTTGTATGGCTTTAATAAGGACCTGTATTTATCATGGTACACTCGCATCATCTGTAAAACGCGTGTATGTGAAACTATTGGCAAAGAGGCCTTCTTCCAAATATTTTCTACCTTTTTGGAAACTGCCTCTGCTATTTCAGAAAATGAAGGCTCCTTGTTATTCATCTGCTCCTTCACTAAATGTTTTGTGAACAGGTAATCTTTCATAATGTAGTTATAAGTTGGTAGTTGCATATCACTCATCTCACAAGGTACTTCAAATATGGTACACTTCATATGTTCTCTAGTGAAATGTTTATATTTAGTATTTGATGCCATAATATTTTTAAGAAAAATTCACAATCACAAAATATCCTGTAACATCAAAACATTATATAATTAATATATATAATATATTTTATAAGTATATATAATATATTATATAAATATATAATATATATAAATAAACTAAAATTATATAATACATTATAACAAGCATTTTATAATAAAATCAATATTATCTCTATATAAATCACTTTAAAATAAAGTTTTATAATATTCCGATCATATTAAAAAACTCTCCGATCAACTGAGCGACTAGGCCTACTACCTAAGAAGAAAAGTGTTAGCACACTGTTCTAATGACTCACAGAAAGAAATTCCTTCACACCAAAACCCTCCCCCACAGCCCTCCCCAAACCCTCCCCCACAACATTCAGTGTAGTCTCAACATGACTCAGTTACTCTAAATTGTGTTAAATTCAGCTCTCTTGTGGCAGCTGAAGATATTAAGCATATGAAAAGGCATTTTTACAAAACGAATTGCTATCATTTAAGAATCTTAATCAACCTATTAGATAATTCTAAGATAAAATTTTATAATAGTTTGACAAACCTAAAATAGAAGCATTTTTTTCCTTTTTACACAAAATTGTGTTAACTTTAGCCCCTGGTGGCAGCTGAAATTATTAAACAAATTAACTCATATTTTGGCAGGCATATTTCGTCCACTAAATGCAACTTTTAATCACTATTAGAACTTCATACTAGAAAAAAAGTATTTTTCGCTCCACCCTAGACTGTATATTGCTTCACTTAATGAGACAACAATTGGATGTTGTATAGATAACACAAGGATAAAAAATACCTTAGTCTATGTCGATGATATGGTGTTAATAAGTCCTTCTGTTAAAGGTCTGGATCGGTTATGTAGTTCCATCCTTAAAGCTCTAACCAGTCAGCTGATATTAGTTTTAAAATGAGAGGTGAAGCAATAGAGGAAGTACAGGAATTTATTACCAGCTCCTTGAGTGATGACTCAGGTATAAGAAAACAATATCGAAGCCTCTGTGCTAAGGCGAATATGACTATAAGGAACTTCCGGTTCTGTATAAGTGAAGCTAAAAACATTCTCTTTCGTACTTTCTGCAGTAATATATACGGACAGCGACTCTCTCTGGGTGAATCATAAAAAAAGGTTCTGGTAGAACCCTAAATTTGCTATACAACATATCTTCTAGACTCCTACATCAATTACCCCCGAGATGCTCAGCTTCGCAAATGTTTGCTACTCAAAATGTTCTGAGCTTCTCGGAGGTGACAAGACATGCTCAATACAGTCAAATGCAAAGAATTAAAAAATTAACCAACCTGATGATCCAAGCTTTTCATCAGTCCTGCCTTTTGTCTTCTCAGCTATGGAATTCATGGTATGAAAACGTCCGTCTGTAGCTCCATTTAACTTCGACATTACTGTCGACATTACTGTACTCGATTTGCAGCGAGTACAGTTGAAACAGTAAATAGTGGACGAAACATGGGGCTCGGGTTTTTGGTGAATACAGATTGAATCGCTGCAAAGTGAATTATATTGGCAGCACCATTCGCCAATATCAAACAAGAGTGGACGAACATCGCGGCATTACTACCAGAACATCACAACCTTTAAATAAACCATCGAAATCAGCAATCATTGCCACCTCCACAGTCACCCTCTGCTTCCCATCATTTTCAAAATTATCAATTCAGCATGCCAACTAACTGACCTCCGCATCCTCGAATCCCTATATATCTTTAGTACAAAACCAACTCTCAACGACTATAGTTCTGCTTTCAACTTAAACATAGCTAGATAATTCTTTTGAGTCATCACTGAAAAAGAAATCCGCTACCACTCTTCAGCTTTTGGACAATTCTAACATGGATGCTTCAACACTCAACCATTCCCAACCTTTATACAATTATATTACCTTCCCCGCCATATAATAACCCGGTAAGATTTATTTACAATATCTGTTCACCTTTTAACTTTTGCATATTTTAACCGATGTCTTACATCTCTACATTTTATATACCGTTAACTTTAAATTATTATTATCATATGACTACATAAATATATTGTCTAAAACTTTTCACACATATTTGTTCACTTTTTTTTACTTTTCATTTTTTAGCACTGATGATGGAAATTGAATTTCCGAAACGTCTGATTAATAAACATGTACCACCTCGTCCTCTTATTCTTCACTAATTTGCAGTTCTCCAAGAACAAACCCTTTAATCCCTGAACATTTCAAGTATTTCATGAAATCCCTAGTTAAATACATTTCCAACCAGTGGCATACTAAGGGGGGTGCGAGGAGGGCGCTCTGCCCCGGATGACAGCCAGGAGGGGGGTGCCATCGGGAGAGTTGAAATACCAGTACAAGTTTTCAAACCAAGTGAAAAATTCGCCAAAGTAAGAAAAAAAAATTAAAAATGTTCAAACTATTACAACAGCTTAATGTTAATTTCCACTATAAAAGAAATTTTTATTTTTATTGGCAATACAAAATTTACGAACGAAAAATTAAATATTTTATAAAAATTACATCGAAAGGCGAACGTTTGTTGACGTTTTAGTCATCAGTTTGTTGAGCATAGCCAGCTGGCTGCAACTGACATTCCAAGTCTTGTTCACTTGACACTGTGACTCCACATACATGAGGTATGTTTCATTATTTGTTCAGTTAATGTATTTCAAGTCATAATAGTTCATGCTTGTTATGCATGTTCATGCTTTATACCTTTTGATTTTAAAATTTTGCAGAAAACATCCACTATGAAGTGAAATCGACCCAGTGGATTCCAACAAAGAAAAATGAAGAAGGCAAGAGAAGAGGTGGCTCAGGCAATGTCCGGATCAATTTTGAAGTATGTGACGCCTTCAACATCAAGTGCAATAGGAGAAAGTCCTGAAGATATTCAGTTGGTGAATCTGAAGGGCAAATACAAGAAGCATCTTCACAAGAGGATTCAAATGAGAGAGAGTAAGGATTGGACGATGGCAATTCATCTTCTAAAAGCAGTGAAACTGATGAAGAGGAAGGAGACGCAAGCAGAAGTCCACACCACCAGGAGGAAGACTCTGATGAAGAAGAGGAGACGGATAGATTTTCAATTTATTCTGATGTCGCTGCTTGGCTAATCCCGGTTCCAAATGACTTGAGAGCTGATCTTATTAAGAGGGGAAGTGAACCCTTCCAAAATAGGGATGGACCTTTCAGTGCAGTTCAAAGACAAGGAGAGAAATCCAAAGGGAAGAGTCGACAGCTGACCACCGCATGGTTCTATAAGGCTCTGCCAAATGGCGAGAAAGTTTTGAGAACATGGATGGTTTACTCTCCATCAAAAGAAAGTTTGTTTTGTTTTTGCTGCAGACTATTTGCTCTTGATGACAAAGGAATTGGAAAATCCAGCCTTGTCACTGGGTTTCAAGCATGGTGGAAGCTAAACCCAAAGGTGTCTGACCATGAGGCTTCTGAGCAGCATCTCTCATGCCTGGAGAAATGGAAGACCTTGGGAGTAGGGTTGAAGCTTCAAAAAAACCATTGATCAAGTTCATCAAGCAACACTGGACAAGGAGAGAAAGAAATGGAGGGATATTTTATATCGCCTCTTGGACGTAACCTTGTTTCTGGCTCACCAGAATCTTCCTTTTCGTGGTCACAAAGAGGACATATCATCAGCAAACAAAGGAAACTTCATGGAATTGGTAGAGTTGCTGTCAAATTATAATCCAGTTTTGAAAGAACATTTTGTAAGGATTAAGCATTCTATTCCATCCCAGACAAGATGGAGTGCTCATTATGACCCTGTGAAACCAGTGAAGGCAAATTTTGAAAAGCTGACCTCAACCCTTCAAGTACTGTGCGATCCCAAAGAAAATGTGGACACAAGAGGATCAGCTCAGATTTTGCTGTCTGCTGTATGTGATTTCTCTTTTTTGAGTTACCTTTCTTTCTGGTGTGAAGTCCTGGAAGAAATTAATCTCACACAAAAGTATCTGCAAACAGTTGGAATCAGCCTTGAAAAGTGCATTGTGAAGCTCCAAGCTCTAAAACTGTTTCTTGAAGATCAGCGCAATGAAATTGTGGAGAGGACCATTTATTATGCAACTACAAAGTGTGAGGAAATGGACATTTCTATGGAGAGAAGAGGGAGAGTAAAGCTCCGAAAAAGGATGCCAGGAGAGATGGCAAAGGATTCTGGTCTCACATTGACAGAGGAAGTAAAAAGGGCTATGTTTGAATGTCTTGATCGCTTTCATCAAGTATTGGAGATTTGTCCTAAAGCAATGGATCAAATTCTGTCAATCTTCCCTGTTATTCAGCCAAACACTTTGGTTGTTGCAACAGAAGATGAACTTCGGAAGTATATTCCAAATTTGACTCAGATTTTCGATGAATTCTCTGATGAAGATATCAGTGTGGAAATTGGACGACTTCGGAGGCATTTGGAAGCTGCCAAAATCAGCGTTGAAGAGGCAAAGAAATGGACAGCATTGCAGTTTCTGGAGTTTATTGTGAAATGGGATTTTTGTGAATCTTTGCCAAGCTTGTCACTGTGTTTGAGATTCTTTTTGACTGTCTGTGTGTCTGTTGCTTCATGCGAAAGAAGTTTTTTCAAATTGAAAGTGATAAAAAATTTTCTTTCGCTCGACCATGAGTCAGACAAGATTAACAAATCTGGCTTTACTTTCAATTGAACATGAATATGCAAAGAAGGTGAATTTTGATGAGGTCATTGATCAATTTGCAGAAATTAAGGCTCGAAAGCAGAGACTGTGAATCCTCTCTATTTACCTTTGAAGAATAGGCTGAGCGTTGAGACTGGATTTCTTGTGTTTTTTGTATAAAATAAAATGCAGTATTACCTGTTCACTGAATTTTTAATGTCCTGCATTTTTCTTATTTCCAATTTGCTTATGACAGTACTGTACTGTTTAAAAATCTACTTGCAAACATAATATATTTTTCTGTGTGTTTAAATTTTAAAATTATTTATGTGTGTGTGTGTGTGTGTGTGTGTGTGTGTGTGTGTAATACATCAAAGCAAAGAATCAGAGAATGTTTATGAAGAATCATATTGCTTTTTATCTAAAAGTATGTTTAAAGTTAGCCCTCAACGCTTCCATTTTCTCTAACACTGATTCCAATTTTCTACGTAATGAACTTGATTTGCAAAAAAAGTTCGTAACATTTCCTTGTTTCTTAATTCATGATTAAAGTTTAACATCAAGTTCTGAATTTTTGTAGAACTTCTTGTTGTCTGTAATTTAAGTTTAGTATTATTTTTCATTCAGTTAATTTAAAGTTAATCAAATAATCGTTTATTAATAAATAATTGTTTCCTGTTTCGTTATTTGTTGAATAGAAATTTTCCTTTTTATATACTTCACATTTTTCAGTTATGCCAAAATATTTTAAGATTTTTATGAGGATTTCATAATTCTTTCTGAAAATTATGATATTAATAGCAATTAATATTTAAATTATCAACATTTAAGAGAATTTGGCTTTGTATACAAAGCTTTCTGAATGAGGATGTTTTTCTGATAGCACTACAGTATTGGGGAGCTTGGAGAGCGGGATCAAAGTGACATTCTGGTGTCAAGAAGAATCAATCACCAGTGACAGTCTGGCATATCGGGAGTTCGGGAATTTTCCTGATGGGTTGGTGAGCCAGTGGGCAGGCGGGGCCAAAAGGGAAAAAATTAATAGTAAAATGAATGAGCTACCCAGTAGAGGCTGTAAGGCCATCATTTCTGACTGCAGTGCATTAGTTTGCTAAGTGCCTACATTTCAAGGTAGGCTAAGCAAGATAGGGTTACTGGGGTGCAGGCTACTAACTAGACTAACACAGAGCATTGTTGTTTTCAGTGGTGATGAAACACGTACGAAAGCCTCGTTAGTAATTTGACCCGCTGTTTGCTTGGCAATGCTGCCTGCAGCTGCTTGTATCCTGAAATTGGATACAGATGTCTAGAATGTCTAGAATGCCATTATGAACTGTTGTGTGGACTATTGGCACAAAATCCTCAAAGTGATGAGGGCGTGCAGCATCATAGAATTGAAAAAAAAAAGTTGAAAAAAAAAAAAAAAAAAAGTATTTTGCTAGTTTTATGTATACTGAATGGACATGTAATTATAAATAATACTTATTAAGAATATTAGATATAATTATGAGTGACTGTTATTTTGTGAGAACCTCAATGTAAAAATGTAATTCTGAGCATTTTGTACTTACCTTTTTCATATTGAATTAATAAGACAATAGAGTCTGAATAAATATGGGATCAATCCCAGAATAGGCACCTGAAATCATTTTTAGGTGTTTAATCTGGGATTGAGGCAAAACACAGGTGCTTAATCTGGGATTGAGGAGAAAAAAATATAAACAGTTTTTAGAGATATAATTTCATTGTTTTTATCAATATTTGAAAAAATCAACTCTAACCTAACCTAACCTAACCTAACCTAACCTATATCTATACCAATTTATGTGGCAAGATAGATTTGCTTCAGATGGATTCAGAAACATTCGGGCTCATATTGCAGGAATTTATAATATCTAAAATTTTTCTTTATTCATTAAACCACTTTAAACCTTTTATAACTTTGCCTTTATTACATTTGTAATAAACTTTGTATAAACAATAAATTTTGTAATCATCAGGTTTTTTTTATTTAATTCCTTGCAAGGTGCCTATTCTGGGATTGAGGTTGAACGCAGGTGCTTCATTTGGGATTGAGGTACATCAGGTGCCTATTCTGGGATTGACCCTAAATATGTTCTAATTATTATAAATATATGATGAAACCCATATTACTATAACATTAAAAAAAATAATAAATAGTGTGAAGTACAGTTATTAATTTTTTCCAGTATAATTGCTCAGTTGGGAGTGGGCCAGGGGGACGGAGTGCTGTTTCGAATAGTTTTTCTGGGCTGCTTTCCTGAGCTAGTCCGTCACTGTCATTCACCGTCACAATCGTGGTATGGGACACAACCTGGAGACAGTTAAGTTGACGGATTGTTTCGGGAACAAGATTAAAATTTAAAATTTACAGTGATGAACCATATATACAGGGTGGGCGGAAAGTAGCTCCCTATTTTGGATTGGTAAAAAAATACGTATATTATCCATTTATTTCAGAAGAAATAATATGAAAAGGTAGGCATACATGGTAGGTTTTCTCTAAAATTCAATGTGGGCTCCAACTCTTTCCACCAGCTTCTGGAGCCGCCCAGGAATGGCGTCCACTGACTTTAGCAGGAACTCCGGCGGGATGGAGGACATGACTTCCCGAATTCGGTCCTCCAGTTCTTCCAATGTCCTCGGTTTGGTGCGGTAGACTTCTTCCTTTACCCACCCCCAAAGAAAGAAGTCGCACGGTGTCAAGTCGGGGCTCCTGGCTGGCCATTGATGTGGACCACGACGACCCATCCAACGCCCAGGGAAGTGGGCATCCAGCCACTCACGGACAACAAGAGCGAAGTGCGGAGGGGCGCCATCTTGCATAAATATCAGATCGTCGATGTTCTCCCATGTGCTGACAACCGGCCAGACCTCGTTTCGCAACATAGCAAGGTACCGCTCAGCATTCATGGTGTTGCGCAGAAGGAACGGGCCCACAACCTGATCTGAGGTCATACCACACCACACCGTTACACTGAACCGATTCTGGCGTTTTTCAGCGGTAACCGTGCGACTTCTTTCTTTGGGGGTAGGTAAAGGAAGAAGTCTACCGCACCAAACCGAGGACATTGGAAGAACTGGAGGACCGAATTCGGGAAGTCATGTCCTCCATCCCGCCGGAGTTCCTGCTAAAGTCAGTGGACGCCATTCCTGGGCGGCTCCAGAAGCTGGTGGAAAGAGTTGGAGCCCACATTGAATTTTAGAGAAAACCTACCATGTATGCCTACCTTTTCATATTATTTTTTCTGAAATAAATGAATAATATACGTATTTTTTTACCAATCCAAAATAGGGAGCTACTTTCCGCCCACCCTGTATATCTTTATTGGTAAAAATAATTATTACAATACTAGTGTTAACAATATTACAATAACTTTTTCCAAAATATATTTATTTAGTTTTACCTCAGTCGTATGACTCTTAAGCTTTTAGGCTTTCCTGGGTTCTCAGGTTAATTATAAAATTAAAACATTTCATACCTTTCAATCTTTCAAATGTTCTGTAAGGATCTATTATAGACCTTGCATAGATACTTAACTAAATGCCAAGGTCACCAGCGCCCAAATACTGGATTGGCATCCGGCACTAAGGCGCAAAAATATTTTTTTTAATAAAGTCCAAACCAAAAAAAAGGATTATAAAATTGTCAATATGAATTTTTTATTTTATTGACAAAACAATTGAATAGGCTATTTGCAACAATTATTGATAAATGCAAAAAGGAATTTTTTTTACCTGTAACAACTAGGGTTGAGCAAATTCAGCTTGTGAATATATATAAATGAGAAATTAAATAATGGTACCAGTTAGCTACAGTAATATATAACATAATCTGTAACTAATAACCACAATGACACCCTCGTCGTGGAGAAAATTTGCTCGCTTGAGTGATTTGTTTGTATATAATGGGCGGAAAAACTTGGCGTCTCTTATTGTTGCCAATACGTTTTTCGCTCAAACGACTTTACTAACAAACAAAAAGAATCCTTAAAAGTAACTTAAATCTATTCATATTATGTATTAGATTAATTTTTATTTAGATTTTTGCCTTGGAATTAGATAATTTTCATGTAAATTTTTATTCACTAGATAAGGCACTTTAATTTTTATTTAGAAAAGGCACTTAATATACCTAATTATTTTTTTATTTCAATTTTTAATCACTACCGTAGATAATTATCACTAGATATTTCAGAATTAATTCACTTGAAGAAGAACACTTAATTTTTATTTAAATTTCTATTCATTGGATGCTTAAGAATTAAAATTAATCACTGGACATGTTTAACAGGACATTTAATTTGTATTTATTTATTTATTTAGATTTAAAATATTTCATTCGTGCCAATTTGTGTCAATTTTCATTAATAAAAGACAATCCTGTGGTGCAAGGCACTACAGTTCCTTGCGATGAGTCCTCACCTCACGAAGGTCAAGCTTGTCTCCCCTCCTCTCGAGTTGGCCTGGTGAAGTAGAGAGTTGGTTTCTTTTGATCTCCACTAGTGATGGATCGAGTGGTCGGTTTTTCACAACCGCGGTTGCGGTCAAGCTTGTCTCCCCTCCTCTCGAGTTGGCCTGGTGAAGTAGAGAGTTGGTTTCTTTTGATCTCCACTAGTGATGGATCGAGTGGTCGGTTTTTCACAACCGCGGTTGCGGTTGTGTTTGCGGTTGTCGAATTTTTTCCAACCGCGGTTGCGGTTGCGGTTATCATATACTAGGAAAAATGCGTAATTATTAACTGGATTTAGCCACTATAGTGCGATTTAGCCACACTTGGTACATAATATATACTAAATAGTATTTATTTAGTAAATACCTTATGTTGAACACAAGTTTTGCAATACACCGCTACCGCTATTTGTGTGTTGCAAAACTTGTGTTCAACATAAGGTATTTACTAAATAAATACTATTTAAATGAAGTATATTCTAAACTTATATAGCTATTATGAAAGAATAGGTCAAATTAATTAAAACCATATTTTGCACTAAGTGTGTTACCAGGATGAGGGACGAGGACCCATCGCACTGTTCATCCCACCTACCACTTTCCCCAGCCTCCACCCATTGGAAAGTTATGGATTATTATTCATTTGAAAAACTGATGTCAAACTTAATGACAGGCAGTGTGAATTTCAAGAATAATATTTTTGCTGCATTTTCACCTTTCAAGCGGCAACGCCTCTCATCGTACAACTAAGCTTTTACAACCGCAACCGCACTTATGGAACGGCGGTTGCGGTTACGGTTGCGGTTGTGAATTTTTTTGCGGTTGTAGTGCGGTTGCGGTTGCGGTTGCGGTTATTCGATCCATCACTAATCTCCACCTCACATACTCAGGTACGCCCGGTTCATCTGGCTCATTCTGAGCCAGGCATCTAATCTTCTTTTGAAGATATCCACCGCAACACTAATCGTGTTCCTTAGTTCCTCGGGTAGTTGGTTAAATAATCTTGGTCCTCTCACAACAAAACTATTTTCCTTCAGAGTTGAGGATGTTCCCTCTCTAGCCTTTAATTTTGGAACACGACACATTCTTCCTTTTCTACTTTCCACTGTTGTTTTGCGGTTATAGGGTTCACAGTAAGATTAGGGGCTAGTTCCACCATTATTTTCCACATGTAAATAATGGTGTACCTCTCTCTTCTTCTTTCCAGTGAATATAAGTTTAATTCACGTAACCTTTCCCATTAATTTTGTTCTTTCCATTTATTGATATTGACTGTGAAGCTTCTCTGAATCCCTTCCAGCTGATTAATGTCTTTTTGTTTATATGGGGATGTAAGTCTGAGCAGTATTCCAATTTGCGTATGATCAGTGTTTTCAATAGAGGAATCATTATATTTCTATTCCTTCTTTGAAAGGTTCTCAGTATCTTTCCAGTTATTCTTTTTGCTCTGTTTACTGCTATCTTATTTTGTGTTTCAAATTTCGCAACATCAGTTGTTACAATACTTAGATCTTTTGCTTTAGAAATTTTCTGAATTTCCTGTCTATTTGGGTTATAGTATTCCATGGATTTTCCGTGACCGGACAGCTCATACCAGGACAACACATACCCGGACAACTCAGACCTAGGACAACTCATACCTAGGACAACTCATACTCTCTTCAACAATTACCACCCCAATGTTGATCTTTTCATCTATATCCACCCCGAAAGTTTAAACTCTGCAAATTAACCAAAATAAGATAAGAAAACAATAACAACAAATTTATTATTTATTGGAAACATATAATAAATAGAGAACCATTATTTACATAAGATAAAATTTGAATGCCCGGTTAGGTCAACTGTACGCCCTTGACAATTGGTTAGGTTTAGTCGTGATGTTTTCGTTAGTTTTAACGAAAATATCACGACTAAACCTAACCAATCGTCAAGGGCGTACAGTTGACCTAACTGGGCATTCAATGAACCCAATGGTTCCCTGAGTTTTTTATGATACACACAGACCGTGCATGGAACAAGGAACTCTTCTGGGATAATTAAATCCACTATAGTCCGAATAAGTAATGGTAAATGACAAATACCATAGTTTTTCTTTTTCATGATGCAAGCCCGACGTGGGCAACGGGTCTCTCGCAAAGAGGTCCCATAAATATAGCTTCCCTCACCAGTTATCTGCAAAGCAGACAGGATCCAGCTTTGGGACATGGATCTAGGGTTTAAAGCAGCCTAGCCCCACTACATTTAGAACCTCAATATAAGTAAAAGACTCGTTGCCCCTTTTTCTTTGATTTATTCAATCCGACGTGAATGCAACGAGTCTTTTACTTATATTGAGGTTCTAAATGTAGTGGGGCTAGGCTGCTTTAAACCCTAGATCCATGTCCCAAAGCTGGATCCTGTCTGCTTTGCAGATAGCTGGTGAGGGAAGCTATATCTATGGGACCTCTTTGCGAGAGACCCGTTGCCCACGTCGGGCTTGCATCATGAAAAAGAAAAACTATGGTATTTGTCATTTACCATTACTTATTCAGACTATAGTGGATTTAATTATCCCAGAAGAGTTCCTTGTTCCATGCACGGTCTGTGTGTATCATATATATATATATATATATATATATATATATATATATATATATAATATATATATATATACTGTATATAACTTGCATGAATTTTAAATGTTTAAATTTAATTTTTAATTTTACAAAATAAATGTTTTCATTTCAAAATGTTTTCATTAATAACTTGCATGAATTCTAAATGTTTAAATTTAATTTTTAATTTTACAAAATAAATGTTTTCATTAATTTTTCATTTTTTTTTCTGGTCCTATGTATGAGTTGTCCTAGGTATGAGTTGTCCTAGGTATGAGTTGTCCTAGGTATGAGTTGTCCGGGTATGAGTTGTCTGGGTATGAGTTGTCCTGGTATGAGCTGTCCTGGTATGAACTGTCCTAGAACCGGATTTTCGGTCCTTCCTTATTCCGTACCTTAACAGTTGAAATTTCTCAGTGTTAAATTTCATACTGTTGCCTTCCGACCAATTGTAGATTCTGTTCGTGTCTGCTTGTAGGGGTTCTATATCCTGTGGGTTTCTTATTTTCTACTGCTCTTTGTGTCATCGGCAAACGATGTTACTGTACTGTCACTGGTAACGTCCTCATCTATGTCAGTTAGCATGATTATGAAGAGTAATGGAGCTAATACTGTTTCTTGTGGTACTGAGCTACTGTAAGGACTTTTGATTCTGATGAAGTTATTCGTTGAACTGTAACAACCTGCTGCCGCTCACTAAGAAAATTATATATCCATTTTCCTACTTTTCCTGTTATTCCCATATATTTCAGTTTATGTGCTATGATTCCATGGTTACACTTTTCGAACGCCTTGACAAAGTTTGTGTATATTACATCATAGTTTTCATCAAGTGCATCAATAAGATTGTTATAGTGTTCTATTAGCTGCGATAGGCATGATCTGCCTGACCGGAATCCATGCTGGTTATCATTTAATTTTTTCTGAGTTTCCAAAAAGTCAGATTTTTTCTCTAAATTTTTTCAAATATTTTAGTGAGATGCGACGTAAGCGACACTGGCCTATATTTTTTGGCCTCGGATGGATCTCCTCCTTTATACGAGGGTAATTCAATAAGTATCCGCATTTTTTATTTTCGCAATTTTATTTTCACATCTGATAGATTATAAACACATCACTTCTCGACATAGTCTCCCTGTTTCTCAATACACTTAGTCCAGCGATCTACAAGCTTCCTAATGCCATCACAAAAGAATGTTTTGGGCTGTGTGCGTAGTCAGTCATGCACCGTCTCCTTCAGGTCATCATCGCCTTGGAATCGCTGACCGCTCAAAGCGTCTTTTAGTGGTCCAAACAGGTAAAAATCCGACGGTGCCAGGTCTGGACTGTAGGCTGTGCAGCGGTATGAGGGCGCGCATTGTCGTGTAACATAATAACACCTTCCGACAATCTCCCTCTCCGTTTTGTGCGAATTGCTTGCTTTAACTCATTCCGAAGCATGTCAGAATACGATGCACTTGTTACTGTAGTTCCACGCTCTAGATAATGTTCAAGGATAGGGCCTCATGTATCCCAGAACAATGTTAGCATAACTTTACCTGCTGACGGCTGCGCTTTGAACTTCCTTGCAACGGGAGATGTAGGATGCTTCCATTGCATGCTCTGTCGTTTGCTTTCTGGTTCATATTGATGGATCCAGGTATGGAGGTCTGCTCTCGTCTTTTGGGGCGGTATCATAATGAAGGTGAAAACTTTTTGGAGCGCATTATCACTGGAGATGAAACCTACATCTATCACTATCACAGCCAAAAACATTCTTTTGTGATGGCATTAGGAAGCTTGTAGATCGCTGGACTAAGTGTATTGAGAAACAGGGAGACTATGTTGAGAAGTGATGTGTTTATAATCTATCAGATGTGAAAATAAAATTGTGAAACTAAAAAGTGCGGATACTTAATGAATTACCCTCGTATATTGGAACTATGTTCGCGCTCTTCAGGGTGCTCGGTATTTCTCTCGTGTCGAGTGGTAGTCTCCATATCCAATATCGGGGCTTAGCGATTGTATTCTTGCAATTTTTGACCAGTGAGGCATTCGATTTGACCAGTCCTGCAGCCGAATGTGCTTTTAGTTTTCCTATAGCTTGTGTGATATCATCTGTTGTAAAGGCAATGTCCGTTATACTTTCCCCTTGTAGTTCTTCAAAGAACGCGTTTCTATCGCATATCAGTTTATTAGTTTTGGGAATACTGAAAGATGATTCATACTGAGCTCTTAATATTTCAGATACCTCTGTTAGATCATCAGGTAAAGCATTGTGTTTACTTTTCAAAGGTCCGATAATGGCGTGATTTTTCGACTTCTTTTTGCAAAATTATAGAAGTACTTTGAGTTAACCTTTATCGCTCGTATAGCGTCGTTTTCTTCTTTCTCAATTACGTCCTGTATGACACAATTTATACCCTACAGTTTATCGTTCCACAGTTTATCGTTCCACAATTTCCACCGTCTTCTCCTCCAAGGTAATTAGCATCTCTTTCGTTGTCTTCGCATCAAAGCTGGTTTTCCAGTCTATTGCTTCCATGCTGGATGCAACACCTTCCAAGTTTATAGCTTTGGAGTGAAAATTAAAAATTTCGAATTTGCTTCTTTCTATAGTGTGTGTTCTTTCCTTTCCTGTTGCTTTTATACTGATTGTCATTTTAATAATGTTGTGATCAGATATTATAGTTGGGGATATTTCTACATTATCAATTAGGTTGCTGTTGTTTGTGAATACCAATTCTAGGCACTTGCTAGTTCTTGTATTTTCTGTTATTTCTTGTGTTAACATAAATTCATTTGCTAGACTAGGAGCATTTTTGCCTGCGTCTGGTCTTCCCGTGTGCCCCCTTTGTTTTGGTGCATACATATATTTTTTCATGTCCTTTTATATTTCATAAATGGAAAATTAAAATTATCACAGAGAAAAATATTTGGGGTTGGAGAATGTAGATTTTTTTTATCCATTTTATGACCTCTGTAATGGAATCTGAGAATTTTGAAGTTGGTGTGGTCGGGGTCTATATATTGCAATTAGTAACATATTTAACTTTTTTACTTTTGCTGCTACACATTCTACGTAGTTGTTTGAAGTACTTAGAGTCATTTCTGTCAGATGTTTCTCGCGTGTATAAATAGCACATCTTCCATTACGCCTTACTGTTCTGTCGGCTCGGAGTACGTTATAGTTGTCAATTTGTATTTCATTTTTGTCAACACCAAACTTAGTTTTCACAGTTCGCCTGGCAGTCCTTTCGATGGGTTTCCTTAAGGAATGCAAAGTCTGCTCTGGTTTCTTGCATGAGCCTTTTCAGGTATGTGACTGTGTCCAGGGAATAGTTTGGTTTAAGGCCCTGCGTGTTGGCTAGGATTATTTTTATATTTTGCTTTCGTTTTTCTATTTATGTCGTTCAGATTCGTTTCCCAATGGTGGTGCATGTTTCGTTGTCTTGTGATCCTCCGAGAATTTTCCTCGCTTTATCTTTTTCGATACCTGTTGTCCCGATATCGCATGGACTGCCTTTCTGTATGCCTTATGTACTGCTCTCAGATCCCTGTACTTGTCAGTTGGTATCTGCTGGAAGGAATTTAGCAGCTGAATAGTGTTGGCTACATCTAAAAGATTGGTAGCCCTTTTTGGTGATGGTTTTGCCTGCGCACCTCTCGTGATCCTTTGCTTTCGGAGTAGTGGTAGCGGCATTTTTGCAAGTACAGGTGACCCTCGGTATAGACGGGGGTTAGGTTCCTGAAAACGCCTGTGTAAACGGAAACCGTGCATACAGGGACTAATATCTTATGGGAAAAAATACAATCAATCCCTAGACCAACTGACCCCCTCCCTATGACCAACTACCAACTATATTTCCTCATACATCACTACAACACGTACAGAAACACCAAAACACATACTATCCATACATGTATAATTATATATTAACTGCACATAATATTATTACTGCAGTTATAAGAAAAAAATGGTTTAACTTACAAATAAAGGTAGGCAGATTGGGTAGAGTTGCTGCGGACGATGTTTACTGGTGAGAGTGTTGTTATTTATTGTGATTATTGTGATTATTTGTTGTGATTTATTTTTTTAATTGTAGTACTAATAAAGTATAAAAATACATTGTAAAGAAGTTAAAATCATTAGAGATGCATATATTTAACATAACGATTAATTAAAATATTGGATAACATCCTTTATGTGATGTATAATTTGTAAATTTGCAAAATTGGTAATAGAATCCTCGCCACAATTAGATTCAATATTGGGAGATTGGTTAGGGCAATTGTATTGTAGATTGGCAACACTGGTAACTGGTGCGCTACTGACTGAGTGAGCGGTGGAGGGGTAGGAAGGGGAGGGGTAGAGCGACAGGCCACCACACACAGCTGTGTCGGCTCGAGAAACCGTGTATGGACGAGATCCCCTCCCGTGTATACGCGGGGGTGGGGAGCAATACCAAAACAGTGTATAGCTGAAACCGTGTATACAGAGGGTCACCTGTAGTTGCACCTTTCATATCTTGCAAAGGTTTTGCAGAGAGTGAGATGGTGAAACTTGCATTCATTTTCAAATTTGCAATTTCCCTTTGTGTAATGGCAGTCAGGGCCGCCGAGAGGGCTGGGAAGCCGGGATAAATCCCCAGGGCCTGGACCTCTAGGGGGCCCGGAAAGATGGGGAATAAAATCTAAAAATATTAATAAAGCACTTGATTAAATAACAGAGAGGAAATATAATTAATGAACATACATTTTATAGAGATTATCATAGTCAAACTGAAACAGATAAAATATCTGCGGTCCACCAATGGCCAAGACCGACTGATAGATCTGGGAACCACACCAACTTCAAAATTCTCAGATTCCATTACAGAGGTCATAAAATGGATAAAAAAAATCTACATTCTCCAACCCCAAATATTTTTCTCTGTGATAATTTTAATTTTCCATTTATGAAATATAAAAGGACATGAAAAAATATATGTATGCACCAAAACAAAGGGGGCACACGGGAAGACCAGACGCAGGCAAAAATGCTCCTAGTCTAGCAAATGAATTTATGTTAACACAAGAAATAACAGAAAATACAAGAACTAGCAAGTGCCTAGAATTGGTATTCACAAACAACAGCAACCTAATTGATAATGTAGAAATATCCCCAACTATAATATCTGATCACAACATTATTAAAATGACAATCAGTATAAAAGCAACAGGAAAGGAAAGAACACACACTATAGAAAGAAGCAAATTCGAAATTTTTAATTTTCACTCCAAAGCTATAAACTTGGAAGGTGTTGCATCCAGCATGGAAGCAATAGACTGGAAAACCAGCTTTGATGCGAAGACAACGAAAGAGATGCTAATTACCTTGGAGGAGAAGACGGTGGAAATTGTGGAACGATAAACTGTGGAACGATAAACTGTAGGGTATAAATTGTGTCATACAGGACGTAATTGAGAAAGAAGAAAACGACGCTATACGAGCGATAAAGGTTAACTCAAAGTACTTCTATAATTTTGCAAAAAGAAGTCGAAAAATCACGCCATTATCGGACCTTTGAAAAGTAAACACAATGCTTTACCTGATGATATGCGATAGAAACGCGTTCTTTGAAGAACTACAAGGGGAAAGTATAACGGACATTGCCTTTACAACAGATGATATCACACAAGCTATAGGAAAACTAAAAGCACATTCGGCTGCAGGACTGGTCAAATCGAATGCCTCACTGGTCAAAAATTGCAAGAATACAATCGCTAAGCCCCGATATTGGATATGGAGACTACCACTCGACACGAGAGAAATACCGAGCACCCTGAAGAGCGCGAACATAGTTCCAATATACGAGGGTAATTCATTAAGTATCCGCACTTTTTAGTTTCACAATTTTATTTTCACATCTGATAGATTATAAACACATCACTTCTCAACATAGTCTCCCTGTTTCTCAATACACTTAGTCCAGCGATCTACAAGCTTCCTAATGCCATCACAAAAGAATGTTTTTGGCTGTGATAGTGATAGATGTAGGTTTCATCTCCAGTGATAATGCGCTCCAAAAAGTTTTCACCTTCATTATGATACCGCCCCAAAAGACGAGAGCAGACCTCCATACCTGGATCCATCAATATGAACCAGAAAGCAAACGACAGAGCATGCAATGGAAGCATCCTACATCTCCCGTTGCAAGGAAGTTCAAAGCGCAGCCGTCAGCAGGTAAAGTTATGCTAACATTGTTCTGGGATACATGAGGCCCTATCCTTGAACATTATCTAGAGCGTGGAACTACAGTAACAAGTGCATCGTATTCTGACATGCTTCGGAATGAGTTAAAGCAAGCAATTCGCACAAAACGGAGAGGGAGATTGTCGGAAGGTGTTATTATGTTACACGACAATGCGCGCCCTCATACCGCTGCACAGCCTACAGTCCAGACCTGGCACCGTCGGATTTTTACCTGTTTGGACCACTAAAAGACGCTTTGAGCGGTCAGCGATTCCAAGGCGATGATGACCTGAAGGAGACGGTGCATGACTGACTACGCACACAGCCCAAAACATTCTTTTGTGATGGCATTAGGAAGCTTGTAGATCGCTGGACTAAGTGTATTGAGAAACAGGGAGACTATGTCGAGAAGTGATGTGTTTATAATCTATCAGATGTGAAAATAAAATTGCGAAAATAAAAAATGCGGATACTTATTGAATTACCCTCGTATAAAGGAGGAGATCCATCCGAGGCCAAAAAATATAGGCCAGTGTCGCTTACGTCGCATCTCACTAAAATATTTGAAAAAATATTTAGAGAAAAAATCTGACTTTTTGGAAACTCAGAAAAAATTAAATGATAACCAGCATGGATTCCGGTCAGGCAGATCATGCCTATCGCAGCTAATAGAACACTATAACAATCTTATTGATGCACTTGATGAAAACTATGATGTAATATACACAAACTTTGTCAAGGCGTTCGAAAAGTGTAACCATGGAATCATAGCACATAAACTGAAATATATGGGAATAACAGGAAAAGTAGGAAAATGGATATATAATTTTCTTAGTGAGCGGCAGCAGGTCGTTACAGTTCAACGAATAACTTCATCAGAATCAAAAGTCCTTAGAGTAGCTCAGTACCACAAGAAACAGTATTAGCTCCATTACTCTTCATAATCATGCTAACTGACATAGATGAGGACGTTACCAGTGACAGTACAGTAACATCGTTTGCCGATGACACAAAGAGCAGTAGAAAATAAGAAACCCACAGGATATAGAACCCCTACAAGCAGACACGAACAGAATCTACAATTGGTCGGAAGGCAACAGTATGAAATTTAACACTGAGAAATTTCAACTGTTAAGGTACGGAATAAGGAAGGACCGAAAATCCGGTTCTAGGACAGTTCATACCAGGACAGCTCATACCAGGACAACTCATACCCAGACAACTCATACCCGGACAACTCATACTAGGACAACTCATACCTAGGACAACTCATACCTAGGACAACTCATACATAGGACCAGAAAAAAAAATGAAAAATTAATGAAAACATTTATTTTGTAAAATTAAAAATTAAATTTAAACATTTAGAATTCATGCAAGTTATTAATGAAAACATTTTGAAATGAAAACATTTATTTTGTAAAATTAAAAATTAAATTTAAACATTTAAAATTCATGCAAGTTATATACAGTATATATATATATATTATATATATATATATATATATATATATATATATATATATATATATATATATATATATGATACACAGACCGTGCATGGAACAAGGAACTCTTCTGGGATAATTAAATCCACTATAGTCTGAATAAGTAATGGTAAATGACAAATACCATAGTTTTTCTTTTTCATGATGCAAGCCCGACGTGGGCAACGGGTCTCTCGCAAAGAGGTCCCATAGATATAACTTCCCTCACCAGCTATCTGCAAAGCAGACAGGATCCAGCTTTGGGACATGGATCTAGGGTTTAAAGCAGCCTAGCCCCACTACATTTAGAACCTCAATATAAGTAAAAGACTCGTTGCATTCACGTCGGATTGAATAAATCAAAGAAAAAGGGGCAACGAGTCTTTTACTTATATTGAGGTTCTAAATGTAGTGGGGCTAGGCTGCTTTAAACCCTAGATCCATGTCCCAAAGCTGGATCCTGTCTGCTTTGCAGATAACTGGTGAGGGAAGCTATATTTATGGGACCTCTTTGCGAGAGACCCGTTGCCCACGTCGGGCTTGCATCATGAAAAAGAAAAACTATGGTATTTGTCATTTACCATTACTTATTCGGACTATAGTGGATTTAATTATCCCAGAAGAGTTCCTTGTTCCATGCACGGTCTGTGTGTATCATAAAAAACTCAGGGAACCATTGGGTTCATTGAATGCCGTGGCTCCTCGGTGCCCTCGACATCCTTGATGGCCGTCGCAATTCGACTCTTCTCCTCCAGCGGAGTGTCGTCATCGAAGAGAGCGAGGGCGGCCAGGTGTTCACTCAGGTACCAGAGATGTCGTAGAAACACAGGGGAGGTAGCCTTGGACACGTCCTTGTCCACCTTGTCGTAGTCAACCAGCGCCTTGAGCATCGCCAGGTCAGTTCGAGGGGCAGCGGCGGGAAGGGGCGCCGTAAACCAGGCCGGAATGTAAACCAGCAGCGCAAAGTTTACGAAGCGCAGGATGCCCCGGGCCTCGCGAGCCTTAATGGGGAGCTGCTGCCAGAAGAGGTGGAGCTTGATGGCGTATATCACTTTGGCCATCCACCGGGCGCGGTGGAGTGCGCCCGGTAGCATGAAGCGCACACCTCACTGGGGGACGCCTCCAAGCGCTATGATCGCCAGCTCCAGGAGCTCTCGGTAGTCGTCCCGCGGCTGGCCCTTGGTGATGTGACCCTTGAAACGCGCGATCAGATCGTCTCGCGCCTTGAGCAGCGGCTTAGTAAGGTCTTCCTTGGAGATGGCGCTGAATTGGTCGGTGCAGACGGATTGCCAGCGCTCCTTCAGTCGCGAGAACAGTTTAATGTCAGGACCAGAGGAGGGGCCCATGCACTCGATGAAGGCTTTCTCTGCCACCAATTCTAGCATGTGGTGCCGACAGGCCAGGTTCAGCAGCTGGCGGTGAAGGCCCTGCTCGATGAAGACGCAAGCGCCCGAAACGACGCCCGTGTTGGCAGCTGTCGTGTCAAAGGAGAGCCCGACGACACGATCAGCGATTCCCCAGTCATCCAACGAGTTCAGCACAGCATCTGCTTCGGCGCGACCAGTTCCAGCAGGCAGCTTCGGCACGGAGAGAAGTTTGTCGACGCCGTCGCCGGACACGACTATGGCGAGGCGATCGACCTTCTTGCCGCTGAAGTCGGAGACCATCTTCCCGTCCCAGTGAACGATGAGCGGAACACTGGGATCGAACGTCATCTTTACTTCTTTGGCGATTTCCGCTCGATGACGCAATCGCCAACGCCGAATCGTCTCGTGACTGAGAGCCAGTTCATCTGTGTCTTGAATATCCAGACTGGAAGCAGCTGCTTTCATGAGTTGAACGGCTCCACGGTTGCTTGTTTTGGTCCGGTCCAGTGCCGACGCTAGGTTTTGAGTCATAATGTTCTTTTTGCGACGGCGCTTTGTAGGTGGATTGGTTTCCTCTTCTGTCGAGCAATTAGGCGACGACGACGAGTTTGATGATGTAAGGGTTGCTGTTGCCAGTGATTGCTCTGATTGCTTTTGGCGTTGCCTTTCTTTGGCAGCTTCACGCGCGGATGCACGTTGCTCAATTCCAGTGAGGATTTTGTCCACCCCGGACATGACACCACGGCGACCCTTTTCGCGTTGAGCAAGAAGGAAGTCGCGATCCTCCTGGATGGTGATGACGGAGAGGGCGTTGTCGAGAGCCACGTCAAAAATGTCATCGAGTCCCTCGGTGAAGGCCGCCCTGGCTGCCTCACCTGTGGCGCCGGACCGCTTCCGGCTGCGCTGCAGTGCCTGCCAATTGTCGTAAAGTCTAATCAGTTTTCGCGCGGCGCTTTTGGAGGTCATGGTCGGGATTCTGGCCATAGCCCAGAAAGTATACACCTCGACGATCACATTACGCGCCGCCTCGGCTAGAAGTTGTTTTTGCACCTTATGAAACTGTATAAACCGGCGAAGCACTTCACCATTTGAAGGTAACCTGTTTCCCGTTAGGGGGCTTGGGTTGGCGTGTCCGATTAGCCATATCTCGCTCTTGGATCTCAGTGAGCTTGCGGTAGCCATCACGAGATGATCATGCGTTGAATGCGTGAAGGAGACTGATTGACTGAAGACTGTGACAGTGTGACTCACCACACTAACCCGGCGTTGCGCTGTTGCCAGATCTCAATGCTGAAAAGTAGTGAAAATATATACAATGAGAAGCAAATATTAATTATAAATATTTAAATTTATGAAATGCATAAATTATAGCAATATATATGCAGGGTTGGCTGGTTTAACCCAAATGGTTTAAACCATTGGTTTAAACCATGGTTTAAACCATTTAAAAAAAACATATTTTTCTGGGTTTTTTGGGTTTTTTATAATTTCAATTTTTACAACACAAATTATTTAATTCATAAACTAATAGCTCTAAAACTAAAACTTATATTTATATTGATAAGACCTAAAAACCATCATTTCAGGGTAGCCTAGTATGTACGGTAGTATATAATATAGCTACCTTGCACTAGCAGGCCTATTTAATAGTGGCATTGCACATAAAAGGATTGAAGTTACCTGTATCAATTACATTATAAACGCATGTAGCTACAAATATAAATGTTGTTATTAGGTTTATTTTCATTTTTGTGAAGTTAGCACTTCTTACATCTAACATCTTCCAATTAAAAAATGAGACAGTCAGCAATTCTAATTTCTGAGTACCAGTACCTAATTGAGTTATCTGAGCTAAATTTTTTTTAAAAAAAAAACCATTGGTTTTTTTTTTTTTTAAAAACCATGGTTTTTTTCAACCCTGTATATATGTAATAGTGCCATGGTTACAGGTTTCCCAGATAAATCCATTATTTCGAACACACGGTACAGCAGAAACGGTCGATGCGGAACCTCTAAATGTACTTCGATCGGGCTCAAACTTCATATTTAGGGTTTTCTCATCCAACCAAACAATATGACTAAGGGCCATTCGAAATTTCCAAATTCTAAAAACTGCCCCTATAGAGTGTGGCACCCTAATATATATACATACTGTATAATATAAATATAAGGGGTTCCAAAAAACCTTAGCCCCTCATTTGCAGCTTACATGATTACTTATATCGAAATAGTTTTTAGTGATTATAAAAATATATAAAATTCTTTATTTATTGCAGGTATTAAAATTACTCTAGCTGATAAAGTGATAATATAATGGCTTCTCAATTAATTGGTGATTCGGAGAGGCAACGTGTGATAGATCGCATACGAGCAATAACATTTCGGGAAGCTCTTGATGCTGGAGCCACCTTTATAACACGTTCATGGGTTGCCAAAAAGTTGCAAAGAAGTGAGGACTTCGTCAAAAGAAATTGGAATAAAACTTTAGATGAATGTGAAATGGATACAACCAAATCTGGGCGTCCAAATTTGCCACTCTCTCAGGAAACAAAGGACATCATTGAAAGCGGTACGCGTAAGCGGAAAAACAGCTGTGCTAAACTTTCTACAGAGATCGAAATGTTGAGAGGAAAGATCGTTAGTGGTGAGATCATTCGACTGTACCGTCATAGGCAAGGTTTAAAGCCTTGGCATGAACTTCCAAAGCCAAGAAAAACTCAACTTAACATCGATGACAGAATGTGGTTTGCCCATTATCTTGAAGATTGGGATGTGGATGATTTCATGCATTTAGCTGTCTCCGATGAATTTTTTGTTTACGTAACACGTCGGCCTAACTACCAAAATGATCGAATGTGGGCCACAACACCAGATGAAATCGATGACAATGAACAGTATCGCGAATTATTAAAAAGTCCAGACTGTGTTGGTGTGTTTGTTTTGTTCACTGCAAAGAAGCTCATGTGGGTGCTGAAGCCAAATGGTCAGAGTTGGGATGGACAGTATTTTCGTGATATTATTCTATCCCAGCATGTCATTCCTTTTCTAAGAAACCCAAACAATGTTATGGATGTGGATCAGGTCACACTTCTGCACGATAAGGCCCCCCTACTTTAAGGCATTAGCCACTCAACAGTTGTTGCGGAACCATGAGATCGATTTCTTTGAAAATGAAGAATGGCCATGAAATTCTCCTGACCTGAACGTCTGTGAACACATTGGATCAGTTATAAAGGACAAGGTTGAATGTCTCTTGTTTCAAGAACCTGTAGCAAATCGATTTTCGAAGGATACAATGACGCAACACATTGAAACTGTTTCAGCAAATTTACGTAACGATCAAGATCTATTCACGTCACTTTTGGCAAGCTACCCAAAGCGAATTCAGGCTGTCTTGGGAGCCAATGGCGGGAACACCAAGTTTTAATTGTTTCTCATTAAATGCAGGATTAAATTCTCTTTTGTAAGATATGTTTAGTTTTACTGTACCTCTAATGGTTTAGGCCATGGGCGGGGAGGCTAAGGTTTATTGGAGCCCTGTGTATATATATGTGTGTGTATATGATGGAATAACCACGAAGGAAGCACAGAATGGTGCTCAAGAGTTTTCGCCTGATGACATCCTCAGGAACACTAAAATAAATAACAAGTTCGCGACTAAATATAGGATAAAAAATAAAATAGAAATACAGATACATAAATTTTGATACTTCCATCTCAAATGTAGAATCTTTAGCTGGATCAAACGGAGCGTCAGTGCAGATGTTATTAACAGTTTGCGTTGCAAATAATACGTTCCGATCGGATGAGTTAAAAAGACTAATTGTTGCCACCGCGTCAGTGTCTCTGGCTTCACATACCTCCGATAAATTGTAAAGTTGTGACTGGCTCATGATGCGTGTTTATCCGTTGGTAAAATATCTGCTGTGAGTTCCAGCTGAAAATACTTCCTTTTATATGGATGACCCCCGACTGTAACATTCCCTTAAGCATGTTGATTGGATTTTGATGCAACTTGCCGTGCCTATGGCATATGTGTGTGTGCCAATCAGATATATTAACACCGATGTGACCGACACACGGTTTGGGAATTTAAGTCCTGATTGGACACCTTCACGAATAATGATGGTGTGACTTTATCATATTTGGCTTGTTCACTTCGCAGATTTTTGGAACCCACTGTGACTACCGTCCTCATTCGCGATTCGTAGATTTGAATATTTAAATTTTAATTTATGTCTCACTCTGTATTTCAAATTTATGGAATTTGATTGTATTAATAAATAAAAAATATAGAAACTTTACCGAGCTTTCATGTAATCATTTTAGTTTTTACAAAGTTATTTTTATAAGATAAAAAGTATAGAATTCGATCATAATCGGAAGAAAGGAGAGATGTTAATATTGAATTGAAATACTCTTCAGAGAGGACGGTCGACAAACTTGACCTTCGTGAAATGAGGAATCGTCACACGGAACTTTTGAAAGGTTGAAAGGTACTTTTTTAAGTTAGATTGCCCTTATATTCGTTCGTTAGTATTGACAATAATATTTGGCGCGACTTCTTGTTCAGAAGATGAGGTGTGAATATTTTGTTTGTGTTTATTTGAATACATTTGTACTAGTATAATACTCTCTATATTTCTAATTTATGTAATTTGATTGTATTAATAAATAAAGACAAACGTGTATAGATGTTTTACTACGCAATTATTTCCATGCTATGGAATAACTCACACGTTGTACATTGTTCGTGTACCCTTTTAATTTTTTTAAGTCTGGTTTTCAACAGAAACAGTTACAATTTCTTCAAATGAAATAAAAAAATATTCTTAAACGTTTATGCATATACTCTAGAAAAGATTATAATATACTATGTTACATAAAAAGCTAACATACAGTACACGAAAAATGATTATTATAATATAAAAAAGAAAAATATGAGCTTTTCGTAGTGACTTTTGAAATTACATTCCTCACAAAATCATGCCCAAACCGGAAAAACACGATTTTTAAGGCACGGAATGATATTTTAGAGCTTAAGCCACAGAAGAATAAGGACTACTTAGAATAGAGGGTATAATGTTTCTTTAAAAAAATATATGTACGATGTTTTATTACACATTTATTTCCATGCTACTGAATCACTCACAAGTTTATACATTGTTCTTGTAGGCTTTTAATTTTTTAGCGTCTGATTTTTAACAGAAAAACACAATTTCTTCAAATGAAACAAAAATTATTCTTAAACGTTTATGCATATACCCGTAGAAAAGAAGATAATTGGCTATGCTACAACAAAGCTAACTTATGAGTTATAAAGATTACCAATCAAATACATTTGTGGCCTAAATTCTGGACACTTTTTATAGACACACAGACCATTTTGCTTTTCTGATCTTTGCTGCGCATAAACTATTTAGTATTGAATTTTTAGGCATATTTTAATGTTCTTTAATATATTTTATATCAAGATAAATATTTTTGTTTCAATCAAACAGTTACTATGACATTTTGTTGAACTAAAACACATAGGTATATGAAAAACAAGCTAAAATCATATTTTTATTCAGGAAATACAGATATATATAAAAATATATTTTATGCTAGTATTTAGTTGGATAACATTTTGCTTTGATGACTGCATTGATTTTTCTTGGCATTGAATCAATTAGATGCTTTATTAAATCACCTAGGTTGATGATTTATGCTAGTATTTAGTTGGATAACATTTTGCTTTGATGACTGCATTGATTTTTCTTGGCATTGAATCAATTAGATGCTTTATTAAATCACCTAGGTTGATGATTCTGAACCAGGCCTTGATGATAGATTCAATCAACTCCATTTTGTTGCTTGGCTTAGACTTTGCTACCAGTTTCTTGAGTTTTGACTACAAATTTTTGATGGGATTAAGGTATGGACTATTGCCAGGCCATTGTAACACTTTGATTTTATGGTCTTTAAGCAATTTCATACTTGATTTTGCCGTGTGACAAGGAGCACTGTCTTGCTGAAAGATTGCTCCATCTGAATTTTGTGGGAACATATCCTGAATTGAGGGGAGTAACTTCTTTTCCAAAATGTCTTCTTGATATTTTTTGGCATTCAAAGTTCCATTTATAATTTGAATGCGTCCAACACCCCATCTATACATGCATCCCCACACCATAACGCTGATAGGATGCTTCATAGTTGCTGTAATGCATTCAGGCAACATATCTTCTTTTGGTCTGCGTCGCACATATTTCAATCCGTCACTTCCAGAAATTGAAATCTTCGTCTCATCACTCCATATTACATTGTACCAGTCTTCTAATGTCCATCCCTTGTGTTCTCTTGCCCACAGAAGGCGTTTTCTTCTCTGAACTGCATTCAGATATGGTTTCTTTCTAGGTATTCTTGTTTTAAGTCTACTGTCAAAAAGCCTACGCCTTACAGTTCTATCACTTATGCTGACACCACTTTTTTCTAATGTATGCATTATTTCCTTTGATGTCCTCCGACAATCAGTTAGGGATAATCTAACAATACGCCAGTTGTCCTGTTCACTTGTCATATTTTTCTTCCAGTTCTTTTGGCAATTTTGACTGTACCAAGATCTTGAAAGCGTTGGCAAACCTTTCTTACTCCAGATTTTGTTGCTCCATCTCTGAGCCTTTTGGCTATTTGTTCGAATGTGAAACCTTCTTCTCGAAGGGTTACAGCTTTTGTTTGCTTAGATGGCGTCCAGTCTTTCCTAATATGAGGGAACATGGCCAACAGTGACAGTAATATAAAGGGATAAAGAGGAGAAAAGGAGACTTTGTTATTCGCACGGCAACTTAACAATAACACAATGAAATGCAGCTACCAAATTACTGTTTTCTGATTGTTCATCATAAGTGGCGTGATTTGATGCTGATTGGCTACAATAAGTGACCTGATTTACTCTGATTGGCTACGTGGAATAGCGTAACTTATCGCCGATTGATCATTACAATTGACACAGGGACTGAGGCAATATTTCCAATGACATAATTAAAATAATTAAAATTAGAATTCAATTAACCATACTTGACTTTAATAAAAAAAAAATCACGAAAAATGAGAGTGTCCAGAATATAATTTTTAAAATTTAAAATTTATCTTTTCGAATGTTTTACTGTAAGACTTATGTAATAATTTTTTAGTTTGCTTTCAAAATGTTGCTTATCTTTTACGTTTTAGAATTTGAAAATTTACACTGAAGATGAGTGTAGTATACCTCGAAACGTCGGATCTATAAATGTTTTTACTGTCAGTGTAAGCCTATTTTCTGGGTTTCTTTTATAATTTCATGATTGTTTTATTTTTAGTTTGTGTAAATGTTTACAGGAAATGCAAATGTGAAGGGATGTCGTATAGAACCAGAGATAGACGACTAAATGCAAAATTTCTGTTGAGGGAATTCTTGTTTTCATAATTTATTTTATATGTGTGTATATATATATATATATATATATATATATATATATGTATATATAGTGGACACAGAGGTGAGTTACCCAGCCAACAGTAAAACTTTTAAAAACAAATATTATCATTAAAATTAGTTCAAGCTATTTAACAATGCATTAATAATAATCTAAAAAGATCAGCTTTTAACGAATGTGATATATATATATATATATATATATATATATATATAGAGAGAGAGAGAGAGAGAGAGAGAGAGAGAGAGAAATGAACACTCAGATGTAAAAGAAAGTGGAGATAATTAAATCAGTGGACTTAATCATTAGCCTCGATAAATTAGACGTACTAATGGAGGTTTACTAAAAAGTATACGTGAAAGAATGCGACATAATTATGTATAGTCTCTTCCATTAGCAGAGAAATAAACAACCAAATGTTGGTTTGTTTTAATTTATTCATTATCAAATAAAAGGCATAAGTAGACCCTCCACCGTCATCGTTTTTAAAAATTTATTTATTTAATTTTATGATAATAAACAAGAAAGCACATGACAAAGATATAACTGAAGCTTCTCCTTTGAACTCATGACTTTGAACTCATGGTCATACAATAAAAGCTATACAAGAATAAGGTGTGTGTGTGTGTGTGTGTGTGTGTGTGTGTGTGTGTGTGTGTGTATTACAATTTGGTTTTATTTGTGTATAAAAGAATGTTTTGTATCAACCGCTCGATTTAATCAACATTACACATTCATTTCGTTCTTATTATAAATAATTTACCCTTAAGCAACAGTCTCAGCCACTTATTTATTTAATTTTATGATAATAAAAAAGAAAGCAACTGACAAAGATATAAGTGAAGCTTCTCCTTTGAACTCAGGGTCATACAATAAAAGATATACAAGAATAAGGTGTGTGTGTGTGTGTGTATTACAATTTGGTTTTATTTGTATATAAAAGAATGTTTTGTATTAACCGTTCGATTTAATCAACATCACATTCATATATATATATATATATATATATATATATATATATACACACCTTTGGTTAGCTTCCGCCAGAATTGTTCATTCTCATGAAGGTCAAGCTTTTCACTCCACCTTAGACCAACGGTTTAACGTGGAATCCGAACCACGTTCCACCAGCAGCCCAGCGTCTTAACCACTAGGGCACCAGACCAGGGTACCCTGTTATCTCTCAACCACTTTCTTTATTGTGTGGAAGGATGAACAGCTGGGTTTTCCACACAATAAAGAAAGTGGTTGATAGATAAATGGGTACTCTGGTCTGGTGTCCTAGTGGTTAAGACGCTGGACTGCTGGTGGAACGTGGTTCGGATATATATATATATATACTGTATATATGAATGACCATTTGTCCACTTAGCAAAATCAGAGAATTTTGTCATAGAATGCAGGCAGCCAGAATTGTTCGCATTCCAAAGTGGCTGAGACTTTTGCTTAAGGCTAAATTATTTATAATAAGAACGAAAACAGAGGAATGTCAGACTTGGAAAGTAAAACACAAACATTATGATGTAGCCAGCTGAATTTAGTTCTTCGCGTCGGGTAATTTAGAAAAGTTGGAGTTGAAAAATAAATTAACTTGTTCATAATTTCGTTTTAAAAAAATTAGAATAATAATAATACTTACTATGTTCAGGAAACTTATTCATTTTATTTTTACGTATAGTTAGTCTTCCTTGCCTTTTATATATAAATAAATAAAATAAATAGTGCTATCTGGCAATCCCTCCATATATAAATAATTAAAATAAATCTCTGGCAAATCCTTCATATATAAATAATTAAAATAAATATTTAGCACCTCCCTCTAAGTATTGAGAACACCTCTCTCGCCTTTAATAAATAAATAATTAAAATAAATATCTGGCAGCCCCTCCATATACAAATTAATAAAATAAATAGTGCTATCTGGCAACCCTTCCATATATAACAAGTGCGGAGGCCGAGAGCATTATTATGTTTGTGACATGCCAACGGGAACACCTCTCTCCTTAGGTTACGATTTACCTTCTCAGGTTATGGATACCCCTTTGGGGGGATGAGGACATCCCACCTTCTCCCCCAAAGTTAGGGTTTAGGTCAGGTCACCCCTTTGGGGAGGTCATCCTCCCTCTACCCCAAAAGATCCCCTCTTCATCCAACTTTGGGGGTTACCCCCATCCCTTTGTTACATAACCCCTTCCCCATTTTGCATAACCTCATCCCCCTTTGCAATACCCCTATCCCTTTTGCAATACCCATACCCCTTTGCAACATTGATCAACATTGCAATTGCAACTTCCACTCTCCCATTTTTCGGCCACACTACTCCTAAGTTATAGGCACCACTTTTGTTGACTACCGACTTTGGAAATAAGCTGTAGTTATCAATGATTAATATCAGGATTAATATCAGGAGTCACCCATTGGTCTTTGGATCAGGGAAAAAGGATAAACTGCACGACTTTTTCTTTTAATTAACAAACCAAATAAATGTCACAGTGAATAATATTACAATTATACTGTAGTGGTCAATAAGAATGGTACTTGCAGAAAAGACATTGGACATAAAGCAAAGCTATAAAAGGTTTGTTATTTTATGAATTAATTTTCAGTATGAATACACAATGTCAGAAACAACAACAGATTGTAAATCACATTAAATTGTACAATAAAACAATAATGACTGTTAGTTCGATATATGACACACGAAATTTGTATACACAAGAAGGTGGAATTGTTTATAGCGAGATGGAGTTCTTATAACGGGGATTTTTATCGGTAGTTTAGCAAGGAGGGCCTAGCATTGTTCTCGGATAATAAAGAGCGTCTACCTTCAGCGGAATGACAATATGCGAAGGATTGAATATAGGAGACTGTTCACAAAGGAGACGTCATTGAATTTAATAGGATAAAGGCGAGTGTAAATCTATTCACAAGATCACTTTCACTGAGTTAAAGTAGGCGAACGTGAGCTCCAAGGAAGAACAAATGGGGGAAAATTTTCTTTTAAATAGGCGGCAAAATGTATGTAGATCTATAACCGAGAAATTATGCGCTTGTGAAGAGTCCCTTAAATGTGGAATTTATGCATGTGGGGAGGACTGGTTCAGCAGGACGCGCGTGTGAACGGATGTGTGCATGTCAGTTTCTACCTTTCTCTTCTTCGTTACCTTCTGTCTTTCGCATCCGAGCTATTTTTGCCTTCTCGCCCCAGTTTTATTGGGAAACGTGATTTTGTTAATGCATGTATGTATATGTATAATTTTAGTTCTTTCTTGTCCTCATCCTTTCCTCTTTTAAAAATCTTTTCCAGATCGGCTGAGAGCTAAAGAGAACTATTAATATTGCCTGAAGGAGATGTCATTTCTAATTTGCTAATGGCATAAAAATATTCATTCAAAAATTCTTAGTTTTACTCTGAAATTTAAAAGTTATCTTTTCATCGAAAATAAAGATATCTGTACAATCGTGCGAGCACCTGATCTAGCGTTTCAAGGATATATTTCTTGCAAATGTGGGATTAATAGACTTAATAGGGAACCCTGTAGCCTGAACGATGGCATATAGTTAACTCTCTCTGGGTAACATATGCAGATAAACTTTCGGTATATAATTACAGTGTCGAATTTGTACAGTACTGCTTGAAATTTTATGCAAATCACTTAAGAGAGGAACTCTATAGGTTCGTTAAACTAATAAACTTGTAGTTATTCTACATCAAAAAAGTGAATTTCGAGAAAACTTACTGTATTTCTTATAGTACAAATAATTATTTGTACTATAAGAAATACAGTAAATTTATAAGATCATTACATTATAATGTAATGATCTTATAAATTTATTCAAATCCACTGAATACAAAACGTATTCAGCCCCAGTTAAGCCCCAATTAAGCTACAAACTGTTTTATCTCGGGAGTTTAAAAAAATTTTAAATTTCTCCCCAAACACCTACAACTGTTTTGGACGCAGAAAATGGTTGTCACCAAAATTTAGCACCATGTCATACACCAAATGTGAAAAAGGGTTTTTTGAGGAAAACGACAATGAAGTATTAAATTGTCCCGGAAATTCACCAAATCTGAATCCAATCGGAAATATTTGTTCAATTTTGAAGCGACGAATGCAAAAGTAAGATATTTCAGCTATGAAAAGCTTATAAGACACCTTCGTGAGTGCTGGTTGAGTAATCCAGAAATTACCAACATTTGTAAATACTGTAATTGGTGGAGTCGATGCCAAGACGAGTTGAAAAGGTTTTAAAATCAAAGTGGGTTCACACAAAGTACGAGCATTAGAATAAAAATACTCCCCTCAGTTACTTTTATTTCAGAGCCCAAATTTCAATTATATGATAACGTAAAAGCAGCGTCCCATTTTTTTTCTGGCCAGTACTGTATATTGTTCACTCAGTGTAATCTATGTTTATAAATGTAAAGAAATTCCAAGAATCGTAGTTCGGTTCTATTTCGGTTTGTTTTCATAAGGAGTGATACTTTTGTGGTTGAAAGGATGATCATATTGTGTACTGTGTTCTTCTTTAACAGTTTGGAACGTTTATTTAATGGGTTTCTTGTTCCGTATGATCTGTTTCATGTTCGCATATCCTAATTTATAATTAACACTCGCAAGCACCAATGTAACATGCTCAGCAGCTCACGCACTGAAATTTATAAGTATGTGAAACAAGGTGCAGGGGAATATCTCATTCAAAGTAAAATAGGATTTTATTAAAAGGTATTAATGAAAATAAGATGTATGTCTACTATGAGTATAATTAGATGATGATTTTAGTGAGATCTTTATTTAATTTATAGGCAATTTCCTCAAAATATAAGAATTTGGCGTTAATATATAGGGTGTACACAAAGTCCTTTCCCGATTATAAATTTTAATTACATGAAATTCAAAGAAGACACAGTAATGCTTTGTTTTGCATATTGTTGCATAACACATCAAGTTTTTTTTCTTGTTCGCAGATCCTGTTGTTCCTAACTGGGTGGCATTGGTGATTAACCGAAACAAAATGGCAACTCCGCAGGAGAAAGCAAAATGTGTTGTTTGGTTTTTGGAGTCAAAGTTCGTGACTACCGTGATTAGCCCTCAGTTGGAAGCCCTTCAACCATCCATCAATTTTACAGCAAACACTGGGGTTTGTTCGTGTGTGAGTTCTTCAACACCACTTTTTCTGGAAGATGGATTGGGCGCAACAGGCCGGTGCCATAGCTTCCACGATACCCTGATATCATGCCCCTCGACTTCTTCCTGTGGGGATATGTAAAGGATTATGTGTACCATACTCCTGTTGCTGACAATGACACTCTTCGTGCAAGGATTTGCGATACCATCAACAGTGTCACGAGAGATATGCTAGCGAAAGTAGGGCGTGAACTCGAATTTGGCTTTGATGCTCTTCGTGTAATTAACGGCGTACATATTGAGATTTAATGAGAAATATAATAAACAACATGCAAAACGAAGCATTACTGTGTCGTCTTTTGATTTTATGCAATTAAGGTTTATAATCGGGAAAGGACTTTGTGTATACCCTGTATGTGTTCAGGTGGCGTGTGAGTCAGTTTATTTGGTTTGTAAATATTATCTGAGAATCTGCCAATAGTGAGTCGGAAAGTAATTTCTGAAGGAAATGTTGCAGATATGCAAAACGTGAAGGTCTTGTTGGTCGAAGGAAAACCGTGCGGTCCCCGGACAGCGACCAACGAGTGCAACAGGTATTCTCTGGAACCCATAAAAGGCGGGGAAACGACTCTCTCAGCAACTCTCTTTAAAAAGAGTCGAAGGTTATCACAGTAAGAATGGCCTTACACGTAAAAAAAAATCGAAATTTGTAACCTGAATTAAATAAGAGACCGTCCTTTTAAGACACACGCGCGCGCACACACACACAGTCTCACAAACATATATATATATATATATATATATATATACTGTATATATAAATACTGTATATATATGTAATCCAGACGTAAACTAAGTTTTAAAGAATCTTAATTTCTTTTTAACTTATGTCACATGTCGGTTTTACTCTAAAATTTTCTATAGATATTGCAAAACTTTCTTTATATATACAGATATATAATATAATACAATATATATATATGGTTGACAAAAGTAAATGGACACCTTCGGTTTTTTCCATACTTTTTTATTTTGAATTGATAATAAAAGTCAATACATAATAGATTTATTATGTAAAACTGACAAACGTTCTAGCATTCCATTGATGAGGTTTGCTAATTGTTCTTGAGGACAATCATCGTGATGTCTATTTACTTTTGTCAACCATATATATATATATATATATATATATATATATATATATACACCTTTCAGCCTTTCAAATGTTCCATGCGATGATTCTCATTTCACGAAGGTCAAGCTTGTCGTTACACACAGACCGTGCATGGAACAAGGAACTCTTCTGGAAAAATTAAATCCAATATAGTCCGAATAAATAATGGTAAATGACAAACACTATAGATTTTTCTTTTTCATGATGTTAGCCCGACGTAGGCAACGAGTCACTCGCAAAGAGGCCCCAAAATATAGCTTCCCTCACCAGTTTCTTTGATGTATTCAATCCGACGTGAATTCAACGAGTTCCTTGCTTATAATGAGGTTCTAAATATAGTGGGGCTAGGCTGCTTTAAACCCTAGATCCTGTCCCAAAGCTGGATCCTATCTGCTTGGCAGAGTGCTGGTGAGGGAAGCTATATTTTGGGGTCTCTTTGTTTGTCATTTACCATTACTTATTCAGACTATAGTGGATTTAATTTTCCCAGAAGCGTTCCTTGTTTTATGCACAGTCTGTGTGTAACATAAAAGTTTCTCAGGGGAGGACTAATCTGAGTTCTACCCCATATATATATATATATATATATATATATATATATTATATATATATATATATATCATTATATTTGTGGATGAGTGAAGTTCTGAATAATGACTAAGCATTTTGGGGATAAGTGAAAAAGAGTTGATCATTTGCAAGGTTGAATCACTTAATGTGAGTAAATATTGCGAGTTCCATTGAATTTATTTCAGGAAAGAATATTTATATCTTAAGAATATTTCTTTTCCCTAATTCACTTTCTTACTTTGAAATTTTAAGACAAAAAGTCTGAAAAATTCAGTGCAGGAAATGAAATAAAATGAATTTTAACTTGTTCCAGAACATCCAGACTCGTTGTAAATGTGATTTGCTTTTTATATGGATTTTATTTCTATTCATTTCAACTTTCGTTTCATTGGAGTAGTTTTGAACTGCATTAAAGGAAATTCATGATTATCTCAGGTGATAATTTACCCGCAAGAGAATTACACTTACTGGAATATATGCTACTAAACAGTATTTCATAAATATAATTTCAAAGTCATTGTTGGAATCTCGTGTGGTAGAATGGTGTGTGTAAATAGGATAGGATAGTATGGGATAGTATAAGATTGTATAGGATGGAACGAAGATAAAATTGCCTCCGAACACCTGGATTCTGTTGGTTATTTGGAGAAGCGAAAATAACTTGAGGAAAATGTAGCAACACTGTAAACGATTCGGTTTTTCTGAATTCCAGGTTGACGATATTACCCGGTACCCAAAACGAAGTAATCTGCATCAAAATCAAGATTAGACAAAGGTTCCCTAACATCTACTGTATGGCAGCAATTTCTGTTTTAAGAATATTTATTTATTTATTTTCTACATTGTGTGTGTGTGTGTGTGTGTGTGTGTGTGTGTGTGTGTGTGTGTCTGCGTGAGCGCGACTGATGTATAGTTATTCTGAACGTTAGCACCAATACCACCTTTTCAGTATTAAAATAGGTATCCTTCTCAAAAGTGATAAAATATCAAATGAAAATGAAAATCATGAAATACTTCACTCCTGCTGGAACAATGGGAGGAAGTGATTCTAAAATTTTAATATACACCCTCAGCAGAAGTAAGACGCTCCTCGATCAATAGAAGGTCACTCCCTCTTTTCACCATCCTAAATCGGTGCCTTTGCCATTTCATCCAAATCAGACTTGAAGTGTGGATTAAAACTGGATTCCAGGCACGCTTCATTAGCCATTCTCTAAAACGGAGTCGACGTGAACTCATTAAAATGGAACTCGACAAGAACTGAACAAATCTTCAAAATACCCAATATCTTCGTACCTTTTTCTTGGCCCATTTTGATCTGCCTTTGAGCGGGAGTGTTGGAGGATCCGCACGTTCATTACAACCTAGTTGATACAAATGACGTGAGCCGTTTGTTGTGACAGGCTGACATTATTTACCGTGTCTATAAACCGTGTGCGAGTATTATACATTAAAAAGCGAGTAAATCGTCTTTGTATTCGTGTCGTAAACACTAATATCCGTCCTGATCGAAGACACGCTCCTTGTTTATTTGTCTGAAAAAAATCTGCGACATGTTATGAACATGTTCTTTGCGCAATTCTGCATGCATGCACACACACACACACACACACACACACACACACACATATATATTTATATATATATATTTATATATATTTATGTGGGTGGGCGGAAAGTAGCTCCCTATTTTGGATTGGTAAAAAAATACGTATATTATCCATTTATTTCAGAAGAAATAATATGAAAAGGTAGGCATACATGGTAGGTTTTCTCTAAAATTCAATGTGGGCTCCAACTCTTTCCACCAGCTTCTGGAGCCGCCCAGGAATGGCGTCCACTGACTTTAGCAGGAACTCCGGCGGGATGGAGGACATGACTTCCCGAATTCGGTCCTCCAGTTCTTCCAATGTCCTCGGTTTGGTGCGGTAGACTTCTTCCTTTACCCACCCCCAAAGAAAGAAGTCGCACGGTGTCAAGTCGGGGCTCCTGGCTGGCCATTGATGTGGACCACGACGACCCATCCAACGCCCAGGGAAGTGGGCATCCAGCCACTCACGGACAACAAGAGCGAAGTGCGGAGGGGCGCCATCTTGCATAAATATCAGATCGTCGATGTTCTCCCATGTGCTGACAACCGGCCAGACCTCGTTTCGCAACATAGCAAGGTACCGCTCAGCATTCATGGTGTTGCGCAGAAGGAACGGGCCCACAACCTGATCTGAGGTCATACCACACCACACCGTTACACTGAACCGATTCTGGCGTTTTTCAGCGGTAACCGTGCGACTTCTTTCTTTGGGGGTGGGTAAAGGAAGAAGTCTACCGCACCAAACCGAGGACATTGGAAGAACTGGAGGACCGAATTCGGGAAGTCATGTCCTCCATCCCGCCGGAGTTCCTGCTAAAGTCAGTGGACGCCATTCCTGGGCGGCTCCAGAAGCTGGTGGAAAGAGTTGGAGCCCACATTGAATTTTAGAGAAAACCTACCATGTATGCCTACCTTTTCATATTATTTTTTCTGAAATAAATGAATAATATACGTATTTTTTTACCAATCCAAAATAGGGAGCTACTTTCCGCCCACCCTGTATATATATATATATTATATATATATATATATACACACACGAGGGTACTTCAATAAGTATCCGCACTTTTTATTTTAGTGATAATATAGTATAACTGAGATCTATAGGCTTATTTAGGCTAGCAACAGTATAGGCTTATTTAGGTTAACAACAGTATAGGCTTATTTAGGCTACTCGTAGCTGTCACATATCATACGTAGTGAGCATGGCTGCGCCGCTTTCAATTTGTACTCTGGAAGAACAGAGATCCGTGGTTCAGTTTTTGTGGGCAGAAAGTGTGAAAGGAGCTGAAATTCACACGTGTTTATGTGCTCAGTATGGGAATAATGCGTTACCACGGCGAAGTGTGTACGAGTGGATTCAAATGTTCAAGGAAGGTCGGACATGTGTGACAAATGCTCAGTGCTCAGGACGACCGTCAACATCAACCAGTAGTGACAAGCAGGAAGAAGCCAGAGCCATGATTTTCGATGACAGAAGATTAACAATAAAAGAAATTGCATCTTCATTAGATATCAGTCAAGGGTCAGCCTATTCGATAGTTCATGACATTCTTGGCTTTCACAAGGTTTGTGAAAGATGGGTGCCCAAACAGTTGACAGAAGAGCACAAGCGTAATCGTATGGACGTCTGCTCTCGTCTTTTGGGGCGGTATCATAATGAAGGTGAAAACTTTTTGGAGCGCATTATCATTGGAGATGAAACCTGGATCCATCACTATGAACCAGAAAGCAAACGACAGAGCATGCAATGGAAGCATCCAACATCTCCCGTTGCAAGGAAGTTCAAAGCGCAGCCGTCAGTAGGTAAAGTTATGCTAACACTGTTTTGGGATACATGAGGCCCTATCCTTGAACATTATCTAGAGCATGGAACTACAGTAACAAGTGCATCGTATTCTGACATGCTTCGGAATGAGTTAAAGCAAGCAATTCGCACAAAACGGAGAGGGAGATTGTCGGAAGGTGTTATTATGTTACACGACAATGCGCGCCCTCATACCGCTGCACAGACTAGAAAATGCCTTCAAGAACTTAAATTTGAAGCTCTCGACCATCCAGCCTACAGTCCAGACCTGGCACCTTCGAATTTTTACCTGTTTGGACCACTAAAAGACGCTTTGAGAGGTCAGCGATTCCAAGGCGATGATGACCTGAAGGAGACGGTGCATGACTGGCTACGCACACAGCCCAAAATATTCTTTTGTGATGGCATTAGGAAGCTTGTAGATCGCTGGACTAAGTGTATTGAGAAACAGGGAGACTATGTTGAGAAGTGATGTGTTTATAATCTATCAGATGTGAAAATAAAATTGTGAAAATAAAAAATGCGGATACTTATTGAATTACCCTCGTGTGTGTGTGTGTATATATATATATATATATTGTTTAAAACAACAAAACACGTTTAGCTAACTACCGTACTTTTTGTTTAGATCAAGTAAAGCAATAGCTAGTAAATAACAATTGATTTACTTAAGTTTTGTTGGCTTTCTTTGTTAATACAGGGAAAAAGTCATATTTTTAAAACAACAAACTATTCATTTTGCTCCATTTTGTTTGGATCAAATAAAGCATTGGTTAAAATATACAAATTGCTTTAATTAGTTACAATAGACTTTTTGTTTGCTTCATTTTGCTATTATAGAATTTTGTTGAGAGTGCCATATAATCACTAATGAATTGTAATTCCGAACGACAACCTTTGCCTCCATGTATGCATGCATGAATGCGCCGTCTATAAAATACTAATTTTACTTCTATTACTTGTTTAAGCTTCATAAAAAATGTATTTCTATATTTTCTTCTAAATATAAAGTTCTTAAAGTAAATATAAAAATATAACATGTTTTACCTAAAATTAATGGATCACCTGAAGATCAGGGTCCCCAGCCTTCGTCAGTTAGCCTTATAAGGCTAACAGCGAAAATATCACAACTTAACGTAACCAGTCGTCAAGGGCGTACAGTTGACCTAACGCGGAGCTATTGAAGAATAGGGACCCCAGTCTTCTTTAGTTAGGCTTATAAGGCTAACTAACGAAAATATCACGACCTAACCTAACCAATTGTTAGGTTAACTGTACGCCCTTGACGATTGGTTAGGTTAGGTCATGATATTTTCGTTAGTTAGCCTTATAAAGCTAACTAAAGAAGGCTGGGGTCCTTATTCTTCAATAGCTCCCCTAACACTTGGTTACATTAAGTCGTGATATTTTCGTTAGTTAGCTTTATAAGGCTAACTAACGAAGGCTGGGGGCCGTGATCTTCAGGTGATCCAAATTACTTATTTAATAAAACTCAAATTTAGAGTAAAATTATGAATGCCCAATTTGTTGAGTGTGCGTCATTCGGGATGGCGTAACGAGTAAAAAATATTATGTATGTTGCGCGAAACATTTATTTATTTCTGTGTATATAATTTGCATGATAATCTACACTACACATTAATTTGTCGTAGGTTATCGGTGGATGGACGAGTTATTTGCTTCTCTTTAAACTAAATATATTGTGAGAATGAAGCGTCCTGTCTGTGTTTGATTTCATCCGGTACACCAATTAATAGTGATGTTCGTTCTCTGAATTGCATGACTCAGCCCTGACATTTAAAAATCAAAATTCCAACGCAAAGTTTACAGTATATTCACGTTAGAGTCGTCCCCCTTCTTTGATATTTAAAGCACTGGAAGGCGTGTTTCAATGACATTATTTGGGGCAGAAAGTGGTTTTAAAACTCTCACCTTGTTGTACAATTTTGGTTTCATTTATAAACTGATAAATTGTTGTTACTCAATTCATTTTACTTAAATTTTTATGAAGTTTAAAATTTTTGTTGTTGTTATTTTCGTTCTGTAACTGTAAGATAAGAAGTCATAGTCTGTCTCAATTAAGAATTTATTTCCATTAAGAATTATATATATATATATATATATATATATATATATATATATATATATATATATATATATGGTGAAGCAAAAGTCGCGCATCATAGGAATTTTAAGTGTTGACTATAATACATTATTTTTTTCTTTTATGTAGGAGATAGCTGCGAAATTAACAGTAGACGAGAGGGAGAGCTTGGTTTTAATGTATGGTATACCAGGTATAACAAATCAATGAATCGGTACAGCATTTTAGCGCCACCCTGTATGTATACACTTGGCGGTTGAAATTATGGAAAGATTTTGAAAATGCTGGTTATGTAATAATAATAATAATAATAATAATAATAGAATTCTTTTAATTTTTTTATAAGTTACTGTATGTAATGTTCCTCGCCTCACAGGCGACTCCGTACGTGTGGCAACGCCGCAGTGTTAGTCAAGGACCCCAACTGGGGGAAGGTAGGGTGGAGTGGGGTACAACCGAGTCCAAAATCATATAACACAGACATTTTGGTGTCCCAAAAATAACTATATACTCTTTATAGCATCATATATTTTATAATTTTAAAAAACAACAATATATTGTTATAGCAATTGCCAATGAAAGGTAAATTATTAATCTAAGTGATCAAAATGTTATAGCGAGTTGTTTGCATATAAAATTTAATTAACTACGCCAAGTGCTCAAAATGTTCTCCGGCGGCATGAATGCACTTTTGAATGCGTCGACTAACTGATTCGCAGACATGGACTAATGTGGATGCTGTAATGGTCCCGCACTTTTCCCTAATTGCATCCTTAAGGTGTTCGAGTGTTGCAGGTCTTGTACCATAAACTGCATCCTTCAGGTAGCCCCACAAGTAAAAATCAAGTGGAGTCAAGTCCGGTGAACGTGGAGGATACTCAACGCTTCCTCTTCGTCCTATCCAACGGTTAGGCAACGTTTCATCGAGGTACCTTCTGACATCACAATGATAATGAGGGGGGCTCCATCTTGTTGAAAGTAAAAGTCATCGTTTCCAAACAACTTCCGAACTGCAGGTATAATTTCTGTCCGCAGCATGTCGAGATATGCAGCACCGGTAACTGTCTCATTAAAGAAAAATGGTCCAACCAAACCCCTGGATGATAAACCATACCATGCTGTTAATCCTGGTAAATTAACATGTTTATCCACATAAACGTGTGGATCATCAAGTGACCAGTACCTACAGTTGTGTCGATTTACTGTGCCATTCAGCTTGAAGGTAGCTTCATCAGACCACACGATTTTGTTGTATTGAAAGTGCATTCATGCCGCCGGAGAACATTTTGAGCACTTGGCGTAGTTAATTAAATTTTATATGCAAACAACTCGCTATAACATTTTGATCACTTAGATTATTAATTTACCTTTCATTGGCAATTGCTATAACAATATATTGTTTTTTTTTTATAAATTATAAATATATGATGCTATAAAGAGTATATAGTTTTTTTGGGGACACCCGTATATATCTAAAGGGCAATTGAATGTGCATTCATTGACTTACAGGTAATTATATTGCAATGTTTGTGTTCATAAAGATAAACAATTAATATGATGGTATATAGCGTTGAACCTTTACAGTAATAAGGTTCCATTATGATTACTGCAAGTCTCAATGAACAGCTACCACAACACAACTGTTTATATACTAGTGAATTTGAACAAAAATAGACATTACACAACCAATTACAAATACATTACAATAGTTTATAATATTTAGATATTAGCTAGTCAAGAAAATGTAAATTTATGGACAACTTAACTTATCATGCTTTGCCATTTTTGTGAATGTAAAATATTTTTATATAATTACACTTTGAAATGAGTATTAATTATCAGTGTTTTAAGGTGTGAAATTTTCGGATCACTTTAACATATTGCTTCCCAGGAACCTCTCTTTAACAGATTGCTTCCCAGTGTATATCACTTTAACATATTGCTTCCCAATATTTAGGATAAGGAGTACGATAAAAAATGTTCGCTTTAATAAAGTAAAGGCATAAAAAGTAAATCAAAGCATGTTAAAATATTAGATTGAGAGTAAATTTATTAGAATTGTTGCACTATATGGTCACACAAAGTAAAAAATGGATTTCGAAAGAATCGGTCACGCCACATCATTTGCCACAAGTACGAGTTGAGTAGCTCCTTTTTGCATCCTTTCATTTTCGTCATATATTTAATGCAGGTTAACTGAATGCCCGGTTAGGTCAACTGAATGCTCGGTTAGGTCAACCGTACGCCCTTGACGATTGGTTAGGTGAAGTTGTGATATTTTCGTTAAAACTAACGAAAATATCACGACTTAACCTAACCAGTCATCAAGGGCGTACAGTTGACCTAACCGGGCATTCAGTTAACCTACATTAAATATATAAGGAATGCACGGTTAGGGCATTTAGAGCTTTGTTTACGGTCGGTAGGTTATCTCCTAGATTACCAACCTCTTTCTAACCAACCAACCTTTCTCTTTTTAACATATTTCTTCCCAGTGTTAATCACTTTAACATATTGCTTCCCAGGAGGGATCACTTTAACATATTGCTTCCCGAATGCTTTGGGAAGCAATATGTTAGTGTGATCCAAATTTTCTGTAAATATAGGTTTTATTTTTTAATGAAAATTTTAAAATTTCAAATAATCAGTTAGAGAATCAGCTAAATTTGGCCGATGCCAATGCCCAAAAAATTAGCCGATTCTGCCAATGCCGATGAATCAATACAACACTACTGTAGTTTTTATTGATTTTGCTATTTTTGACGGCGAGGTTCTTTACTGGTAAATATGCTATTCAATTTGATGTAATAACATGTTTTATAGCTTTAATGACTCACACATGTTGTTTATACCCTTATGTTATCGCAAATTTCTTTAAAAATATTATCTTATTTGTTAAACTTTAATACAAAAAATGTCTCATCTTCTAATTTTTTTTTACAGATAAGATAGTATAATGGCTCCAAATAAAGAAATTTCATACAAGAATAGGTTGAAAATTATTGTTCTCCATAAAGAAGGCAACACTCAAAGACAAATAGCTGCTAAAGCTGAAGTAGGGTGTCCCAAAAGTCACCTAGGGCTTTGAAATATTAATAACTTTTTTACTAATAATTTTTTTATATTTTTCTTTTCAGATATTTAATTACTAATTTTGGAAATTCACCCATGGAAAAATTCACAACAGAACAAAGAACTAAAATCGTGGAATTTTATTTTGAATTTAGGGGATCAATTGTTCTCACCCAAAGAGCATATCGCCGACATTTCAATGTCAGAAAGGCGCCTTCGGATTTCATGATTCGTCGGTTGATTCAACGTTTTCAGCAATATGGCTCCGTAAGTGACTTGCCACGAACTGGAAGACCACGTTCAGCCCGTACGCAGGAAAATCGTGTGAACGTGTGCGAGAGAATATTCAAGAAGAACCAGGAACATCGATCCGCAGACGTTCTGGCCAGTTGGGGATGTCTCGGACGTCACTGCATCGCGTTATGAGAAATGATTTGCACCTGTACCCATACAAAGTGCAATTTGTGCAAAATTTGAAACCGACTGATTATGATCAACGCTTAAATTACTCAGTCCACATTCAGCGGTTGGCCAATGAAGAAAACGAATTTGTTCATCAATTGATTATGAGCGATGAAGCACATTTCAATCTGAACGGTTTTGTGAACAAGCAGAACTGTAGGTTCTGGGGATTAGAGAATCCTAGGGTTATTCACCAACGCGAGTTGCATCCCCTCAAGTGCACTGTGTGGTGTGGTGTAACGTCTCAAAGGATCATCGGGCCTTACATTTTTGAAAATGAGGATGGCAATGCAATGACGGTCACTAGCGTACGATATCAAGCCATGATCGAGAATTTAGTGCGCCCTGCGGTGCAGGACAGGCCTGAGATGTGGTTTCAGCAAGATGGAGCAACTCCCCACACGGCCCGAGTCACGATGGAGCTCCTAAGGCAAATTTTCGGTCACCGAATAATTTCGCGTAATTCAGCCGTTCCTTGGCCACCACGCTCGCCTGATTTGACGGCTCCCGATTATTTTCTTTGGGGTTACCTGAAGGAGCGTGTGTACGTGAATAAGCCCCAGACAATTCAGCAGCTCAAAGACAGCATCTGTACAGAAATTCGAGCGCTGCAGCCAGAATTATTGGCAGAGGGAGAGACCATCCAGCTTCTGCCAGATGCAGAAGCTTAATGAGAGCTCAGGAAGCATTACTTGGCTCAGAACTCGAAATCCGCCAGTTGGCTTAGAAGGCATAAATGGCCTGTATATTTGGGTGGATCGATTTTACATTTTTTTCGATTTCCATATTCTAATAGAGACAAACACTTGCGCATGCATGAGAATATAGCCTCTGCAAAATCTTAGCTTAATAGGTAATCATCTTCTGCCCCCGGCAGAGGGATGAAAATCATATTTTAGTAGTCAAAAACGTATTTTTCTTATAATTTTTGAAATATTTCAATATGCATCAAAATTATTCCTAATAACTATAAAGTCGATGAAAAAGACCTCATATGATCGTTTTTCCAAGCACGTTGTCCTACGTTAATATCTTTTGCCCCCGGCAACAACGTCAAATGTTGAAAAAATAGGTAATTTATATACATATTTTCAGATCGGCTCTTTGTCTTAAATAATGCATTTATATATTTCCCATAGCATTTATATCGTTGCTTAGGCATGAAAAAGCACACACGCATATTGAAATATTTTTAAAATTATAAGAAAAATACGTTTTTGACTACTAAAATATGATTTTCATCGCTCTGCCGGGGACAGAAGATGATTACCTATTAAGCTAAGGTTTTGCAGAGGCTGTTTTCTCATTCATGCGCAAGTTTTTGTCTCTATTAGAATATGGAAATCGAAAAAAATGTAAAATCGATCCACCCTACTGTATATATTAATAACCTTCGAACGAATTAAAAGCGCACACAAACGCACATAGATCCCCTATTATTACACACACAACTATATATACGTTCATAGGTCTCCAACTCCACCCCGTCATCTCCAGTTTACCCCATCTACACGTCATAGATCTTCTACAACAACCAACAAGGTGTATGTGTATATATTAATTAACTTTTCAGCTGCCAGATTGCGCTAATCAGATATTCTTGACAGTTGGCTTAGAAATCCGTCAGTCGGCTTAGAAGGCGTAACCACTCATTTGATATATATATATATTCCCATCTCCCCAGTTATTCCTTAATATTACATACAACCAAAAGAAATAAATAAAACACCATTACATCATTCTGTTTATTTAGACGAGCTAAGGGAAATAATTCATGAAATATATAGGAAATAGATATACATTCAAAAATAATATACAGCAAAAATACATACATTAAGCGAAGAATATACACACACATTCTTAAATAATAATATTTGTACAAGATAAAACTGTGTAACCATTTAATATATGGACGAGCAAATACGCACTTATATACAGTATATAAACACCAAAACTTATATAAAAAAAATAGTAATAGTACAGGATAAAACTTTATACCCATTAACATATATATATATATATATATATATATATATAAACAGCAAAACTTATATAAAATCAAAATGCATACACCTTATGTTCTGCCGCGCTTAACTAAAATACTAAACTCGCACGTGATCGAGTCTACAGTTACATCATTGTTGCTTTGTACTATACAATAAATACGATTTAGCATTATTAAACCACTCAAGGTGTGCGGGTGCCTATACTCGATGTAAATGGCTTTCATATCGTTCAATACTATTTTTGTGCCCACCTTACAATTGGTTGGCAAATTATTTTTAAACACGGACAGAATACAATCAAAAGCACACACAAAGAGGGCGTCGTTAGCCTCAACATCGTTATTAAATTCAAGTTTATAAACACTCATTTCCAATCGAGGGTTTTTTCTTATCGATCCGAGCTTTTCGATCGTGAATTCCTCTTCACAACGCATAGCGGCAGTTGAAATAATCTTCTAAATCGTAACGACAGCACCTCATTATAAAGGGTGATCCAGAGAAATGGGACCCAAAAGAAACCCCTGTAACTCTTAAAGTATAAGTCCTTTTATAAAATCATACGCATCATTCGAAAGAGGATAGTTACAAGTTTGTACAGGATTGTATAGGTTTTGACAATACAAGACAAGATAAGATACAAAACAAAATAAAAGTGTTAGTTAAAACTAACCCTTCAAGATGACTGCATGGACTGTGGAACAGCTGCGTTTCATAACTGAGCAATATTATGAGCGTGGAAGAAGTGTAGTTTCAGCTCAAAGATCTTTCAAGACAAATTTTCAGATGTCAAAATCACCTTCTAAGAAAGTAATCCGTCGGTGTGTCAGAAATTTTTCCGTAACTGGCAGCATTGGAAAAAGAAAACCAACTGGAAGAGTGCACACAGCAAGGATAGACGAGATCATTAACAGAACTCATGAAATTGTACAGGATAATCCTAACATAAGCATCAGACGTGCTTCTCAGCTGTTAGGAGTTGGATATGGAACAACACACCGAATATTCAAGCAAAATTTAATGCTCTTTCCATATAAAATTCAAACAGTGCAACAACTAAACGATGGAGATTTCGCACGAAGAAGACAATTCTGTCAATGGATCCAACAGAAGGTAAATGACACCACCAATTTTCTAGCAACTTTGATTATGTCAGACGAAGCCCATTTTCACTTGAATGGAACTGTAAACAAACAAAATTGTCGTTTCTGGGCAACAGAAAATCCATTGAATATTAACGAAGTCCCGTTGTATAGTCAGCGTGTAACTGTTTGGTGTGGTCTGATCTGCATCTCAGATCATAGGGCCGTACTTTTTCGAGGATTCCACCGGAAACACGGTCACTGTAAATGGTGATCGCTACGAAAAAATGTTGACCGATTTCCTTATTCCTAAATTAAGAGATCTTTGTCTAGAAAACCACTGGTTCCATCAAGACGGAGCTACCTGCCATACCACGAGGAACTGCATGGCAGTTTTGCGTCAAACGTTTCCAGGCGAGTTAATCTCAAGATTTGGAGACGTTGAATGGCCCGCAAGGTCTCCGGATTTTTCTCCCTTAGATTATTATCTCTGGGGATATTTAAAGAGTAGGGTCTACAGAAATAACCCAACGACCTTGCAAGAATTGAAGGCCGCCATCACAAATGAGATACAGGCCATACCACCGCACACTCTTGCAAAAGTGATGCAGAACTTACAAGCGAGAACACTGGAATGCTTGGCAACTAATGGAGCACATTTGAAAGGAGTCATTTTAAAAAAATAAATATTTCATAATAAACTTGTAACTCTACTCTTTCGAATGATATATATTTTTTATGAAAGGAATTAAATATTAAGAATATTTGGCCTTTTTTTATGGGTCCCATTTATCTGGATCACCCATTATAAAGATACAACTCTTCAGGGTGAACAGTGTAGGCGAGCTCTGCCCTGTACCGCTCAAGTCCTTTGTACCAAAGTTCATGATATTTCTAAGAGTCTAAACCATTTAAATAAGCATTCAGCTCTAGACCATTCTCGCCATGTTCATTCATACATTCTATATACATGTCGAGCAGAGCGGTGTATGTGTATTCAAGAACCGTATCAAAATAAACTATATCCGTAACACGTGCGTCTAATATAGGTTTTAGTTTGCGGAAAATTACGATTTCAAACATTCTGTCGAGGATGAAGCGTTTCACGTGGTGACAAGAACGTTATTATCAGATGCATTCTTCCACATCAGTCGTATATCAATGCATGGCTGATCGTTTTTATACAAAACGTACAAACAATGGCATATGAAGGGGTATCACTAATCTGTTCTATTCTTGTACCTACACCAGCAGGTATTTTATAACGGTCCTCACCCCACTCCTCAACTATCACGAAGACTCTATTCATCTCCTCAACATTTAAATAAACATTACGTTTACCAGAGTTTGCTTGTCTACAAGTCGTTATAAGTACACAGTTAATGGCACAAGTTTTACGTCTGAACACACGCAATGACTTCGTCACGGACACGTCGTATACGGCATTGAGAATGATGCTCAAAGGAAGCCCCATCGTTTTCTATTGTGAGAGTGCACAACCAGTCGGGTCAAGCTCTGAGATGACTATGACCAACCGGTGCGTTGTTTGGCTCGGGGACAGGTGTGGAGGATTGAGTCATACCAAGCGTTAATGTTTCGTGTACGGGTTTTTTCCAGCATAAAAGAATCATGCGAGTACTTGTACCCATTATACCTGGCAATTTTCCGATACATGTGGCAATATTGGTTTTAATGTTTTATCGGAACGCGCACTAGACGTTCATTTCTACAAACTAACCACATTAACAATCCGGTGCACTATTTGAGAGAAACATGTGACCGAATTTATCCTTTTTGTTTAACAATCCATACTCGTCTCTAAATTCTATTAAAAACTCACACAGGCCTTTAGCCACAACCTCACTGCGAACCTTGTCATAATATATATGAATGTAGTGGTAAAAGTACTTTAGCTTGTCCATGATGACAAGGTTTACATTCTCAGCCGCAGGGTACGCGTACTCGGTATGATGCAGCATGACATGATACCGGCTGTCACACCACTCATCAACAAGTCTCAGTAACCATACCCGTTGCTTCTCTTCTGCACGCGTTGTTTCTTTCATCTCAAGGTATATGCATGCTTTTATACAGTTTAGCCCTACAACGTAGTCCATTACTTCGTTTGTGCCGCGAAATCCGGCAATGCTCTCGCCAGAATATCCATAGAGTATTTGAACATCTTGTTCGTCAAGCTTCGCGCGGTTCAATGTAGCCTTAAAAGTCTCAAAGGAGAGGGGGGGGCTAGGCCGTCTTTCAGTATTCACCACATCTTCCGACTTTACCGAATACCACTTCATAAACGGCGAACACGCAATATCAAAAGTCGCCATCGCTATGTTTCGTCTACGTGAGAAAATACACGTCTGAGCTCCATGGGCTTGCAGCCGCCAACTGAGCATGCAGGGGTAGAGATATGCCCAGGTAGTAGCAGGAGTCACGTGACCCTTTGATTGAGCTTACATTGGGCGGAGCTTAGGACTTTTTCCCCGTACACACACACACATACACACACACACACACACAAAGTAGAAAATGAAACCCCTAATTGAAACATTTACAAATATACGTAATAAATAAACATATCGTTAACAATAGACATATACATCATTCAGGTACTATGGTACCAAAAGGGTACGGTATCATAGGTGCCAGGCACCTGGTAACGTTTCCTATAGGTGTTACGACACATTTGTGCCCCTATGTTCTTTCACACCCCACAGTTTCTGTGGCCGAAAATTTTGCGTTCCTACAGTAAGTTGGGGTGGTTGGTCACCTTCATCTTCTAAGCACACTAGCTCCTTCAACGAGTCAAAGTTAGCGACCCGTCGGTTCGCCAGGTTAAGCGTGATGCCTTTCGCCTTCACGATATATTTCAGCTCTTTCCCCACCCTCACCCGCACCCCATAAGTATTTAGCGTTTTTGATACAAAAGAGTAGCGTATGCACCATCACCATACACATCCTTGATCTCGTCAGTCATCTCTCCGAGGAATTCCCCAATAGGCGGCATGTATTCACCCTCCTTCTCTGTGAATATTACGCTATCTGTGTCAGCGTACAGCACCCTCCGCCCAAGAGAGTGCAGTAGTCGCCAAAGCTTGATGCATGCGTATGCCGTTGTGAAGCTGGCTACAGGTATGCTTGTAACACGTGAGGTATCTGTGGCCAGTTCGGTGATGTTTACTTTATTATGTACGTGTTACCAACAGTCAAGATCTCCATAACCTCTTTATCGGGGGCATTGTCATAATCCCACATCTCGTTATAACTTTGGGCTAGGTGAATGTTCCCCTTACCTGTATTCTGTGCAAACTTGCCCCAAAGACTATTTAGGCATAACTTTGCACTAAAGCGCTTGCCAGGATTCTTAACAATTTGGGCCGGGTCAAATTGTATCACTTCAAGGTCACGGTAACGCTGAATATAAGCCGATTTTTCACCCTCGCTCTCAACCCCTCACGGGTAGCCTGATGCTTCTACTTTATCCTTCCAAAATGTATTTATATATGGTCTAAAAAGGTTAGGGAGTTTCTGAAACCTTCACACCTCATATATCTTCAATATTCTGTAATCATGGCGGATGGCTAGGTCCATCTCAGGACTTGTATATACACATCTCATCTTCCGTTGTATGATTACAGGAACCATTATTCTCCTCTGCGCACTTCACGCATAGGGGAAACATGAGCTTGTGATCTATAACTACGGGTAAGATCGGCATCCAAAACGTGAGGGGGTAGTACGTCTACGAAGGAAAGACCGAAATCGTACTTGTTCAGATTTTTTGAGAACACCTCGATGGTGGGCAGGTCAGGAGCCACCAGTTTTTCAGGTGCACCTACGGGGAATGGATTGTTCTTCATCACGTAGGGATATAAAGAACAGAAGTCGTAGTAATGGAGTTTCACGCCCTCCATAGGTGGAAAGTATAGCTTGAATGGGTTTGTACGTCCTCCGAACAAGCTATCACCGCATTTGAGAGGATCCGACACCACTGAACGCTTGATCGTGTTAATTTCTTCATGGTACTGTCCATCTGTTTCCATCTGTGCATCATACTCATGCTCCCACAAGATGTGAGTGAAATGGGATCCTATAAGCTGATCGCGGGTGCGGGTCCATGCAAAACTGTCGGCAGGAGATCTACCGTGGATATCTCCTACAGTTCCACACTCAGGACATGGACACCCATGCCACCAGCAACCATTAAAGGAGTTCACAGTCTTCTCACCAGTGGTACGGTCTTCGCTTAGACCATCAACCCAAAAAACACGACCATTGACCTTAATGGGTAATTCTCCCGTGTTGTGGGCGTGTTGTATGTATATCCCGGTCTGCTGTTGTATGTGTATGAGCCAGTAAATAGCTTTGTGCCCATAACTGCAAGGGTTGTTTCTGTGAATGACGGCTAAGGTGTCTTTAGGCATGAAATTGTTCTTGAACACCGTAGAGCAATGAGGCGATTGTGGTTGCGACTTGCAGCGGATCGCAGTTGAAACGGTTTATGTACATACTTCTAAAGGCTTGGAAACATACTCTTAGCACGCTCACATCATTCACGCAATAACTTACATTCATCATCTATATTGTATGGATTAGTTTCATTAAAACTGTTGTAGTAGCAGTCAAAATCTTCACACTCACTATCACTGATGTTGGTGTAGTTAAAGTATTCTTTGAGGGGAGATAGTCCTACGTAATTTAAAGTGTCGCTAGTGAGGAAAGGGTAAGGGAAATACCCTTTTGAAACTTCGACAGCTAAACCCATCACCTTGGGTTGCTTGGCTAGTTTACAAGGTGTGAATAATAAAGTATCTTTAAACTGAACATTACCTCTTATCTGCATTTGTATAAGCTCGTTTCCTCTTTTCAGGGGATCACCCGTGAATATCTCTGATGACTCGTGCTCAAGCAGTTCCTTATAAAGGATCTGTGTGTCAAATTTTTCCCCGTTATGGGCAAGAATATACACAGTCATTTTTTTGAACTTGTCCGCTAACTTGAGAATATAGGACAAAGAGTTTCACAGGGCTGTCGTGTGCGATCGGTTTAAAAACGTTTGTCCGTTTACCATATTTGTGACATTCATCACACTCAACCTCCATGCACTATCGCAGATAGTCTGGCTTATGAGTAGATGTGGGATAACCTCTTTCGTTTCAGTGTTTGTGTAAATTTCTATGTCGTAGTACAGAGTTATACAATGTCTATTTTTAGGCTTAGCGTCTTTCATATAACATAAATGCTTCACTCCATCCGCTTTATATTTCTCATGGCATGTAGGACAGTGAATTTCATCACATTTATGCTTGAATTTCCCCCAATTATACATCATATGAAACGTGCCACATTCACAGATTCTTATTTTCTTGCAAGTGCCAATTGACTTATGTAGCTCAAAGCATTTATTATTGAAAAATGTACGTCTGCACATATTACATACCCACTTCTCAGCTTCAACTACACGACTTTCACATTTGGAGCTTTTACACTGCTCACAAACCATGTGACATTCCTTCCAATGCTTCACTATATCATCAGTAAACTCGAGACATCCCTTACACAAATCATGATGCCTTCCATATTTTCGACTTTTATCATAACTCGCGTAAAGGTTCCTTATATTGCTGTTGGGGAGATACGTTGACCTGACCGTCCTAAAATAAGTAGAGGTCTCGCGCGATCCCTCACACATCTTTTAAAAAATATACACAGTCCTACGACGATCATCCATTCCAAATACAACTATACGAACATTCATTTCCTGCTCTACCCTTCTCAGCTCTTCAGGACCCATATTACATCAAACTCAAACTTGCAATCTGAAGCCAGTTTACAAGCACGCTGCACAACGTACGCAACCAAATTTTTTGGGCTCGTGTATTTAGCACAGTAAACATACGGACCAAGACTATAAAGCAGCAACCACAATCGGCGTTTATATGCCGACTGTTAATAGCCTGAGAATTGAAGTTAAGAGTATAAGGTGTGGCACTATGACCCGCAACCCGGAATACTCTATCAATATCTACCGTAAAGTTGTCCATATTGAAGGCTGTACTACTTTGAGAGGCCTGCATTATACGGCCCAAGATATATTCTATGTATACAGCTGCAAAGCGTCTGAACGGTATTACTACCCAAAAATCATCGACATCCCGTCAACTGACCCGAACCCGAAAGACAACCTCGTCCGGACTTCACGTTCGTCGCGGTTCTGAAGGGCAAACTCCACAATACGCTCAACTACGAGCCTCAGTCTGTGTTCATCCCCGTTGCTATAGAGGGTTCCAGGGTCAATCCGGACTATATATCGATTTCTAGTCAAGGCCGTGGTGGGGTTAGCGGTGCGCACTAGTTCGAATGTTATACCTTCCTCTACAGAGCGAAAAGCTGCTGCTGGTGTGGAGGTTGTACCCGGAATTGAACAGGGATAAAGGGGTATATTTTTACTTGAGGAAGGTACTATTGTGCCGGTTGTGTCGTAAAACATAGAGGGTTAGGCTCTATTAATGGGGGTCTAGCAACCGGTGAACTCCTGGCATGTTTTATACCTGATGTGGAAGGCAGTGGCGGATTTAGGGGGGGGCCGAGTAGGCCATGGCCTACGGCCCCGCGCCCTCACATATAATTATAATGTTGGATTCCACTATAAATAATACAATTGATTAATGATTAGTGATAATTATGGTATCACTCTCTTTGCTGGCGGGAGTTTAGTTCTATTCAGGCCGCTGTGGAGTGCACATGTGAGTGTGTTTAGTGGTAAGTAATGGTAAAAGTCGTATCTCGAAAAAGTCGCCAGTCAATAAATGGGGATGGGGGAGTTTTAGTCAGCTTTATAATAACATAAATAAGTTGAAAAATGTTAAATTAATGTAATTAATTTTTTTATATGAAACGTACTTAGGCTAGGTTAGGTCAGTTTAGCTTAGATTTCATAATAAATACATTTTATAAATATTTAAGGAAAAAGTCGCCACTGGTGGGGGCTGGCGACTTTTCCCATAAAGCGACTTTTTCACCCGAACAACTGTTTAGTGTCTGTATTTAATTAATTAATTAAACTGTATTAATTAATACTAAACCGAGGGTCAAGTGTAAATAGTTTGTTTTTTATGTTTTTATGTTTCAGGATAAGGCAGTGAGGCTGCACTGAGGCACAATGGAGAAATCAACAAGTCGTGATCGTGATCAAGGGAGGAAGTATAAAGCTGGCTCTGTTAAACGACAAGAAAAGGCAGACGTAAACCAAAGAGTAAAAAAACTACCAAAAATAACTCAATGGTTGACATATCCAACAGTATCTGAATCTGCAAAATCACAAACTCAAACTGAATCCGGTCAAACTGAATCTGAATCAGTAGAGACACCAATTACGCCTGAAACAACTGGAGAAGCCACAACTAGTACTGAACCTAGTGTAGTTAGTGCAATTGAACCTGAACACAGTGACAGTGAGGAGACACAAGCGGAAGTGAAAGTTATGAATACCGGTACTGAACAAGGATTTGAAACGGATCTTGGATTATGGCCTAAAATAATTACTGAAAATGTGTGTGACTATTGGTTGAAAAAGGGAAGCGCAGAATGTCGACACTGTGATGGTGACTTCAAAGAGTCAGCTGTGAAAGAGCTAAACAGAACCCGTCATTGTACAAAGACATTATTCACTCGAACTCATTCATTATCTGGCCAAGAAATTAATCTTAAATGGCTCTGTTACTCTAAAACAACTGGTAAAGTGTATTGTTTTGCTTGCAAGCTTATGTCAAAGGTGGAAAGCTCATTCACAACTGGCTTCAATGGTTGGAAGAACGCTAGGTATGTCATAGAATCTCACAGTAGGTCAGATCAGCACAGGAAAAGTATGGTCGAAATGATATATCGAAAGACTGCAAGTGCCCGTATTGACTCTAATCTAGTACAACAATATGAAAGTGAATGCGAGTACTGGCAAGCAGTATTGAGGAGGTGTGTAGATGTTTTAAAGCTACTTTGCGAACGCGGGCTAGCCATTCGAGGTAAAGATGAAGTAATTGGATCAGTACACAATGGAAACTATCTTGGGATTCTAGAGCTGCTGAGCACATACGACAGTTTCTTGGCAGCACATATCAAGAAACACGCAAACAAAGTTAGTGGTCATACTTCCTACTTGTCCCATGTCATTTCTGAGGAAGTCATTGGAATAATGGCAGAAAAGGTTATGTCCTCATTAACAGATGAAGTAAAAACAGCAAAGTACTTCTCAATTTCTGTTGACTCCACACCTGATATTTCACACATGGATCAACTTACTTTTACAATCCGCTATGTACTGCCTACTACAGGTCCAGTTGAAAGGTTTTTGCAGTTTATTCCCATGCTAAGCCACACTGGCAGAGATATTGCTACAACTGTTCTTGATTTTCTTAAAGAGAAGAACATTCCAGTTATCGACTGCCGAGGACAGTCCTATGACAATGCCAGCAACATGTCTGGTAAATATCTGGGGACCCAACAGATAATCAAGAATGAGTGTAGTGAAGCTGAGTACATACCATGTATGGCTCATTCCTTAAACTTGGTGGCTAAGTGTGCTGCAGAAAGCTGTCCTGCTGCAGTGTCATTGTTTGCTCTGGTACAAAATATGTACTCCTTTCTTGTTGCATCTACTTATCGTTGGAGGAGACACCGTGAGGTACTAGAGACTAATAAAGATAAGAAGTTGAAAGTTGATAAAATACTTTCAGACACTCGTTGGTCAGCACGAGCAGATGCTGTAGCTGCTCTCAGTAGAGCACACAAAGAAAACATCATTGTTCTGGAAGAGTTATTCTCAGATCAGAATCAGCCAGCTGAAACAAGAGCTGAAGCAAGTGGTCTTCTCAAAGGTTTGAAAAAACTTGAAACAGTGAGTCTTCTTGAAGTTTGGGATACAGTATTGGAAAGGTTTCAGAGTAGCAGTATCCAGCTGCAAAAATCTGGGCTCTCCCTCAACACAGCTGTCACACTGCTAGAGTCTCTTTTACAATTTGCTAAAGACCTGAGATCCCAGTTCGATGACTTTGAAGCAAAAGCTATGGCTAAGTGTGATCCCTGTGATGTGACGAGTAATGATGCATACTACGCCGACACGCAGCGTATTAGGAAGCGCAAGCGTCACCACGATGAACTAGACTCCGCGGAGGATGTTATGCTGACAGGGAGAGACAAGTTTAGAGTGACTGCATTCTTGCCCATCATTGACAAGCTCTGTGCTGCCCTACAACAACGCATTGCTGCTTACAGCGACCTTCGAGAGAAATTTGGGTTTTTATCAGAAATCTCAAACAAAACGAACACTGAGCTTAAAGCATCTGCTGAAAAGCTTGTGTCTTCATATCCTAAGGACTTGGAGGCTGGATTGGAGTCGGAGCTTTTGCAGTTTGCACACCTTATGAAATCCATTCCAAGAGATTCACCTGAAAGTGCTCCTTCATCAGGTGGTGCAAAGGCTGCAAAAAGTCCTGAACTAGAAATGTATGAGATAATTCACAGACATGACATGGTAGAAACATTTGCTAATGTTGAAATTGTATTACGACTCTATCTCTGCATGTTTGTCACAAACTGCACTGGGGAGCGATCATTCTCCAAGATGAAACTAGTCAAGAATTATCTAAGAAACACCATGGGGCAGGACCGTTTGTCTTCACTCACCCTGTTGAGCATTGAGCATGAGAAATTAAGGGTGCTTGATTTTACTGATGTCATCAAACAGTTTGCAAGTAAGAAGGCTAGAAAAAAATCTTTTTTGACTGAGAAATAGTTAAGTGTACCGTACAAATTGCCTGCAATAAACAAAACCTACTCATTGCATCATTTGCATGTCAGTCAAGTGGTATTCTCTTTAGTTAATGGTGTATTATTATAGTTATTTTTTGTTAATGGTGTATTATTATAGTTATTTTTTATTGTTAAGCTTCAAAAAAACAAATGTGTAATGTTCAACTATGAAATGGTCATTTGGCTAATTAATTATCAATAAATTGAATATTGTTTAAAAAGTAAATTTATTTTAACGCTTCGCTCGCCCATTGATTTGAGGGCCCCGTAAGGTCACCACTGGGGGATGGGGGTGTAAATCTTCATTTCAGTTAATTAAGCTAGCTTTGCGTAGTTTGGGGCCCCGCACTCCAACCGGCCTAGGGCCCCGCGCACCTTAAATCCGCCACTGGTGGAAGGTTCTTCATCATGTCTCCGCTTTGAACTGCCACGTGGTGAAGGTGTCGCTGGTGAAGGTTCGGCAGCGGGGGTGGAGTCTGTAGCTACACTGTCATCGAGGTCGTGTGTAATATCGATGATGGACTGCTGTACATCTTCGTCATTCACGGTTCTGTGGAAGAAAAACAAGAATACAAGGCGCAGCACTTAAATTTTGTTATATTTGGAAATGCTCCACTTAGGGGTGTGACGTGTTAGAGATGGAATCTGTAGAAAAATTCAGGTTCACAAGCCCATCCACATATTTTCTGTCTGACATTACAGGATGTCGTAAAAGTGTGTTTATGCTTAAAATCATTAAAGATAAGGGGGAGATGTTCTCAAAATTTGTGCATAAAGTAATATGATGCTATTCGACGTACCAATCAGTGTTCAACGAGTACAAAGATGATATTTTGTTCTACAAAGGCGTATATGACGTTAATTAGTTAAAGGGAAATGAGCATAGTCATTGTAATTGACGATCTCATGTTGGAAATGGATAAAACGTTTGCCGAGACATTTACAGTGATCTCCCACCATCTTAACATAAGCGTATTCTTCATCAAACAGAATCTATTTTTCATAGATACATACGTGATGTGTCGTTAAATACAAAATATCTAGTGTTATTCGCACAACGTAGAGATGTGTCAAAAATAGGGGTATAAGCCAATTAAATGTTCCCGATTCAGCGTTAGGAGTTTTTGGAAGTTTAAAAGAAGCTACTAGTCAGCGTTACGGATATTTGCTTTGTGACCTTCATCCGCGAAACACGTTTAGGGTACTTCTAAGAACGAATATATTTCCAAATGAGTCTGAAACGGTGTATATTCCAGAATGACATATTGGCTTAAGAAATACCATGACTTAATAAAAATCTATCAACGATTGCCCGGACCATTGCAACAGATGTTTGTTAAAAATTTCGACTCCGACTTTTTAATATGCATCTGAGAAATCTGCCTTAATGTTATAAAATGTAATGTGCCAATGAAATCCGCTCAGAAGGCACGCCTACTTCGCTACAAGAACTTAATACGTACGCTCGCTCGTAAACGTCAAACTGTGGGGAAGGAAAAGCGAATTATTGTACAAAGAAGGGGATCATTCCTCCCCATCTTATTTTCAGTTTTGGGCTTTACTGACTAGATTAATATAATAATGAAAGTGGTAGTGATTCCGCACGAGGTGTATGCTTCACTGCAAACTTGAAAGAGTCCAGACACCGTTCTAGAACCCAGTAAAAGCAGGCTTAAAAGAATGGAAAACGAATTGATAGACCTATTAAACAATGAAAAGTCACCTGATGAGAAAAGTATCTTGTACCAAGAAGCTCTGCAGAAATTTCTTCATGAGTAAGATTATAAGAATCAGACAGATATCCTTGTGGTTATTAGGCACAGCGCGAGCAAAGATAAGCATGGCGACATAGGACCTGAGGCGGACGTTAGAGATGACCAGTGGTGGACACCGTTAACCAAAAAGTTAACTTCGATAACGATAATCCGTTAACCCCAATTTTTAACTCCGATAACGATAATCCGATAATTTTACTACAAAGTTAACGGAAGTTAACGATAATCCGTTAACGATAACTATTTCTTTACTAACATTTAAAAAAATCAAGGAAAAAAGCTTTAAAACCCATAGAAAATGTTTAGTTATGCAAAATCCAACAATAAATAGGTATTTAACTGTATTTTTATCAAGTTTTGCAACTTTTTTTTGCTTAATAACTTTTTCTTTTATTTTTAATAAAAAATGTACTGATTACATGTTTTGAAACCCTTGTAACCACTAACCATTAACTAAATTTTAATTTACCAGAGAATTATTATGGCGGGAACTGAAAGGTAAAATTAAATTTTAGGCACATTTATTAAAGACTATGACACAATGTGCTGGTTGCCCTTCAGAAAGACCAACTTCTCAAAGTTAGGCCCAACTGCCAGTCTTGACCTCTTGGGCCTCAGGATGTCCTTGCCGAGAGAGAAGAGCCGTTCCACTGCGGCAGAGGACGGAATTGGCAGACTGGAGTTATGGTGGTTTGAATTCATTCGAGGAGCGGTGATCTTCCGTGAATGACTCCTCGCAGTTAACGTGTTAACGGACTTTAACAGACTAAATATCGAGTTATCGGAAGTTAACTGGTCCGATAACGATAAATGGAAATTAACTTTCGTTAATAGTCCGTTAAAAAAAGTTAACTTCGTTAATTAACTGTTATCGGATTAACGCTTTAGTGCCCAACACTGGAGATGACCAACTAAAGAATAACGGAACGCAACACATCGAGCATGTATTAAAAAGCAGTCTCCCACATACATTGAGGAATAAAGGCTTAAGTCTTTGATAATCTATTGAGTGAGGACCCCATCATACAGTGGACCGATACAGGCGAGATCAGTGTTGAAGGAACAAGGGTACAGGGATCGAATATCGTCGACATTGTCCATGATCTGGTGAGAAAATGGGACAGGCCCTCACCATCAGGATGGAAGCATATTAAAGCAAGACTACAACAAATAAATGTCCCCAAAACATTGACAGGAAATCTGAATAGTTGAAAGACTTTGAGCAAGTCTCGCATGTGCCACAACTGATTACGCCATCATCACGAGCAGTAGCATCTCTGAAGAGGAAAAAGAAAAGACCAAACAACAACGGCCAAACCTATCCACGTTTCTCTAAAATACGCAAATGGCTAACAAGTTAAGAAAAGGGTATTATGACATTTCTAACCCAGCCTCGTATGGCGGAGTTGATAGACTGTACTGAAGTGTTTATAATGATGGAGTAGGGAAAACAGATGTTGAGTGGTTTTTTTCGGGAGCAGAATGCTTATACATGTCATAAGTCTGTGAGAAAAAGGTTTAAAACAGCCAGGACAGCAGCGGCTTTGATTGACTCTATTTGGCAAGCGGTTTTAACAGACATGCAAAGATATTCAGTGGAAAATGATGGCTACCGCTACATCCTATTCATAATAGGTGTATTCTCTAGATATATGTGGCTAATTCCTCTGAAAAATAAATAGCCTGAAACGGTTGTTAAAGCTACCAAAACGCTGATGTTGAAAGAAAACAGGGTTCCAGGATATTTTTTTACGGATATGAGGAAAGAATTTATAGGTCGAGCTTTTCAGAACATGTTGACAGAGTTTAATACCAGTTACTACACAAGCAGTTCTATACACAAGGCCTCTTTAGCTGAAAGAGTTCAACGTACCATAAAGGAACGCATGCATCGCTATTTTACACATAAAAACACATACAGATATATAAACATTCTGGGATCATTGGCCTCGTCATACAGCCGTTCACACCATCGCGCGATTGGAGCAACACCTAACGAAGTGTTAGAAAAAAGTACGCACACAGAGTGTGAGGTGAGAAGAGATATTCGTAGAGCACCGCCACACTCTACACGTTTCAAAATCAATGATTATGTAAGGCTATCGCGTTCGGAAAATAAATTCACGAAGGGATTTGAGGAAGGATGGACACTTGAGATTTTTAAAGTTAGGGATATGAGACCTGAAGGCGAGATAATGACGTATTACGTTGAAGATTTGAATGAGGAAGAAATCGCAGGGAGGCTTTTACCGCGAGGAATTGCAGGAAGTGACATTTAATTTAGGAAAAAATGTGCTTAAAATTGAAAAAAATTTAGGCAGCAAAGGTTCAGGAAAGAGAAAAATGTACCTGGTGAAATGGCTAGGGTACCCAGAAAGTTTCAACACCTATATAAAAGCTGATGCGATAATGAAACTTAAATAGTATACAACATGGCGCCTCGCCACTTCTATGTCACACTCCCGTCCTCTTCTTCTCTGTCTGTATATCCTAACAACACATCAGCGAACTTTGTAACAGAAATCCATGGGCTCATTGAATTGGAACGTGATTCGTATGAGGTGGGATTATGCGAAATTCAGCTATCCACCAGCTTCTTAAGTATTGATTATAAAGAACCCGTTTTTACGGTTCTTTGAGATCGTGATGAGTGTGAAAAGGCAGGGGTAATTAGGGATGAAACCTTGCGTGCCGCCTGGACTGGGGAGGCACTGTATTACACTACAGTAGTAACACTAGGCCCGGGACGTTATGGTGCTGCCGAGGATGTTGTGAAAAACTTAAACGGAAGAAACGGAAGAAACCCCTGCACATGCTCTGACCCTAATATCACAAAATAATAGAAATATTAAAGACAAAGGATTGTTCCAAATTATAACCGAGGGCCGATATAGAGCAGCGTTCCAAAGAGATATCTTTCACGAGGCACAACATGACTTGTCCAGCTTAATATATCAGTTGAAATTGGAGAAATTGGGTGATGGCTATCCATCCCCAGACATGTGCTATATTTACAGCAATATCGTGGAGCATCAATTTGTTGGGGATATGGGGATACCCAGTCGCGTCTGCTGCATTGCATTCCACACATTCCCAACCATAGAGGGAAGAGCTTGAGCATTACATATGACAAGCCCCATTATGTGAATGTTGCGACTAATCTACTAAGAAATATCTCAATATATATAAGGACGATTGACGACTGAGGGAAATAATTTCCCATTCGGTGATGGCAGCTTAACAGTGAAGGTACACTTTCGTCGCATTGAGTTATAATGACCCGTAGGCCTTTCACAGTCTATTGAGGGGTGAGATATCAGCGTGGGAGTGGGTTTGGATCCATTTTTTCTACCATACTACGCACTGCTGTCTCATTGCTTGAAGAGGGGGGGGCCAGATATCTCGGGAGTAAGGCGTTACAATCAGATTTTAACACGGTAGAATACATAATGGGTGGAGCTAGACCTAAAGAAGCTCTAAAAAAACATTTAAAACGTTCACGGGACGAAATCATCAAAGATAGAGAGGTGGCACTATTTCTGACTCGTCATGATACACTTCATCCATCCTTGTAGCTCACAATGTTGTAAATCGGAGCTGTCCCTCTTTGATATGCCCCCAACACAAGTTTCTATTGAGCACAGTGACTTTATTACAATTAACCCATTAAACACAATTAGTTCACCTAGTGCCCCTATAGAATTCGTGATACCCAGCTCAGGTCCATACTTTTTTGATAGTTATGATAGTTATTCTGCATACCCTGAAACCAACTTTCTACACTCCATATTCAGCCAGTGTGAGGTGTATTTAAACCAGGTCAACATCTCGGCAGGAACGGGTTATTATCACCTACGAGCCTATCTGGAAAATGTCCTCAACTTTTCAAAAGAAGCGAAGGATACCTTTTTAACCGCGGAGGGTTACTCTCAGACTAAAGACGAAAGTAGTATAAAGGATAAATTTAAAAATTCTAAAAATAAGATATATAAATGCTATGGACATCTGCATACAGACTTCACATTCCAGGAGAAACTGCTTATGAATGGGGTGGATATGAAATTAAAGCTCACCCGCACGAATCCAGAGATCTGCATAAAAGTGGGACCTGATCAAGAAGTGGGCGCAAAACCCGTTGTGATTCACATTATGGAAACATATCTGCGCGTACGGCGAGTGAAATTAAGCTCTGTTAAACAATTAGAAATTTAAAAAAATTAATACACGCAACGGGAAAATACCCAATTAACAGAGTACAGCTCAAACTATACACAGTGCCCGCAGAGTTGGCCTCGAAGTAGATAGAAAACGTGGCCCTGGGAGTTCGGCCTAAAAGTTTATTAATTGGAATGCAGGATCACGCTTCCACGAATGGAAAATATGAAAAGAACGACTTTAAATTCGAGAATTTCGGCCTTAAAAATATAACGCTATACGTCAATGGCTTTGCGTTGGGCGGGACTATGGATACGGACTACTCATCAGACGCTGTGTTCCACCTTTGCGCGAGAGCTTATGGTAATCTGGCACATATTGCAGGTGCTTGTGATGAGCTCGGGACTGGGGTAACGCAGGAAGAATTCATCGATCAATTTAACCTTTACCCGTTTGATATCACCCCCGACTTATCTGCTAATGTAAATACACACTTAACTCTACAACAGAGTGAGAACATCTCAGTCAGATTGAAATTCGCCAACCTTATAGACGCGCCTATTAGTGTACAAGTATCCCTCGAGCTCTAATGGAAATTGGCCGTTTCAGGAACGTGGTCACTGACTTCAAAATGGATGCGAATACACTTCAGAGAGTAATGAATAGTGACCGAATCACACGCTCCAAATTTATCGGCGTGTTTGCGAAGAATGAAACATTGAAATTGCCAACTACAAGAAAATGCGGGGAAATTATTGTCAACACTGACATCGATGGTGGCGAGGGGATTCATTGGTTTGAAATATAGTTTAAAAATAGGGAAAGAATGTATTATTTTAATTCACTTTGGACTCATCCCTGCAGTGACCCTGTTATTGTAAAATTTCTCGAACAGATGCATATCCCTGAAATTGTCTGGAACTCCCACCGATTACAAGGATATTTTAGTAATACTTGCGGCATGTACTGCTTTTCATTGCTCTTGCACATGTCACGTGGAAAGGGATTTATAAATTTTAAAAAATTATTCGATTTGTGCGACACTGAGCTGAATGATGAATTGATATGCGTGCAGATAAAAAAAAGGTTCCCATTTGTGCGCACTCGATGTATTGTGTAAAGTTTTACGCGTGTATATATAATTTTAACTATATTGTGCAAAATATAAGATGTCCCCAATAATGTTAGTCTTATTTAATGGATTCTAGTTCTGTAAGCTGAATTGTACTAAAACATGATGTCTATTATTTAATAACTTGAAAATATAATGTGTCTTGTTCTTTACCAAAAAAGCTTATATTAGTTCCTCGATGACCTGGCATTCGATGGATAGGATGTGAGCCAATACTTCGACCTCCGTATTCATGTCACTGGGTTGGCTGCGCTGTAAACCCCCAAATCGCCGTCGGCTATTTGCTTTTCTTCAAAGCTGTCACGAAAAGTAGCTATAACACGATCGAGTTCCGAAGCAGACCTTTAAGGAGAAAGAATACGGTTGTAGACAGAAAATTATTTTGACAACTCATACATTTTTCTAATATTGATCATATTGGATGAATAAGCACCTTCACAGGGTATCGAACACCTGTCGGATATTAAACGATTCATCCACATTGAATCGTTTTTAATTGAAATACATTTGGTGGCTAATTGAGGATACATGCTATTTTAATGAAACATTTTACACACTATTTGTAAATAAATGTTAACACGTAATTATTTGATAAACAAAATTCACTCTCTAAATACTTAATAGAATACCGGATCAGACAATGAACACAAAGCATCTAGCCTAACTGGGCTCAAAAGGAAGATTAGCTGGATGTTCTACGCATCACCTGCCAGCACCGGGTCATGAACCCAGGACCGCAGGAATTTTTAAAGTTTTAGTAATTCTATAAACCAACCTGTAGAACTTACTATAAATTTTAAGTTAACACGTACAGGGAAATAAGCGTGTAATAAAATTTCACTTTCATAGGTTACCTTCATCGCATAATAAAATTCACTGTTTAAATGACATTCTCAGGAAGGAAGATTAGCGGTGCTACTAAGCCCCGTCGCAGAGTCTCGAACCCCTGGGCAGATATCCTCTCACTTCATTTATGTCTTTCTTTAAATTAACTGACACTTGCATGGGTTAAGCACTGAATGAACGATGTATATACCCCGAGAATGAATCACAAACTAAATTATTACGTAATTACTCCCATCTCGAGGATAGAGTCTTCTGCTGGTTCAAACGGAGGATCATTGCAGATATCATTAACGTTTTGTATCGATAGAAGGTTTACTCCATCAATTGCTGCGAAAAGCCGGAGTGTGGCCCCTGCAGTGTCCATGCTTGATGGTATAGCGTGTTATTCACAGATAGAAATATCAACTGTTATGGCACGATCTGCTCGTGGGTCCCATTTTTATGTGGCACGACGCCCATTTGTACCCAGAGAATAGAAAGCCAATCACAAGCTCGCTGACTTCCTGATTGCACATACAGTGTGCGCATGCGCAGGACGGAGAGAGAGAGAGAGAGAGAGAAAGTTTTCAGTGAATATATTTAACCCTTTAAGCCCTGAAGCCCTGAATTTTTTGTAGGGTTAAGTTATGAATGCTTGTATTTGAAACATTAGCAATTTGTACCTTCAGTCCTTAAAGGGTTAAGGGAATTTTGGAAACAGCACTTCATAAGACAAGGATGTTTTTTAATGAACTTTATTTAAGTTTTCCCTGTGAATTATTATTTAACATTTAGGGATCCTAATATAAAAAAGAATCATCCTTTTTATAATATATTAAATATTAAGATAATTGATAGTGCGAGTATATTAGCAGGCAATCTTTTGCAAATGCTCAGAGTAAAACTATATTAATTTTATTTATTGAATTGTAGAAGGTGCAATTAAATGAGTTATACCATAAATTCGATTTTTTGTAAATATGCGTAGAAAACGACATTTATTGGGCAAGCCTTATTAAAACTATAATGAATATCCTAAGGATTATAATTGTTTAAATGCTGAATTTTAGAGTTTGGAAGAATTTAATGAATTATGTTTGGTACTGCGTTAGTTCGATGCCTTCTGAATTGTAATTACGTCCATAGCTGAGACGATCTCTGTTCGAGTCTTGAAAAACAACCCACCTTTATGAGCCGCCGTTTATTCTCTATGCATAAATTGATTTGTAAATGAGTACTGGAGGTTTTTGGCAAACTTTGTGATACATGCCATATTATTGGGTACACCATACTAAATCTATAATGATAATTCTAAGTATTATAATTGTTTAAATGCTGAATTTTAGAGTTTGGGAGAATTTAATAAATTATGTTTGGTACTGCGTTAGTTCGATGCCTTCTGAAGTGTAATTAAGTCCACAGCGGAGATGGTCTATGTTCCATTCTTGAAAAACAACCCACCTTTATGAACCGCTGTTTATTTTCTATGATTAAATTGGTTTGTAAATGAGTGCTGGAGGTTTTTGGCAACTTTTGTGATACATGCCATATTATTGGGTACACCATACTAAATCTATAATGATTATTCCAAGTATTATAATTCTTTAAATGCTGAATTTTATAGTTTGGTAGAATTTAATGTAAAATAAGTCTGGTACTGCGTTCGTTCGAATTGTTCTTGTACGTATAAATAACAAACTTGATTGAATGCATAGCGCAATCTGGGATCTAATCTTAAAACATGAGGGGCTAAAATGCGAAAAATAATTGCTAAAACATGAAAAAAATTAATGGTATCCCGAAGTAAAATCTATTTTTAATAGTTATATTAATATTTTTTATGTTATAGTTTAAGGATAAAAATGTATATTAAAGATTAAATTGTATTTTGACATCTAATCTTAAAACATGATAGTGTAAAATGCGAAAATAATTGGGTAAAAGAGGAAAAATGAAATATTTACCCCTAATTTAATTTCTATTTTGGTTTAAAAATCATATTAATGCTTTTTATGTTATAGTTTAAGGATAAAATTGTGTATTATGGCGAAAATTTGTTTTGGCATTAAACTTAGTGTATCTTATTCGGGTTTTTGTTGAAGCTCAATAGAAAAACTATTAGCAGTGCCCCTCTTTTTGAGACCTTTTCAGTCTACCCCTTGGCCCCATAACCGTATTTGTTTATGTTTAATGGCTCTGTCTATCGGGCCGTATTTAGAGACCTTGTCGTTCTACCAGGAGCTGGTAAGTAAAGCAAGGGGTGGTAGTTGTGGTGCTGTGGTGGTGGTTATGTAATACTGCTGAGAGGTCTTAAGGTCGAGACGCTTGGTTAAGCCAACTGGCGGATTTCGAAAACTAAGCCAAGTAATGCTACCTCAGCTCTCATAAAGTTTTTGCATCTGGCAGAAGCTGGATGGTCTCTCCCTCTCTCTTTTAGGTTAGGTACACCCCTTTGGAGAGTGAGGCCATCCGAACTTCTCCTCAAAGAGGTTAGGTGGAATCTCCCAGCTTGCTGGGGAAATTCCCCCTCCTTTTATTTGGCACCCTGGGGGTTGGCACTGAGGGAGGGGGGTTGGCACCTTGCAACAAGGGTGGTGGGGTGGGTGGCACTGGCATCCTCCCTTTTTTACCCTCATATTTGAACATATTTAAATGGAAAAAAATGTTAAATCTTAAAAAGTACTCTATGTGAGAAGGTTTTTTTTATCACTTTAATAAAATATTAAAAAATCAAGCATGTGCTACCTACTACCCCTATCACATGCCCCTCCTCCATTTTTTGCCTTCATATTTGAATATGTTTAATGTTGTTATATGTTACATGATAAGTTGTTTGTTTAACGCTTGATATTTTTACGTTTCAGATAAATAGAAATTTTTTTTTTTTTAAATGGAAATAATTTGCAGTTGCTCTAATTATAATTTAAGTTATCATAAATTATAAATTACATATAATTTGATTTTACTTCTGAATATAAACTCTGACTACTAGAAGTAAGTCCTCAAATGCAGCCTTTGGATATCTTACGGAATTACCAGCAGCCATGCTCCTTCAAAAGCAAGTGTTTGTGAGACACCTTTTTGTGCGCCGTCGTGAAGAAGCTAAAGCAAAAGGATCAGCAACTGCTAATGATTGTTACAGGGTTGTTGTAAAAGATATTGAAGACATTTGAATGAAATTTTCTTTTCCTACGATTAACACCAAAGGTATCTATTTTAAAGTCAGTCGACTAATAGAAGAAGCTTCAAAATTGAACAAGATGCCGTTACATCGAAGAAATTAAAGTTTTGCCTTAAAAGTAGCTTAGTATGATGAAATGTTTGATGTATCTTCTTGTGAATGCTATGATAAGGGAATTGATAGGAAATCTTGTAGGTGTAAGGATAAAATACAAATGGCGGAATGGGAGTCTTTTGTGGGTCAAAAACAAAGATAAAATCAGTTAGGACCAATTGATCGCATAACTAGTTCAACAAAGAAGAGATCTTTAGCAAGACCCCAAGAAGCACAAAACCGTCAACTAAAAGCACAAGAAGAAATAACTGAAGCCACCAATGTTTTACCATCGGAATTTATAGAAAATACCGAAGAAGACATGGATGTAGATTCAAAGAGTCAGGATGTAGATTATGAGGCCGATTTAGAATTAACTGAGAATATTCAGAACAGGCGCTCCAATAAAAACCTAGTATTAACAGTAGATCGTTATCGTGTAAGTTGTAGAGCTGCAGCTGCAATAGTCAATGCAGCTTTAAAATATATGGGGATCCTTAACCACACCAACATGCTTGACAGAAAGAAATTAGAAAGAGAAAGAAATCGCATGGGTGAAACAAATACTTTTGGGTCTAAATCCGAAAATCTGAAGATGGAGTGCCCTGGATTTGATGGAAGGAAAGATAACACATTAACTAAAAGTGGAAAGATAAAAGAAAAACACTATGTTATTGTGAAAGAACCTGGAAGCATGTATGTATACCATGTCACACCAGATAATGGAACTGCTCGCTGCATAGCAGAAGAGTTGATAACTATTATTACAGACCCGAACAGCACAGATACTATCAAAGCTTTACTCTGTAATGGTACTACTGTAAATACAGGAAAAATTGGTGGAGCCATAAAACTGGTTGAAATTTATCTTAACAGACCAGTGCAGTGGTTGATGTGCCTCTTGCATTTGAATGAGCTGCCTTTTTTTTTGCACGTCTACAAAGCCATTGATGGTAAAACAACGTCCAAATACTTTTGTGGGTTCAATTGGGAATAAACTGAAAACAGATTTAATAAAATTGGAGGTAGTCAAATATTCTCGCCTGAAGGGAAACATTAAAGAAATTCCAGCAAATATTGTGAAGGAGCTAAGCAGTGATCAAAGATATCTCTCTGATATGTGTCTGGCAGTGCAAACTGGAGACACTTCTCAAGATCTGTATACTCGATCCCCAGGTACCCTTCACCATGCTCGCTGGCTAACTCTAGCCAACAGGGTCCTTCGATTAGATTATATATCTCAACGCAAAATCCCGATAAAAACCTTCAAGATATAGTCAAGATTATTATGCAGTTCTATGCTCCACGGTGGTTTTGGATAAAATCTCATCCTAATGCAACTGATGGTGCCTATAATTTTGGCATTTAATGTGCTTTCTTCGAAATTTAGATGAACAACATAAATCAATCATAGAACCAGTATTAAAGAATAACGCCTACTTTGCCCACCCAGAAAATATACTCATATCAACGGTAACTGACAAGAGACTAGAAATTAAGGAGCAAGCTATTCAGAAAATCATCCTTCCAAGAACAGGATTTTCAGGTACCAGGAACTTTGAGTTGCCTCGAACCCTCAATTTCCAATCTACTGACTACAACGAGATGATCGATTGGCAAAAAGAGATCATTACTTCTCCACTGCTACTAAACAATTTTAGCGACGATGAGCTACGACAGGCTCGATGTAAGCCACTGGAGATAGCTGCTTTTCCATGCCACAGTCAAAGTGTGGAAAGGGCAGTGAACCTAGTAACAAAGGCATGTCAGGAAAGAATAGGATATGATAACCGTCAAAAGTTTATCTTAAACTCATTAGAATCAACGCGAAAACTGCCCAAGTTTGAATGAAAGGCCCAATGGAATGAGTAAGAAACATGAAATAAAATTTCCTAATGATATTGAAAATTTCTTCCCTTTTGATGTGATAAGGAACATTGAAAAAGTGAATTGAATTTTAGCACATTTATTATGCCTCTATTTTTTCTTCTGAATATATTGTACTTATTAATTTTCATAATACTGTACATTATTAAATAAAATAATATACGTTAATAAAGATTTATGTCATCAAAAAACCTGAATGTAGAGTAAGTTTCGTATAGATGGAATATTCTTCAATATAGGTCAAAAAGTGAAAAATTGTGCCAGGGGTAGGAGGCTTTAAACAGCAAAAATAATTTATGAGGGGTTTCCTGTGTTCCATTCAAACCCCTCACAATAGGTACCTTTTCAATATGAAATTTCAACCCAGCCTAATATATATATATATATATAATATATATATACAGTACTGGCCAAATTATTAGGAATTTTTTAAAAATTTCATTTTTTGGTATAAAATGTTAAATTAAACCAATTTTAAACGTTGAAAAGTTATTTATTTCTACACAAGAATACATGGTCATTATTTAGCAATAGTTTAGTACTTAGTTTGACCCCCCTTAGCTGCCTTAAGGGCTGCGACACGCTTCGGCATGCCATGAATCAATTTTTTGCATAATTCCTTAATACGTGTAGAGTGAAACCAGACTTGAATAAGTCGCTCTATGAGTTGGTGTTTTGTTGTTATCGGCGTTTCATGGATTACGTCCTTTAAAATACACCATAAACTTTCGATTGGGTTCATGTCTGGAGAATTTCCAGCCCATGGGAGCAACCGAACACTATTTTCATGACACCATTTTTTAACCGACTTTGCCGTGTGGCATGGAGCTGAGTCTTGTTGAAAAATCCAACGTCTATTACCATACCATTCCCTTATTTGAGGCAGTAGACGTCTTCTTAGTACTTCTATATACTTGACTTGGTTCATATTCCCCTCAACAATGCTCAAACGACTAGTTCCATGCACAGAAATTGCTCCCCAAACCATGATCTTTTGTGGAAATTTCACCGTTTTCATCAGACACTCAGGCAAAAATTCTTCTCCAGGCCTCCTTCTTACACTTTGAACACGATCGTCAAGCACGGCAATCGTTGACTCATCGGAGAACACCACCTGCAATCAAAGAAAGCCCTGTGAAAGAGTCAGTGCATAGCGTATGAAGTACAGCTAAAACGAAGTACAGTATGACTTGCTGCTTTACAGATATTTTTACTGCAGTTTTATCACGTACTGTAAATACACTTCTATGCATACTGTATTTACTGTATTAACATTCTATTTAATGTTAAATATTATTCTTACCTGTTCCCAATCCTCACTAGTCCAGTTAATGTGTTCCTTTGCCCATGCAAAACGTGCCTTCTTCATAGCCTCAGTGAGCCTGGGCTTCTTCCTTGGGCGGTAGGCTTTGAAGCCGGCAGTTAGAAGCCTCCTGTTGACTGTTCTACGACTAATATTGATGCCATCAGCCGCTAGACTACTGGAAATGTTTTTGCAAGTAGCTCTTCTATTTCTAAGAGACAAAATTGCAATCTGTCTATCAGTTCTTGGAGTCGTTACCCTTTTTCTGCCGCATCTTCCAACCCTTTTGGGGCCTACATTTTCTCCAAATACCATTTTTTTCTTAATACGAAGTACTGACTGTGGTGAAACATGGAGTTTGGCAGCGATTTCCTTTTGTTTAAATGTAGAAGAAGTTAATAAAACCTGTATTTGCCCAATTTTCCGTGGACTCAAGTCATTCTTTCGCCCCATTTTCAAATTCACTTAAAAACTGTAACAAATAATTGCCGAAATTGGGTAAATACACTATTTAAATTAAACGGTAGTTACAATGACACGTAAAAGAAGAGAAAACACCCGCATCGCACGACAACCAAACGACAACTGACGAACAAACACGTTTCGTTCGACTAAAGAATTATGCAAAAAATTGATTCATGGCATGCCGAAGCGTGTGTCGCAGCCATTATGGCATCTAAGGTGGGTCAAACTAAGTACTAAACTATTGCTAAATAATGACCATGTATTCTTGTGTAGAAATAAATAACTTTTCAACGTTTAAAATTGGTTTAATTTAACATTTTATACCAAAATATGAAATTTTAAAAAAATTCCTAATAATTTGGCCAGTACTGTATATATATATATATATATATATATTATATGTTACACTCTCCTTCCCTTTGGGTTCGTGTCCGTGTAATAGAAAAATACTCCCGGCGAAGTAGACCTGAAGAAGTCGTCGCGATTTCTTACCTCCTCAGGAACTCGAGGTTGAGTGCGAGTTACAGGGTCGGAAGGACAAGAAAATATTTGGCAAAGTTTTCGTTTAATGTGCTTGAATCAGATCACCTTAATATTTGAAATAAAATTAAGTGGAAGTCAAGTCGTTTCTCGTTCGACTTTAAATCAGAGTTATTTTACAACTCAGTCATATTTTATCCAAGACTTCTTACAAGCATTTCCTAACTTTCTTTCCGCGAGGCTTAATCTGAGTTGTTTAATCGAATGTTGTCTGTTTGCTTCTCCTCCTGAAGGGAGATAATAACGGATTGGGCTTCCCGTCCCAATCCGGAGATTGGCGTTAAAACGCTGCGTGCAGAACTCTGCCGAAATCTAGTTTTTGGGCGTGAAGCGCCTCCTTATATATTAGAAGAACCGGAACCAACGTCATTCGTACAAAGAGCGTGGAACGAATGAATACGTATGACGTCACCAACACGAGGTGCCTTTGCGTGAACTCGCTTCTGAATCTTAATTTGAAAACAAGTCCGAAAAAATATCATATAATTAGTAAGTGATTTTTAATCCTTTTGTTCTACCATATAGAGGCATTTATTTTAGATTTTAAATGAGGCATATCCAGAAAGTTAACTTCTTTTTCGTCTATAAACGCATTTAGGTACAAAAATATGTTAAATATATGAATTTAAAATAAATCTTTTGCACTCCTGAGTCATGGATCACAAGGCACTGATCGTGACTCGTTGCAGACGAAGTAATACTCTCTATATGAACTTGAATTTGAATTTTATACTATAGGGCGTTATTTGGTTCAAAATAAAATAATGAATTCCTTATGAACTCGAAATGAAGGAAATATATATATATATATATATATATAATATATATATATATATATATATATATGAAAAGAAGGACCAACACAACAGCAAAAATTTCCGTTTATTTTTTATACTTCAGACGTTTCGCCAAATCTTTTGTCATCATCAGTGAATTATAAGTCTTAAAACCTTAAAGCAAAAATGAGAATAATGAAAATGACATCAATACACAATTAAAATCATTAAAATTACATCACTACAAAAAATTAAAATAATTAAAATTAAATTAAAATTACCTCAACTGGTAAATACACAATGTTTACATCAACCTCCATACTTGGCAGAAACTGAGAGAAAACTGTGTGGTCAGTAAATTAGAAGGTATGATATGTCTATGAAAATCGGTTGGATAGTTAAAAGAGCTGTAATTTGTAAGATGAGCTATTATTGTTAATGGAGGGTTTGTTTCTATAGATGTACAAAGATTCTAAAATTCGGAGTTCTGTAAGGTTATTGGATCTGGTTAGAATTTCGAACTGAGTTTTGTGAAGGGGATGGTTGTTTTCATTACTATGGTTTCTAATTGCGGATTGTGGTGGGCTACTGAGGGGACGGTTAGTACGGACTGATAAGCCCAAATGTTGAGAAAGGCGTACCTCCAGTTGGAGTTGAGTACTGCCAATATACGCAGCCTTACAGCTGTCGCACGTGTATTTGTAAACAACATTAGGGCAAACGGTTTTGGGGAATTTGTCTTTGAACTTTAACAAATTTGATAATTTAAGTGGGTTGACGAGGGCGAATCTAAAATTTATTTGGGGATACTAGACTTGAGCAGTTTGGACACTTCACCTCGAATACGCAATGATAAATAACCATAAAAAGGTAATTTAATATATCTGGTTTCTTTTTGTACTGTAATTATGGGGAGTTTAGTATTAAAAGTGTTATTTAAAAATTTCTTTAATTGGTTGTCAAAAAGATTAGAAGGGTAGTAATTATTAATAAAGTACTGTCTTAAAAATCTAAATTCTTCGTTTAATGAAAAGTAATCTGAACAAATCCGGTAACTTCTTGTTAATAATGTTACTATAGCACTAATCTTATATTTATAAAACATACAACTTAAATAATTGGTTCCCAAACCAGTAAAAGTTGTTTTCTAAATAGTGAGGTCCGGAACTTGTTATAAACTCGTTTAACTAGAACATCCAGGAAAGGTAAACTATTATTTGTTTCGTTCTCACATGTGCACTTAATATTACTATGTTGTTTATTAAGATAATGAAGAAAAAGTTTTACGTGTGAAGGATGTTTAAATATTAAAAAAGTGTCATCCACGTATCTTCTGTAATATACGTGTTTAAAACTATTAGGACAACTTTTCAACCAAATTTCTTCGTAATGGCAAAGAAATGCATTTGCTAGTGTTGGGCTCAACAGGGAACCCATAGCTACCCCATCAATTTGGCTGTAAAGGTTGCTATTAAATAAGAAAAGATTATCACAACACGCTATTTCGAGGAGGTTTTTAAATTGAGTCTGAGTGAGGCCATTAATAAGAGTATTACCAGTAGTGAATAACTTCTTTAGTACGATATCTAATGTTTCTTTTAACGGGACATTAGAAAATAATGACGAGACATCAAAACTGGCCATAGTAAGAGAATCGGCACGATTGATCTCTTTTATATCTTTAGCAAAATCAAACTAGTTGTTAATGGAATAATCATTATAGGTAAGTTTTGAAAGCAAGGGAACGAAGAATTTGGCTAAGCTATGACTGAATGTACCACAGGCCGAAAGAATAGGTCTTAGTGGGAAATTTGGCTTCCGGACTTTGGGTAAACCGTATAGAATTCCTGGATTAGAACCAGAAGCAAACAAAAAATTGTGTTGTCATCAATAATACTATTTTTTAATTTACGCAAAAACCTATTAAGTTTATCTTCGAGTTTTAGTAATTTAGATAGAACATTCTCTTTTACCCTTTTAAATTTAGACGTATCCGACAAAATTGTCTCCATTCTGTTTATGTAAACTGTTGAATCAAGCAACACTACTCCTTTACCCTTATCCGGTTTTGTAATGATGACAAGTTATCCTCTTTCAAATTATTAAGAATTTTAAAATCTTGCTTATTAAAAAGGGGGGGGAAAACACTTTATGGGGTTTAAAATTATAAAAATTCTTAAAAGAGATGCTCTCCATTTGTTTTACCAAGTTATGAAACGAGAAATTTGGTCGGATCTCACAATTCTTCATATTAATGAGAAGATTTTCAAAACCAGAGAAAAATGTCTAAAAATTTAGTTTATAATGAGGTAGATCAAAATTTAAGCCCAACGACAATATTTCTTTCTCTCTAATACTTAAAACTCTATTAGAAAAATTAAAAATAAAATTATCTGGATTATTAAAAAACGACTGAGTGATTCCCAATTTTTCTAATTTGGCAGCATGTATCCTTTTAAGTCTATTGATAATTTTATCACAGCAAGTTTGAAATTTAGTAACTAAACACTGATAACATTGGTCTGCGTTTGAAATTTTTTTCCTGAGGTCAAGGTTTTTTTAGTCGTTCTTTTATAATTTTTGCATGCTGAATTAAAAAATGTAACTCATTTTGCTCAATCAGGTCAGGTTTTTATGCTATCTCAATTTTTAAAAAATAGATAATTTGAAAATAATCATTATGAAATTAACAAGTTTATTTTTTAAAACAGACTTAAATTGACAGAAAATGTACAAAGTATTTAAAAAATGGTACACGAGTACAGTTAATGTGGATGAAAGGGCTTTCTCAAAGACTTTCGTCTGTGTTCCACAGCTGGAACGTCTCTCTTGAGGCACCAGCCTCCGCGAGCATGTTCACATCCCAGCGGTCCTGGTACCTCTCTTCCATCACTCAAATATCCTGGTGGAAGCGCTCTCCTTGCTCCTCGCTGACATCACTGCAGTTGTCCAGAAAGTAGTCTAAATGCGAGCTGAGAAAATGCATCTTTATGGACATACGTGCACCAAGAGCCTGGAAGCTCTGCAGGAGCTCCTCGACAACACGTTCGTACTCTGGACTTCAGTGGTTGCCCAGAAAATTTGTGACAATGGACTTGAATGTGAGCCAGGCATTGATCTCATTGTCCTCCAGACTTTCATCGAATTGAGCATCTTTCATTAGCTCCCTGATCTGAGGGCCATCAAAAATACCTGCTTTCAGTTTGCCCTCACTGACGCGTGGAAATTTCTGATTCAGGAAAGCGAAAGCTCGGCTTTCTTTGTTGAGTGCTCTGACGAAATTCTTCATAAGTCCGAGCTTGATGTGCAGTGGCGGAAGTAGAATCATCTGTGGATTCACGAGAGCGTGTGACAGAACGTTGTGCGAACCTGGTTCCAGGCCACATCTTGCTGACCAGTCGCAATGTACGTAGTGTTGCTTGTCTGCTCGGTTGTCCTACAGACAGAGAAAACAGGGGTATTTGGTGTAGCTGCCTTGTAGACTCAGCACTAGGGCTATAACCTATATATATATATATATTGTAAAGAAACGACGCTTGTATAGGAGATATTCCGCGCAAGACGAGAGAGAGAGAACGGAACAAATTAAAAAATGAGGTATATAGCAATATATATATAGCTGCAATATATATATATATATATATTTTTTTTTTGTAGACACGAACATACCTTTAGGTCTCTGCATATCATCCAATTGTGATGTTTGTACTTCAAAGCAGTTAGCAAAAGCTCCATGTTACTATAACTTTCAGTCATCTGCACCGAGTGACCCACCGGAACAGACGCGACCTTGTTACCATTGTAGAGTAGTACTGCTTTCAAGCTTCTGCTTGAGGAGTCGATGAAGAGCCACCATTCTGTAGGGTCATACACTAAACCCATAGCTGCAATGAGGCCATTGATGTTGTGTTACAGTAAACCAGCGAAGCTCTTTCGTCCAACGTGAAATATTCTCGAAACTCTTCTTCACGGCTGCGATACCAGAAGAATGTTGTTTCTGGAGCTAACAAATGATTTTCGCAAAGACGTGAACCTAGCATATTGTCAGGCATATTTTTGTAAGTATAAAATGAAATTCATACTAAATTCATACTAACTTACCTTGTAGGTTTGTCATACAGAAATAACAGTCAGTAGTATGATCTCTTCCTTCCCTCCACACCATTGGGACACCAAAAGGTAGACACTCTACCTTCTTGTGGCTCCAGTGCCGCAGACTTTCAACGCATGTTTTGCAGCATATGTGAGGGGCAAAGGCTTTGTCCTGGTCACCAACTTTAACTCCAGAGTAGGCGTGAGAGCTTTTCCTCACAAAATGTGTGATGTTTGACTGCCGGTCTGACATAGTGACTTTACCACAGATGTAGCAGAACCTGTTTGGGTCATTCTTGCACATTCTATTCATGCTGAAAAACAGTAATGACAATCGTAATTAGAAATAAGTTGTGTCTGTTTATTATATAGAGCTTGGCTAACACTTGGCTAAAATGTAAGTCTGTTTTAAAAAAATAAACTTGCTCATTTCATAACGATTATCTAATTTTTTAAAAATTCAGATAGCATAAAAACCTGACCTGATTGAGCAAAATGAGTTACATTTTTTAATTCAGCATGCAAAACTTATAAAAGAACAACTAAAAAAACCATGACCTCAAAAATGACGCAGACCAGTGTAATCAATATAAGATACCCTAGATTTTAGACCAAATAGGAGGAGAATTCTTATATTTCAGCTTGAGAAAACTCACTGTTTTAGTTTTCGATTGAAGTTCCAAATTTAATAATTTATGTTGCCATGATTTATATATATATATATATATATATATATATATATATATATATATATATATATATATATTATACTCGGGGTTGTATGGGTTTGATCCCTCGAGTACAATAAAATACTCCTTTTTTGGCTCGTCTGGACTCTTTCAATGTTGAATCCAGACGTGATCACAGAGTCCGCCGACCGTTGTCGTCGCTTCCGGAATCCGGGAGTTTTCCTTTAGCCCTCTTTTCCCCCATCGAATGTGGATTAACTGAGAGTCAACTTTAATTTTTAGGCACTTTAATTAACTTCAGGTAAGCGGATTACAGGCAAAAGTTTATAAAAGTATTCTTTACTTTAAGTTCACAAAGGTTATATTTGAATGATCCTTAGGTCTAAAAGTGACAATTACGTTCACGTTGCTTAAGTATAAAAGGGACACCTAAGGTCACGTTGAAATAAATTAATTAAGTCTGCTGGCGCTTCCTTCAGTCAGATCCTCAATTCTGATATTCCGATATAAAGCGTAGTCCCTATTTGAAGTGAAATGCTCCCTTCACCCAGGGTTTAAATTACGTTAATTGAAAATGTCAGACGGCCTCCTTCTTGTGCAATCCTTGCCCGTTCTAAGGCCTTCTCAAAGCACAACTAATGACACACGGGGTAACTCGCACCCCGTTACCCGCGGTAAAGACAATTAACAACTCCCTTCTAAAGAAAATCCTCGCCCGTTCTGAAGTCGCAAGCGTAGCTAACACATACAAGGTAACTCGCACCCCGTTACCCGCGGAGTCCTAGGTAAGACACTCTGAGAAGATAAGTGAATAAGTTTCCCGCTACAGTCTATTCGTTAATCTTCCCTGTTGAGCTCTACCCCAGAATCTGTCCTTCAATGGCTGGACCCTTCCTTATGTACGAAGGAATCCATTCTCACATGCGTCAGAGAGGTGGGTCACCGTGAGATGAAGAGAATGTGTAGTTCTCAAAGTCAAGGTTCCCATCCTGAAACTCGAGACGGATGTGAGGTGTTTGCTTGGAAGACAAACATGAGAACAGCGAGCGTATGATGTCGCGAGAGTGCGTCTGAGCGCTTTTGATTAAAATGAATGGTTGCTTTAATATCATATTTCATATTTTGGGCGTGTGCTTGAGGGCTCAGAAGGAATGAAGCAGACTCGAGCGTTAGTTAATGAGATAAAGACGGGCTCCTGCTTGTGGAGGATATTTAAGAAGGTGGGCGTCTGCTCGTGTATAACATTTAAGAAGGTGGGCTTGCTCGTGTATAACATATATATATATATATACACACATATATACAGTATGTATATATACATATATATATATTATATAATGAGTACACACTAAACACGTTTTTTCTATGTTGAGGTAATTAAATCCTTGCTCAATACTTATTATACCGATTTTATGACTAGTTTTGATGTTCAATTAAAAAGTTTATCACAAATAATTTAGGTAGTTTCCTGAACTGAACTAGTTAGGTCAGGAAACTACTAAAATTATTTGTGATAAACTTTTTAATTCTAGTGATAAAGTGATGGGCATGGACAAACACTTTTCATAAATGAATAGACATGGCAATGGGTGATACTGTTTTTTTTTAATAAATAATTATACACACAAATTGACGGTATAGCTATGGGTTTACCCCTAGGCCCTTTTTTGCTAACCGTTTTCGATGTCATCACGAAGAATCCTGGATTCAAGACTGTCCTGAATTTTGTCCTGTTGTATATAAACGTTATGTAGACGATTGTTTCATAATGTTTAGAAAGCAAAATCACGCATACATGGTTTAGAATTGTCTCAGTGCTCGCTATCCTAATATTAAGTTTACACTCGAGAGTGAACATGACCACAAATTGTCCTTCCTTGACGTTACAGTTCACAGGGCTCATGAACATTTTTCCACTGGAAGAAATCTACTACCTCTTTGAGTACTAATTATTTCAGTTACATCCCCTTTTGTTTTAAATTCTCGAGTTTGAAAACTAGTCTCAAAAGCTTTCTGTATTTGCTCCAATTGGCTCTCCTTCCATGATGAAATTTCATATGTAGAGAACTTCTTTTCTGTGAATCAGATTCCTTCTCGTAGATTTCATCAAACAGTTAAAAAATTCCATCAAAATATATGATATTTCATCCAACTCATCCAGTATCTACTGATGCAAAACTTCCTGTTTACATAAAACTCTCATATTTCGATGCATCTCAACCTAAAATTGTTTCCTCCCTGAAATTTCTCCTCACCGGGGCTTTCCCAAAGTGCAGCTTCCTGTTTATAGGAATAAACTCAGGTTCCATTCAAACTTTTTGCGCCATAAAGAAACTCCTTCAAGCTACTTAAAGTCCTGTCTGGTTTATCTGCTTACGTACGTGAGCTGACTGCCAAGCCAGCCATGTAAGTAACTGAAACAAGGAGTAGACAAACATAGAAGTTTCTCACATAGAACTAATAGACTTTTTTCTCACATAGAACTAATAGACTTTTTTCTCACCCAGAACAATCATCTATCCGTCTACATTCAGAACAGTTTTCTCATCCATTTGGACGAAAAAAAATTTAAAATACTTTCAAATAGCCAGACGTTTTCAGATTTAAAGATCTCAACGAACAATCATCCTCCATCAAACTATTGTTTTAAAGAACATACAACCAATTCTTTGACTGTGTCCTCTAATATTTTTATCCAGTTTCTCCCAAAGATTGTCACGCTGAAGTTTGGTTCCCTGCTTGGTTCTTAATTAATTAATTAATTAATTTACCATAGCATCGTGAAAATTGTGTTCTTGTGTATTGTTTTGAAATTTATTTTGGGATTTATTAATAAGTTTGTGTTTTTAGTGTAATAAATTATTTCTACTGCATCATGGATCCTTCTTTTCAACTCACGAATATGGTTCCTTAACAACAATCCGCTCTCACATATATACAGGGTGTCCAATAAGTCCGGCATCATAGGAGAAATTCATATTTTTCTATTTCTACAAACCATAATTCATAATTTTCTCTTTCTACAGGCCATAATGTCTGTGAACAAGGAAGAACGAATCCAGATAATTCTACTCATAGGAAATCGGAGTCAAAGAGAGGCCGCTGCTGAATTTAACAGACTGCATCCAGACCGCGAGCCAATAACACAGAGTTGTGTTAGCAGACTTGTTGCAAAGTTTAAGGAAACAGGATCCATAGAAGATAAATCACGCAGTGGACCTTCAAGGAGGTCCACTAACGATGATACAGCGACTGCTATCCTGGCTCATTTTAACAGAAGTCCCAATCAGTCTCTTCGGCGATTGTCCGCCGAGACAGGAGTGTCGAAAAGTAGCATCCATCGCATTCTTCAGGCTCACAAATGGCATCCATATAAACTTCAGATCCTACAGAAATTAAGCGAAGATGATCCCGACCGGCGGATGGAATTTTGTGAATGGGCTACGGAACAATATGCTCGGGATGCCAATTTCCCGTCCACCATTCTGTTCAGTGACAAGGCTCTTTTTTATGGAAATGGTGAGGTAAATCGACAGAACACCCGCTACTGGTCTCAAAACAACCCTCACTGGTATACCTCTTCAAAGGAACAAGGTGCATCTCGGGTGATGGTATGGTGTGGCTTTTGGAAGGAACGCATCATAGGCCCCCTCTTTTTCGATGAACATGTCACTGGAGGCACCTACCTACGTATGCTCAAGGAAGAAGCATTTCCCAGTGTCTTGAACGAAGAAGGAAATTTTCCAACATGGTTCCAGCAAGACGGCGCTCCTGCACAATACAGCACCCAAGTAAGGGAATACCTGTACTAACAATTCCCTGGTCATTGGATAGGACGTCGAGGGCCTGTGGAATGGCCAGCTAGAAGCCCGGATCTCACGCCACTAGATTTTTATCTCTGTGGCCACTTGAAAGCGCTGGTATACGCAGAAAAAATTAGGAGTGTTGAACATTTGCGGCAGCGCATTATTGGGGCATGTAACACCATTACTCCTGACATCATTCACCGTGTGCTTGCTGACTGGGTATCACGTCTGAATTTGTGTATTGAAAACAATGGTGGACATATTGAGCACGTTCTGTAAATAAAAGCTTTTGTTTTGCCTTTTTTTATTATTTTTCTTATGATGCCGGACTTATGGGACACCCTGTATTACGGTGGAGTGAAACTCGACAAAAGTTTTCTTTCCCTTTAGGCACACTGAAATTATATTGTGGTTTTAACTAGGAACACAAAGAAAACTGAAATAATATTCTAGAGCAGCATTTCTTTACCTGGGAGAAATTTCAGGAATCCAGGGGGTAAATTTTGTTTGGTGATCATATAATTAGTGTGCATTATAAGTCTGCTAATGTTATTAAATTTTGTTTTCGAGGCTACTTTTTTCGTATCCTAATGGAGGGAAAAATCGGGTAGGGCGAACTGGTCGAAAGGGGAAATAACACGAAAAAAGTTAAGAACCGCTGTTCTAGAGTATCTTGAACTGCCCCATTTATGCCATGAAATGGGTGTCGTAACTGGGTTTACTGTGGTTTATAACTGATTCTTGGCTATGTTGTTGGGGAAACAGATATACCCCACACAAAACTAAAAATATATCTGCAAATAATTTTCAGGTTATTTAATGAATTTCTAGTTACTTTTTCTTTTCTGGATTAATGACATTCTCGAACTCAATGTTTTGTTGCAAGAAATAAAAAGAAATGAAGAAAGAAAAATAACCATTTTTTTTTTAATTTGTCCATTAAATACATATAGAGTATAGAAAAACACAGCAAATGAGTACACAAATGGTAACTGCAAGAAACAACATTAACTATTCCAAAAAAGAAGGCAAACTTTTATCGAAATCCTTTTTTGGTTTCTACGTCTGGCATCAGACTATGTGAAATCATTCTAGCTCTGATAAAACCATCTCGTGCTTCAAACCCAAATACTGAACTTGAATAATCCATCAATAATTTAATTCAACGCTCTACATTCTGGGTATGATTGGGATAATTTGGAATGTTCAATGGGTTTTCTTTGATAACTAAAATTTCTGCTTTTGTTAGCTTCATTGTAAGAGGTGGCTCAGTTAGTTTAGTATCATTCCAATAATTTATTTCATCCCAGTCCTTTGCATCAAAATTTAGATTAGGAACCTTGAAATCTCTCACTTCTGAATTTTGACCACTCTCATTTCGCATGTCCATAATTTTGCTAACAGCTTTTTCACGTTTCCCCCTAGCTGAGTCACACAACATTGCCAGAAGAATATTTTCCGGTTGAGCAAAGTATGCATTTCGGGATAAATAATTCTTAACAATTTCAACTGATTCTCTAGGCAAATGCTTAACCTTATTAATAGCAGAAAACATTCTGCCTTGGGCCATCTATACAATTCGGTCAACACTTGATGTCAAACCAATTAGGACCATAATTCGTCACAATGAAGTGTTATTGTGTAAAGTTTCTTTGTTGGTTTCATTGTTGAAACATAAAGCCTACAAACTCTATCAGCAAGAGTTAACCATCTAGCATGACTAAGAGGACCTAGCTGTACATCAGCAAGGTGTTCATCAACTGTACCATTTCTGATTGCTGAAATAATGCGGTGTAAGTCCTGCTGATCTCCACTAAGATCATCAACAATATGTTGTGACAGATATGATAGTTCTTTACCAGTCCAGTGCTGGGCAAGTTCCGCACACCTTCCGCACCTCCGCACATTCGCACTGCGCGGAAATGAGAAATGGTGTGCGGAGGTGCGGTGTGCGGTCACCTCGGTAAAAAGGTGCGGAGGTGCGGGTGCGGAAGGTGTGCGGATTGGTCCGCACACCAGTCAAAATTAAATTGAATGATATTGTATTCTAGTCATTTTCTGACCTCTCATAACAAAAAAATGACTTTATTGTATTAAAACTTTATTTTCACAATTAAATATTAAATAAAAGTTTATAAAAGTATTAATATATTAATGGAAACTTATATATTTCCTTGCGATAAAACTTTATATATGTAATCAGGGTGCGGGTGCGGTTGTGCGGAAGTGCGAAAACTTAGAGGTGTGCGGAAGTGCGGGTACGGAAGAGGCAAAGTGCGGGTGCGGAAGTGCGGGTGCGAACCTCCCATTTGGTGTGCGGTTGCCCAGCTCTGTTTACCACTAGTTATAGGTTTGAATTGTACTACTGGATTGTTTTCACAAAACTAAATGGCTTTCCCAATAGGATAAACAAAGGTACAGTACTTACCCCAGATGTTGTACCATCCAATGTTTCAAAAATATGTCTGATGTAATTCATTTGTATGAAGCATACAAATGAACCAGTGAAGTGCTTTCTCCCTAACATGAATCACACCGCCTTTATAAGCAGTGTTGGTGTTTGTGCTATCACAGCCTACAGCTATATCATTTTGTAGATGTCTTTTTAATAAGTGACAATAATGCATTTGCTATTTCTGCAGCCTTATTCGATGCTGATGTCTGATGGGTAATATACTCTCAACCGGGTTCAGCAAACATTACATAGTGCTCTTTTCTTTTCATTGTACCACCTATCATTGACTTTCAATTTACTTAAAGTCTAATCATTTAGATTTTAGAACATCGAAGTATGATATATGGAAGTAATAGGATTTACTTTATCACTTTTCAATGTTTTTCGAAGTCTTTCTCTTTCTCTCCGCACTTTACTTCTGTCTGTTACGAGATGGTCATCTTCTTTGGTGACCATAGCAACGTTTATCAAAGTTGCAGTTACAATAGCAGCAGCAGCAGCACGATCTCGTACACCAAATCTATCTGCCTGCATTGCAACATGCCGCAAAGACATTCTCATTTGGCTTCCAATATTTTCAAATCTAGTATCCAGTTTCCATTATCCCATTGTCACTTTCTTCATGTGAAAAATTTTCTACTAAGCTCAAAGTTGGAACTTCAGTGGAACGATTGATGGTTTTCTTTTCTTTACTTATTTGTTCCGAGAGGTTTCTCTTCTACAGAAGCTAACGCTAACAAAGACCCAAAGATCCACTCTAAGGTTAGACCGAGAGAAAGAAGAGAGAAGGGGGCTAAAAGAATAGAATAAAAGGTTAAGTAAGTAGCAAAACCTATCATTCGTGGGTTAACATTCATTCAGAAAAAGAGAAAGACTCACCATCATCCGCCGGCCACTGCCGACAAGTTGGAAAAATAGTCGAAGAGAATAGGATAGGGGTGAAAGATGAAAAGAAGTAAAATAAGAACGCTTACAAACCATGCAAACACAGTCTTAACTCAAACACTCTCATACCATGCAAATTACAGATATGCAAGTAAAGAGAGCTCCAGATATGCAAGTAGAGAGGATAAGAAAAGAAAAAAGTAGCAAAAGTATAACAGAAAGCGGGTTAGCTTATGCTACGAGCTACATCTAAGCTCGTGCTAGTATAATTTATATATATATATATATATATCGGGTCCGCAAAAAAAAAAGGAGCATGACGAAAATTGCTCTCACGCCCGCATTTTTGTCGGACCCTTACATGTTATATATGTAGCTAAAGATAAAAGAGGCCAGAGTTGTATAAAACAAATTTCATCAAAATCGGTCATAAAATAAAGATTTTATGGCCACAAACGTGCAATGATTAAAAAAAGTGAATTTCCGCGTAAAAATTGTTTTTCTCATTTTTAATTATTTTTTTCAGATGCCTAAATAATTTTAATCAATAAAAATGATAATATGCCCTTTTCTAAAGAAGATAAAATATTAATAAAACATTATAGACTTGATAAAAATTATGGCGCAATAAAATTATTACAAGAGTTTCCGAATAAACCATGGTCGAAAGGAGGTTTGGACAAGCTGTTAAGAAAAATCGACGAAACTGAAAGTACTGAAAGGAAACAAGGAAGCGGGAGGCCAAGATCAGTTCGAACCGAAGAAAACATCAGAGATGTGGAACTAAGAATTTGTAGTCAAGAAGGCAGACCAGGGACTCACGTGACACCGTCAAGAATTGCTAATGAGTTGAGCATATCCGAAAGTAGCGTCAGAAACATTATTAAAAACGACCTTGAATTAAAACCTTATAAACGGATACACGGGCAGAAATTAACTGAAGTTAACGAACAGAAAAGAGTTGTTTGTTCTGAACGCATGTTAAGAAATATCACTCCCGAAAAAGTAGACCTCGGCTTTTTTACTGACGAAAAGAAGTTTACGGTAGAACCACCGCGAAATTCCCGAAATGACAGTGTATTCAAGAGTTAATTGTAAAAATGAAATACCAGATGATAGACTTTATGCTACCCGTAATCATTTTTCTGCCAGCGTAATGGTATGGGTCGGTGTGTCTAAACTAGGCAAGACATCTGTTCTTTTCGTAGAGCCAAACATCAAAGTAGACGCCCGCTATTACACTGAAACTTTGTTGGAACAAATGCTGCCCGAAATGAGACGATTGGCGAATAATGGTTACTTCTTATTCCAACAGGATGGCGCTCGGGCGCATACCGCTAAGTCAACTATCGAATTTTTAGAAAATAATGTTCCTGAATTGCTTTACCCAAAAGATTGGCCCCCCTAATAGTCCAGATTTGAATCCCGTAGACTACGGAATATGGGAAATGTTGGCTGAGAAAGTGTACAAGCATAAGATCCGAAATGTCGAACATTTGAAAGAAGTTATCGTACAAAAATGGAAAGAAATTACCCAAGATCAAGTAGATAAAGCTATAGATCAATTTAGGCCCCGATTAGGAAGGGTTGTAGAGGTTTCTGGCAAACATATCGAACAATTTTTTTAGTCTTATAATTTCGTTTTCTTTGGAAATTGTAAAATTATATGACATGTTGTAATAAAACTTTTATATTTTTTTTAATTTTTGACGTATTGACATGAAATTTGGTACTAACTTAGTTTATTTGTTGCTTATTTGCCTAAAATAAATTATTTGTCATTATGTGTAAAAATAAATGTACAGTAAACATTTCTGGCAAACATATCGAACAATTTTTTTAGTCTTATAATTTCGTTTTCTTTGGAAATTGTAAAATTATATGACATGTTGTAGTAAAACTTTTATATTTTCTTTAATTTTTGACGTATTGACATGAAATTTGGTACTAACTTAGTTTATTTGTTGCTTATTTGCCTAAAATAAGTTATTTGTCATTATGTGTAAAAATAAATGTACAGTAAACATTTTCGTCATGCTCCTTTTTTTTTTGCGGACCCTGTATATATAATTTTATTGCTGGCATATCACACGTTGGCATGTCACAAGCTGGCATTAATCGTCAACAGACTCATCCTCGACCATCACCCCCAGAGCTCCTGTTGCTAATCGTTTTATTATTTTAAACAACGTTAATATTTTTAAAATGCCTATCTAAATGGGTTTTAAACATATTAAATATTAACGCTGGTAGAGTTCACGACGGACGCGGGAAGATTATTCCATTTATCAATTACTTTAAACGTAAAAAAGTTTTTAGCGATGTTAGTAATGAAACGTCTGCCACGCAAATTAAATCCGTTATTACGAGTATTGCTATTATCGAAATTGAACAGTTCGTCAAAATTTACGTTATCGATTTTATTAACGACTTTGAAAGCTTCAATAAGCCCCCCTCCCCTTAATCTCCTAGTTTCGAGTGAATGCAAGTCTAACTCTTTAATCCTATCTTCGTAAGACTTGTTGCGTAATAACGGAATCAGTTTCGTGGCGCGACGCTGAACCCTTTCTAACCTATCAATATCCTCACGCAAATAAGGGCACCAAAACTGAACGGCATATTCTAAATGAGGCCTGACTAGGGACTTGTAAAGGGGCAATATAATATTCTTCGATTTAAATTTCGAAATTACGCGCTATGAAGCCTAACATCCTATTAGCTTTTGCGCAAGACTCCAGGCACTGGTTTCTAACTTTTAAATCCTTAGATACGCGTATGCCTAAATCTACTTCCTCGTCAACGCTCGCTAACTGTCTATTGTTCATGGTGTACGTGTATTGTTACCAGAACCTATATGCAAAACTTTACATTTGTCTACGTTAAATTGCATCTGCCACTTATCCGTCCATTCCATAATCCTATTTACATCGTCTTGGAGCCTATTTTAGTATCGTCCTCGAATTTTGACAGATCAAGCCTACATCTATGTCGTTAACACGGGCGTACCTAAAGTATTTGGCACCCGGGGTGGATCCTTCCTTTGGCACCCCCCATAAATAATTTTCAAATTTAAACACACAGAAAAATATATTGTTTGCAAGTAGATTTTTAAACAGTACAGTACTGTCATAAGCAAATTGGAAATAAGAAAAATGCAGGACATTAAAAATTCAGTGAACAGGTAATACTACATTTTATTTTATACAAAAAACACAGGAAATCCAGTCTCAACGCTCAGCCTATTCGTCAAAGGTAAATAGAGAGGATTCACAGTCTCTGCTTTCGAGCCTTAGTTCCTGCAAATTGATCAATGACCTCATCAAAATTCACCTTCTTTGCATATTCATGTTCAATTGAAAGTGATGCCAGATTTGTCAATCTTGTCTGACTCATGGTCGAGCGAAAGAAAATTTTTTATCACTTTCAATTTGGAAAAACTTCTTTCGCATGAAGCAACAGACACACAGACAGTCAAAAAGAATCTCAAACACAGTGACAAGCTTGGCAAAGATTCACAAAAATCCCATTTCACAATAAACTCCAGAAACTATAACATCACGACGATACATTTATTATAACATCATGATGATGCATTTACCGGGTATTATAACATCACGACGATGCATTTATAAACACTTAAACATCACTATGATACCACATTGTCAAAAATTACTGGACACTGGTATAAGTACCATGATATTGTTATAAACACCAGCACTTTATGATTTATCATAATTATTTAATGAAACATACCTCATGTATGTGGAGTCACAGTGTCAAGTGAACAAGACTTGGAATGTCAGTTGCAGCCAGCTGGCTATGCTCAACAAACTGATAACTAAAACGTCAACAAACGTTCGCCTTTCGATGTAATTTTTATCAAATATTTAATTTTTCGTTCGTAAATTTTGTGTTGCCAATAAAAATATAAAATTTATTTTATAGTGGAAATTAACATTAAGCTGTTGTAATAGTTTGAACATTTTAAAAAAAATTTCTAACTTTGGCGAATTTTTCATTTGGTTTGAAAACTTGTACTGGTATTTCAACTCTCCCGATGGCACCCTCCTCCTGGATGTCACCCGGGACAGAGCGCCCCCCTCGCACCTCCCTTAGTACGCCACTGGTCGTTAATGTAGATTACGAATAGCAATGGGCTTAACACGGAAACCTGAGGGACAACGCTACCTACATCCAACCACCTCGATTCACTACCATTAACAATGACCCTCCGTTTCGTAGCACGAAGCCATTCCTCTAACCAGTTAGCTACCTGACCGCGTATACCGTGCGCTTTAACCTTCGCAATTAATCTTCTATGCGGAACTGTATCGAAAGCTTTTTTAAAGTCTAAATAAATAACGTCAGCCGCTCTATGCCTATCGTATTCGCGCACTATTTCGTTATAAAAATCTAATAAATTAGTTAAACAAAATCTATGGCGTCGAAACCCGTGCTGACTACTATTAATCAAAACGCGACTTTCTAAGTGATCGACGATACGGTCCCTAACTACGAATTCCAAAAGTTTACCGACAATTGACGTTAAGCTAATAGGCCTATAACTGCTAGCTACTGTGCGGTCACCTCTTTAAAAATGGGTGTAACGTTAGCTAATTTGGAGTTTTCAGGAATAACCTCCGTTTCCAGTGACTTCTTAAAAATTTTTGTTAAGGGGCGTACTATAACGTCTTTGAACTCTTTCAAATGTCTAGGATAAAGCGCGTCAGAGCCTGGAGCCTTGCTAACTTTTAGCTTGTCGATATAATGCGCAATCTCACCCTCGTAAACAGTTATTTCATTCAAAATAGCTACTAAATGGAACGATATCGTCAACGTCGGGGACATTATTTACGTCTTCTATGATAAAAACTGTCGCAAACAAGTTGTTAAAAACACCCGCCATCGCCTGAGTGTCGGAAGCCAAAGCACCGTTAGCGTCCACTAGAGGGCCTATGTTATCTTTTATCGGCTTACGATTATTCACGTAGTCAAAAAACGTTTTTGGATTATGTTTACTATCCGCAGCTATAAGTATCTCTAAATTACGCTTAGCATTCCTAACAGATCTTTTAACCTGATGTCTAAGCTCGATATATCTATCAAAGTTAGCTACTGTACCATTGCGCTTATTAAGTCTATACACGCTCTGTTACGCTTGTTTATGAACTCGCCTATTCCCCTAGTCCCACGCTTCTCAAACTAGGGGTCGCGTAAATATTATTGGGGGTCGCAGAAACATTTGAAAATATTATTTTTTTCATAAATATACAGTGTTAGTACCTATTGCTTTTATGACATTGAGTGAAGGGTCGCGAAAAAATTTGTCTGATCCAAAGGGGTCGCAAGTGAAAAAAGTTTGAGAAGCCCTGCCCTAGTCCACCAGTTGGGCCTACCATGATTTCTAACGCGCTTCGGCCTACGAGGAATAAACGCCCTTTCGATATTCATAAAATTTTCTTTAAACGCCTCCCAATGAAAATTTGCGTCATTTACCCATAAATAAATTACCCCAGTCCACTACTCTCATCCTGTCCGCAAAACTATCAAAATTAGCCCTTTGAAAATCGGGGACTTCTATTACGTTACTATCCTTACTGTTTTCTGTCAATAACTTAAACCTAATAATTTGGTGGTCATTACATCCCAAACTCTCACCTACTTCTAAACCTTCGACTATATTATCGTCGTTCGTCATCACCACGTCTAAGATATTGTCACCGCGCATTGGTTCGGTAACCATCTGTCGTAAAAAATTATTTTCCATGAACTCAGTCTCAAACCCTCGTTATTACCAGTAAAAGTCTCGTAATTAACATTAGGGCAGTAAAAGTCTCCGACAATTATACTAACCTGATTATTAATAAAGTTACCAAGAAGTGAGAAAAATCTAGTATCGGTATCGAGAGGTTGATCGGGAGGTCTATAAACAACAAAATTAAAGCTAATACTACGCGCCCTAACTTCAACGCATATCGCATTAATTGCTCCCGGAAAATCTATCTTAACCTCGATAGCCCTAAGGGAATTACGAATGTACTACAATACGCCGCCACCAATCCTATGTGACCTATCATTAGTAAAAAGTTTAAAACCCGCTATATCAAGTTCCCCCAAGAAGTCCCGAGTTCCGGTATTTAACCACGTTTCAGTGATAGCAACTATATCGTAGTTGCCGGAATAAATTATCGCCTTAAATTCGTTTAATTTATTTCTGATACTACGCGCGTTACAATAAAAGACGTTTAAACTACTTTTTAACAACGGATCGGCATTTTAAACTATTTTTCACGTCAAGCCGGCGTTTCCCGGACCCACAACGTTTAAAGAAGATTTCGACCTATACAGCTTTCGAACGCTCTCATCGATTAACCTACCTAGCCTAGCATTCCCTATTTCATTGAAATGCACACCATCTTTTATAAAAAGGCTAGGGTCACTAAATTCTGACCACAGTTTTACAAAGGGTACAGTTTCCTCAGCACAAATCTCTTCTAGTTTAGTATTCAAAAATATTGTTTTTGACGTAATCCTAAGGCCCACACCGTGCCTAGGGGTAATATCTAGAACTAAAGACCTATCTGGCCTTAACTTCAGTGTCAGGGACCTAATTAACCCCCTATATCTCTCCAAAAGGTCAGGCACTCTCGTATCGGGCCTATACGAGTCGTTGACCCCTACCATCTCACAACATCGAGGACAGGAGGCAACATCAATCCTATCTACTTCGTCTCTAATTCTGTCAACCCTGGCCCCTGGTAGACAGACCCTCCTCCTCTTGGTTGGATTCCGTTCAACGAACTCCTTATCCATATGACGCACTAAGAACTCCCCAATTAAGAGTGTTTCCCCCTCGTTCACATCCCTATCCGACTGGGCGAAAGGGTTCGAAACCTCGATAGGGGGAGGATTCCTATCACCTAACGTACGTGGCCAAGCTCCACCCTTAACTTCTCTAAATCTCTCCCCGTCTACTAATCTCGGACCAACATTAACCCCTTTCTCAACTCTGTCTAACCTTCCCGATAAGCTACCTATACTAGAATCTATGTTTCTCACCTCACCCTTCAAATTACTGACGTCTTCAACGTTAGTATAGGTTCGACCTCCGTCAACTGTAACCCTACCCCTGCCCTCATCAAGCGTTGCGAGTCTTTCCGTCACCTCGCGTACACTACGTTTTATATCAACTATCTCTTCCCTTAAATCACAAAAGAAACAAACCGATCTCTTGGTAATCGCCATAGGACCGCCATTGTAATTCTTAAAATCCGTATACCACCGATTAACCCCACACCTAGCACACGACGCTTTCTGCGACGGCATCGCCCAAGTTAAAGTAGTTAACGTTTATAACCGTCACAAGTTTAAGTTAAATGTACCCGGCACGCTATGAAAACTTCTAAATCGCTAAAAACACGGTAAATTTTTACAAGTGTATATTACAGGCTTTGTAAATCAAAACTGTTTTTCTGATGGTTTTAACGAAGGTTAATTTCGTTCAAACAACATAAAAACAATCGGAAAAACAGTTTTAATATGTAACCTAACCTAACCTAAAATTCCAAAATTCCTCAAAAGCCTGTAATGTACTCTTGTAAAAACAAATACCAAAGCCCCTAATATTCAGTTACTTAACTATAACAATGTGAATATAAACGCAAGTATATAAACTTCAGAACTCTCCAAAAGTAAATTAATCCCAAAGTAGAAACAATATCAGAGAGCCCAGGGAATGCGTCCGCTCAGTAAGGAGTCTGGCTGACGAATGAGAAATCTGGCCGACGAATGTCTCTTTTGTAAAATTTGTGTGGCATGCACATCTACACTACCCATGTACATTTTATGATCACTCCTCTGATCAAGTGGAAACTGCAATTCCTCTTTTGATACTCTTTTATCTCTCCGATATATGCAATCTACTGTATGTGAATTTCTTCACAATGATCACTGCATCCTATTCTGTATGAGGTTTTGAATGTAATGTTCCTCGCCTCACAGGCGACTCCGTACATGTGGCAACACCTTCACCCCGCCTTCCCCCAACTGGGGGAAGGTGGGACAACCGAATCCAACAACATATAACATTGACATACAGGTAAGGCGCCGTTCAAAAATTACGTAACGATATTTTTGCTAAAACCTGACCCTCCACCCACTGTAACGTTCCGTAACGTGTGTGGTGTGGTGTGGGGGAAGTGTTACATAACATCTTAGGGGGTGCTTGGTCTAGCGTTACAGAACATTCCTGGGGGATCTGGGGTGTCAAGTTTTAGCGAAAATAGCGGTACGTAATTTTTGAACGGCCCCTAATTTTACTGTAATGTTGAAGTTCAACGCTGTTCACGATCATATTAATCGTTTATCTTCATGAACACAATGTTTACTAGTCTTATACATTAATAAGGTTCCATTATGATTATTGCAAGTCTATATGAACAGATACCACAATACAACTTTTTATATACTATTGAATTTGAACCAAAAATAGACATTACACGACAATCCTCCACACTCCCTCATTCCCTTCCCCACCCACCATGTAACAATGCTAATAAAGCTGTTTGTAGAGTCCGTGTGCAGCTTTAAACCTTTACTAACTTACGAATCCACACGATTATATATATATATATATATATATATATATATATATATATATATATGTGTGTGTGTGTACTGACATTGAGCGCAAAAAAGATTGAGACAGTGTGTGAGAGAGCGAGGTAGGGGGGCAGAGAGAGTTAGTGGGGAATTGTTTATCGATTGTTACACAAAGAACTTGTTAACAGTTTCGATCTGAATAACAGTAACTGTTAATCAAAATCACTTAAGAATAATCGACGGTTATACAAGCATAAACATATTTAAAAAACTTATAAATTTATACAATATTATACTAATGTTTGTGAAATGACGTTGATAGGCCAAAAGGTGGTGTTGACATGGTTACTTGCTGTCGCCGTCCAGGAGTGACTACATATGGGCGTGTCAGTGAAAACCGTAAGGTGACGGTTGCATGAAGCAGGATACCACCACCGGTTTGTGGCTGATGCCTATTATATTACTAGTGTTTTTCAGATTATATTTGTATTATCAATGTAGAGAGATAATGATTTAATCACAATGGACAGATAACCTATTAATGTTTTTCAGATTTCCTGTTGCATTATCAATGTGGAGATATTATTAGATCTTAACAAGGAATATATATATATATATATATATATATATATATATATATATATATATATATATATTAGACTTTCAAAATTTAATGGTGAAAAAATAAAATTTGAATTTTTGTTTGCATAGTGTTATATTTTATGACATATGTTATTACGAACGCTAGGTTAAATTTTAATTACAGTTAATGAAGATTTAGGGACTGCGCAGAGCAACTGAAGTATTGAATATTGATCACTGTACGAAGTGTGATTTCTTGGGCTGTGCAATCGCTTTCCGATGAAACTGGACAACTTGAAATAGAAATTGACGTTGCTCCTCATTCACTGTAATTGTTTCGTTGAAATCTGTTGCAAGTTTAAGTGCTCGTTCTGCACAGTCGTTTACAACTTAAGATGGGGCACAACTTCTCGTCTATGTATGTATGTTGGTTGGTCATACCATTGTGAAGGATCTGTTTGCAGGAATTCATTGTAAATTTTTAACGCGTTGAACAGATTTGATGATCTGCTCGTATGATCTGCAACGTATGGATTGAACATGATGGAGGATACTTTGAATAATTTCTGTAGTAAATGATAAATATTATTCTTCACAAGGTGATTCCATTATTCTCGGTAGACCGACTTATGCCGCACCCTGTATATCAAACAAATTACTGAGAAAACTTCACTTTTTTTATACGTGAAGGTCAAAATATGAAAATAAAAACCCACTCTAATAGACAGAGTTTATTTCCACAACAGTTTCGACGCCCACTGGCATCCTCCTCGGGTGGATACAGAAAAACGAATGAACCAAAACAAGAGGGAAAAACAGTCCAGGGACCGACCATTAAGAAATTCGCACCTAGGTTAGATCCCATTCTCCCGACACCGGAAGGGCATTTTCATTAAGTACATTCGCACAAATTTGAAACTATCTTCCTGTATGTTTAGAACAGGAAGATAGTTTCAAATTTGTGAGAATGTACTTAATGAAAATGTCCTTCCGGTGTCGGGAGAATGGGATCTAACCTAGGTGCGAATTTCTTAATGGTCGGTCCCTGGACTGTTTTTCCCTCTTGTTTTGGTTTATTCGTTATTCTGTATCCACCCGAGGAGGATGCCAGTGGGCGTCGAAACTGTTGTGGAAATAAACTCTGTCTATTAGAGTGGGTTTTTATTTTCAAATTACTGAGACTATTCATATATTCATGATGTTTTGATCTACTCAACGGTGCTCCTCTATGAATCTTGCTACCTTTTGAAACAACTTTTTCCTGAACTGTGGGGATTGAGGTTTCCTGCCAAAGTTTTGGTAGCTCCCGAGTTATTTGTCCGATGATTGGCTTGTTAGCTGCATTTTTCCTTTCTTTGAGATAGGGAAAGTATCGAGCCATTTGTAAATTACTTGGCAAAAGATTATGAAGCAACTTCTCAGGAGTTCCAAACATACAATTTGGCTTAGAACGCCTTGTGCTTACACATTTTTTCATTGCTGAATAGCATGGGGAACTTGAAAGCGTAGATGCTGCTGCATAGAAAGCTGTTGGTGTAGAGTTGCTGCAAGAGGGGATGTTGCTAGCTTGATGGGAAGAAGGATGTTGTTTCAGTTGTGGAGACACTGGTGTGTGGGATGATGATTCCATCTCTGCTCTTCTATAGGTGAATTATTAACTGAAAAATAAGAACAAAAACTCAAATAAATTTCAGTGAATTTTAATTGCTTAAGGAAAAACAACAAATATTTACTCAGTTTACTCACGTCAGTCAAATGTACATTGTAACAAGTGTAACAGAATATTTTTTCTCTCATTTCTCATAGCATGCTCACTAGCTTCTTACCTCTGGATTCTGTAGCTGGCTGTCAGGCGAACTGTGGTGCCTGGCGAGTCAGAAGACAAGATGCGTACAAGTATACAGTACGACCTTGGTAGTAATACTTAAATCTGGGAATGACGCAAAATGATATATTAAAGTTCTAAAAATTTATAATTGTGGTTTCATAATGACATTAATGGGGGTTATTCATATGATGTAATGTTGACGGATGTATGCTAGATGAGAATTCTATTTTCTGTGTTGGCTAAATTGTATTCATGCAAAAATGTGGCGGTTAGAGAAACCTGGCACAATTTGTGTCATTATATTCGTTTTTCTCATCAAAAACTACAATAAAATATCAGTGTGCCATTGTAAATTATCATTTTCATTCCGCCCTAACATATATACATATTTGAAACAAACGTAGGGATTAGAACGGAAATAGTTTCAATCGTCACCTTTAAATCAAACGGTATTATTGGACGGTAATTTCTGTGAAGCCAAATGTAGTAGTTATTGTGTGGACGCTGCAACAGATTAAGATTACTTCTAAGGAAGCTATTCAAACAAAGTGAGACCCCATCATCACTGTCCATTTCGCTATACCCATTTATATGTTCCCAGTAACACAGGGAACATAAATACACTTGGTACGTGAATGTGCCTTTATTACTCCATTTTTAACCCACACTATTGTTTACGCATGTGAATTGGTTCTGTTCATTTCATTTCATGTTTAGTTTATAGGGCAGTGATGTGGAGGTTGTTGCTCCAAAGAAATTAATGTAAAGCAAGTTGATTATGGATTTTTATATTATGATCAGTTATCAAAAATGGTTTAATAGCGTCGAATAGATGAATCCTGAAATGATAAATACATAAGTTTGGTACTTATGAATCTAAGCTATTGTACAGGGTGGTTCAAAAGTCCCTACCAGGGTTGGGTCAATTAAGTTAATTAACTTAACTTTTTTGCCGATCAACCGATTAAGTTAATTAATTTAACTAGTTAAATTTTTAAAAAAGTTTCCCTTAACTTAATTGAAATATCTCCAAATTAATTGATTAACTTCAATTAATTTTCAATTAATTTTCCTATAAAAATGCTCTTTTTATCTTTCTGAGTGAAATGTAATAGGCTAAGAGATGAAAGGTTTGAGAACATCATCTACTATAAAGTTAACAAGCATGTTTAATTTGTAAGTGAAGTATATATTTTATGTGTCTAATTTGACTATTGTTGGTAAGGAATCTGAATTATGTTCAGTGGCAAGAGTGTACAATATAAAACATACAGTTTGGAAAAAATTTGTTATTAAATTCATTTTGCCTTTATTTTTACAATGGAAAACTATTATATGCCTAAAAGTTAAGAGTTGTTGAGAAAAGTTGAGGTGAAACCATAAACAAATTTCATTTATTTATAAGAAACAGAAAAATAATAAAAGCTTATGGAAAAAATTATCCTTATGTCTTGCCCTGTATAATATGCAAAAAAAAAAAATACATATAATTTATCAGACATTGACAACCACTTTCCAGATGCCAACAAACACCATTCAACTACGCACCAGTGCGCCGTTTTTGTGGCGTCTGGCGATTTTGCCTCAGAGGCCCGGGTTATGCATTCTAGGGTTAAATATGAAATTCAGGGTTACTGAAACTTCAAACTTATTTAAAATCCTTAAATTCCCAGCTTGCAGATCACTTTGAAGCTGATGAAGTTGCCGACTTCAGGTTAATCTTTGGAGCTGCAACCCACAAACTTTTTGCCCTCAGCACTCATCAGATTCATACTGCCTCCTTTTATAAATCTCCCTATGGAATATTTTTATTGGGTTTCCGTTCAGATTACTACCCTGAAAAAGAAAAAGAACCAATAAGAGATCAGGGCAGCTTCAGTATTACCAACCCTTTACTTACTAGCACAACTTCTAATGAAGATCTAGAAAAAATTGAACACCAGATTGCACAATTTAGCAAAATAGAAAACTTGGGTATTTCTGGGGATGAACCATTTTCAAACAAAGAAAAAGATCTGATTGTAAACTTTGAAAAGGAAGTTAAAATAGAAGTTGAAAGATTGTCTGTTAAGGTACCATGAAATGGCCAAAAAGATAAAATTTCACAAAACTTTAACTACGATATTAGCAGGTTTAAGTCCACTTGCAAAATATTAAAAAAAGATAACTTAATGCAACCTTATTCAGACATCCTTGAACAACAATTCTAGGAAGGAATAATAGAAGAAGTAGCCCTAACAGAAAGCCTAAAACAAGAAGGATATTTTTTACCTCATTTTCCAGTAGTTCGCCCTGGAGTACAAACAACTAAAGTTAGGATTGTAGTAGATCCTTCGGGTAAAAGCAAACCAGAAGAAATAACAGTAAATGATGCAACTGAGGACTGCCCTTCACTCCTGCCTGATTTAGCAAAATTTTGCATCAAATTAAGGCATGGCAAATACTTGATGATTGGAGACATTCAAAAAGCATATTTACAACTTACAGTAAAAATCAAACAGGATTTGACTGCAATACCCACAAAATTCTGTGATTAAAAGATACCCAATTGGTTCCAAATGATAACAACCTGATCTGCTATAAATATAAAAGAGTTACTTTTGGCAACAAAAGCAGTCCATTTTTACTGCAACAATCTCTCCAACACATTTTTAATGAACAGTAAAACTACCTAGCTAATCGCTTTTACATGGACAATGCTCTAATTAATGCCAACAATCTCTCAGATCTCAAAGACCTTTACAATTATAGTGTAAACACCTTGATAAATTATAATTGGAAGCTATATGAATGGGCCTCCAATCACTCAGAACTTCAAGGACTATTTGAAAACATGACATAGCCTCCTCAGAAGACAAAGAAAACATAAAACTACTAGGATATGGTTGGAACACAAATGCTGATACACTCCATCTAGAAACTGTGAACTTGAACTCAGAAGCCAAAACTAAAAGAGAAATACTAAGTTCTGTGCAATCAATGTTTGATCCAATTGGATTTGTTGCACCCTTAGTGTTTAAATTAAAACTCTTAATGCAGAAGGTAGCATCTACCAAAGAAGATTGGGATGAATATCTGGAACCAGAAATGCTGGGTGAATGGAAAAAACTTTGCAAAGAAATAAACAAAGTGGAATTTCTGAATTTCCCTAGACAAGCTTTTGAAAATTCCAAACCTCTCATGGAAAATCTTCAACTCCACATCTTTTGTGATGCCAGCCAAGAAGGGTATGCAGTAACTTGCTCTCTAGTTGGAAATGGAAAATCAGAACTATTTTACGCTAAATCAAGAGTCAACCCCAAAGCAAAAAATTGGACCATTTGCAACTTGGAATTGATGGCATTCTGCCTAGGAACCAAAATCCTAAAATACCTTAAAGAAACCTACCTAGAAGAAAACTCAGGAAACCAGAAGTTCTTCAAAACAATAATTTGGACAGACTCACAGGTGGCTTTAAATTGGATTGCTCAAAAATCTCTAAAAATTAAATCCATCTTTGTAAAAAAACAGAGTGAAAGACATTCAGGAAGCAACAGGAAACTTAAACCATCACCTGGAATTCAGACATGTAGCAGGAGAAGACAACCCAGCAGACCTACTCACCAGAACAATATCTTTCAAGAAATTTCAAAAACTTCTTCCCTTTTACCAACATGGCCCCACATTTTGGAGAAATGAAACTGAATGGCCAATAGGGTGGTCCATAATTTCACTTTTTAAAATTTTTAATGGTCCAACGGGCTAATGTTGTGGGCATTGGTGCAAGAAACAACATGGTTACCAGTTTTTGGAGTTCCAGTAATATCAGAACCCCCGACCCCCAATTTATATGGGACCTAAAAATTTGACTGTGAAAACGAAAGTTTTTCCGGTTCTCTGTGAATAGACATATGACTATATTAATTTTTCTTGGTAATAATATATTTTAATTAATTATAAATTCTAGGGGTGTTACCGCCACCCTGAAGCATCATGCCAGGCAGCTTCGCGGCGATGGGCTCGAAATTAGACCAGCTTATCAAGCCAGCTACATTATATTTCGAGTGGGAACAAACCTGATTCCAGGTCCCCATCGTTTTTTTTTTTTTGCATTTATTTTTAAACAAAAATGAATTCCTTTTGCAATGATTAAAAAATTACACCAAAGTTTAATTAAAAAGATAAATACTTCTGCATAACATTACACAATAAACGCTCACTTAATATAATTATACATTTCAGCCAAAGATTTTTTCTTGAAGTCTGGAAGAAGGTGTCGATGTTGCTCTATAACTTTTACCAGAAATTGTTTTTGTGATTCATCATTAACAATTCAGTCTTTGAAATCTTCAATCAGCTTGATTGCTCTCTCGGCAGGATCATTCACAACTTTCATATTTTTGACAAAGTTCTCCATAACTTGGAGAGATTTGCAATTTTTCCAAGAGGTAACAGGTACATTTAGCCAGTCACCACTAGTACCCAAGCATTGGAAAACAATTGAAGAACCCTTACCAACTAACTGACACAGCTTAGTTGTATTTGTTAGCTTAGGAAAGATTGGCTGACCTTTGGGAAGAGGGTGTTGCGGATTGATTTAACAGACTTTCTTCATTGACTTTGCAATCAGACTTTTTTCTGCATCTGAAATTTACCTGGAAAACAAAGCAAGTGGTATTAGTTCCTCAGTCAGATACCGTAGCTGACCATTTAATCCCTTAAGAGCACTGGATGCTACATCGTGATCATAATTTTTATATTCAATGAGTTCATTAAATATATTTAAATCGTTGACAGGTGCATCACAGGCGACGGAAGCAAGCAACCAAGGTTTTATAGTAGAGGCAGTTGAATATGCACATTCTCTCTAGTTTTGCTATCATATCTGAATCATACCCAGCTTGATCAGAGAATGCGTACATCTTTGCTGGATACAATAGAGATGGCATCCACCTCGCATAGTGTACTGCCCCAGGCTTAGCCCATCTCACACCAGTGTTTGAGACGTTTTCCCCAAGAAGTAATAGAGCAACCTCGGCACATTCTCTGTAGTCGCCTCTGGGAAATAGAGGTGAACTGGCTGAATTAAGTGCATCTTTTAGAAAATCTTTTACCTCAGAAGCTTTGGCTCTCAATTGGCGATTTTTAAATTTTAGTGTTTTTGTTGGTAGTGTTATGTCCAGTTTTGGCCAAATATTTAATCTGAAGCTTTTAAACATTTCATTTTCAGGGGACGTCAGTACTTCCGTTGTATTCCTGTTTTTGTGTTTTTTCAGTGTTTCATACTCATTAACTAAAGTCAGAATCTTTTCTTTTGGTCTTCTGCTTTTGGAAATATCTTGCGTTTTAATGCCAGGTAAGTCCCAGAATTTTTTAACTTTATTAACTACAACTGTTGCAGCCTCTTCTTTATTGTTCATAACCATATCATTTTTTTTTAAATGATAGAAATGCTGAAGTGCATCTGATTGGGATGGTAGCTGGAATAGTCCTGTAGGAATCAGTTCATCTTTAAGATTACCAATAATTGGATCATATCTGCTTTTTCTTAACTTTATATTTAATTTCTTAGGAGTAGCCATGATATTCATTTAAATTAAGATTAGAATCAACCAAGTGAAAAATGCATCATATACTATATACAGCACTGGATATCTGAAAAACACATAAAATATTGGCTTAATCAGCTGTTATAGAACATTTCTATGTATACTATTACGAATAAATAATCAATTTATACACCAAAATGTGCAAAGTTGATTTCTGAATAAATTGATATGCAATATGTATGCTTTTATTTAAGATTAAATATGATTAATCTTAAAAAAATGCTTAAAAGATGTCGTTTTTACTCAGTTTTTTACTATGCAATATAAATTGGGGGTGGGGGGTCTGATATTACCGGAACTCCAAAAACTGGTAACCATGTTGTTTCTTGCACCAATGCCCATAACATTAGTATGTTGGACCATTAAAAATTTTAAAAAGTGAAATTATGGACCACCCTAATGGCCAACCAACTTAATTCTTACACCCACCAAGAAACCTTACAGGCAACAATAAATGTCTCTCAAACAACTTATAAAGAAACAAATGAAAAAACTCCCTTGTTAGACATGGAAAAATTCTCTAACAGGAAAAAATTGGTCAGAATCATTGCCTGTGTTCTACGGTTCATAGAAAACTTAAAGTACTTCCCCACTCACAAATATAACCTCAAATGTAACCTCACAATGGAAGAACAAATTGCTGTTTCGGAGAAAAATCATACAGCTTACAAAACTAAGGCTACAAACTGATAAAACTGGTCCAGCAACAACATTTCTCAAAAGAAAAAGAAATAATCAACAAACTAAATAAAAGAGAAAAAGTTGAGGACCTAACAAAGCTGCAAAAGAATCTAAAACTCTTCATTGATAAAGAAGGGCTCGTCAGAACAATGGGGAGATATAAATATGCAACCAACCTTAACTATTCTGCTAGGTATCCTGTACTACTGCCTGAAAATTCTCATTTAACAACGTTAATCATAACTGAATGTCATGCAAAAGCCAGTCATGCAACCTTAGCTACCACATGCAATTTCCTCAGTCAGAATTCTGGATCCCCAAAACAAGTCAAGTAGTTAAAAAGGTTCTGAAGCAATGTCTGTTTTGCCAAAAATACTTTGCCATGGCTTATGAAGTTCCTACTACTGGACCATTAGTAACAGAACGTTTAAGCTATGAAAAACGCTTTGAAAAAACTGCCCTTGACTGTACTGGCCCAATTTCTGTCCAGGATGAGAATAACCAATTCACGAAAGTCTACTTATTATTGTTCACTTGCTGCACCAGCAAATTCGCCAGCCTTCACATCTGCACTGACCTTTCTGCTAAAACCTTTTTAAGAGAACTCTACCATTTGTCCTTAAACTACTCCCTTCCAAAAGTTTTGATTTCAGACAATCAACCCACCTTCAAAAGATCTGAAGATTACCTTAAACATTGGTTTCAAAATGTTCTTATGTTTCAGTACCTCTCTGATCATGGTATCCAGTGGAAATTTACAGCAGCCTATTCACCCAAAACCTTAGGAATAGCTGAAAGAATGGTGGGTTTAGTCAAAAGAGCCCTCTATACCTCCCTAAAAGGAAGAAAAATCCTTCAACTGAACTGAAAACAATTGTTCTTGAAATAATGAATACAATTAATTCAAGACCACTCACTTATGTTAACTCAAATGAAGATCCCTCCTCTGACCTACTAACTCCTTTCAAGTTGCTTTTTGGGTATGACAATACCAAATTCAACTTTTAACCACCAATGATACCCAAGAAGCTGCTAATGAAGGTGATCAGGTAGACCCTCATTATCCCATTAGTGTCTGGTGTCCGTTTCAATGGACGCTGAAAAATGTGCATTACTTTCTGTGTGCATTTATTTTTTAGAATATTTCATTATAATAACACGATAATTATTGTTTTGTGATTACATTTAACAAAAAAAAACCATCATCTTGCAACATTTCTTTCACTAGCATCATAACATCAAGACGGCTGCCGCGAATCGGAGTATTTTCACGAAGTTAGTAAAATGTGAATATTTTGTTAGTTCTATAATGTAGTTTCAGTAGATAGCTATATACTGACACTAAGTTCATAAGTTACTCTAGATCAGTGGTCGGGGAACAGGGGTAAATTACCCAAATGGGGTAAATTTAAAACTTTTGGGGTAATGCGTGCAGTATGAGAGACACTTTGTGCTGATATTTTTTTCGTATATTTTTATTTTATTTTGTTACATAAATGTGGCGTTATTCTAAATTTTAGAATATTACGAATTTACGTCCTGATTACGTCCTCAAATATATTTTGGGGTAATACCCAAAAAAGTTCGCCGACCACTGCTCTAGATGAAGAAACCACATAATATCGAATATGTCTGTTATATTTTCTAAATAGCTTGTTCAAAAATCAGTGTCAGTTCTAACGGACACTCGGCAGTAGAGTGCTGTTATGATTCACCTTCAAGTGTCCATTTTCAATGAACTCTACAAGAAACGTTTTCTGTTAAATTTGGGGAAACTAAATTGATATTTTGTTTATTAGTTAATTACTATTTTGTTTATTAGTTAATTACTATTTTGTTTATTAGTTAATTACTATTTGGTTTATTATTTATTTATTAGTTATTTGTTAATTTTTTACCTTTTGTGACATTTGCATTTTTTCTTTCAGACTGACAACTACTGAAGCTTTGGTTATTCTAGAGGACCTGGACACAGGTGGTAATGTTTACATGGGACTTCCCAATACTGATGAATTGTCAGATGGTGACAGTGCCCATTCAAATGATGAAGCCGCTGGCAGTTCAATCCGTTTGAAGAAAGGCGTCTTGAAAGCCAATGCGGAAATTTTTCATACTCGATATTCAACTGATCAAAATGTATTAGATATATACGATGAAAGCACATCTGATTTAGTAAAAGAGAACCCTCAAAAAAATAGAATGATTAGAAAATGGAGGAAAATTAAACCTGCAATATCCCTCACAAGTGATTCTCAACCGAAAGAAATATCTGAACAATCAAAAACTTGTCCTTCGCCCGTCGAATTTTTTCAGCTTTTTTTTGACAAAGATTTGATCACATTACTAATTGAACAAAGCAATAGTTACGCTACTCAAAATAATCGTAATCTAAATTTATCAGAGTCTGAATTATTTGTATTTATTGCAGGGTTCATTGCTCTCTGCGCACTGCCCTCTCCCAAATAAAAGAAAATATTGGTCATCTGAGGACAATGTACCGAAAGTACTGTCCAAACATATGAGGAGGGATAGATTCGAAGCAATACTTAGGAACATTCATTTGGCTGACAATACAAACCAAACTGATGATCGAGCCTATAAGCTCAGGCCATTGTTTGATCATTTGCAAGAAAAGTTTCTTCAGCACAGTGGTTTGGAAGAACATCTATCTGTAGACGAGAGCATGATACCATATTACGGTAAACACTATGCAAAACAATTTATCAAAGGTAAGCCCATCAGATTTGGCTTCAAAATGTGGGCTCTGTGTTCAAAGAACGGATACTTGCATTCTTTTGATATCTACATGGGAAAGAATTCAAATCAAACATCAACAACTGACAAAAAAGATTGGCGTTGGTGGCAATGTTGTGTTACAGCTTGTGTCTCAAGCTCGTGTGCCTATTGATGCTGGTTATAAAGTGTTCTTTGACAATTACTTTACTGGTCTTAGCCTCACTGATGAGCTATCTAAACAAGGTATTTGTGCATCGGGAAGTTGCAGAGAAAACAGAACAGAGAAGTGTCCACTGAAATCAAAATCTGAAATGAATAAAGCCGTACGAGGCTTCTCTGATTGGAGAGTATCAGATAACTTGATTATTATAAAGTGGAAGGATAATAATGGTGTCATTCTGGTGTCTAACTTTGAAACTGAGAAAATAAGTTCAACAGAAAGATGGGATAGAATGGAGAAGAAATATGTTAAAGTGCCACAGCCTGAATCCATTCAAAATTATAATAAGTACATGGGATTTGTTGATCAGATGGATCAAAATATTGGCACATACCAAATTCGGATTAGATAGAGGAAGTGGGGGTGGCCGATATTCTCCTACATGATATCTGTTTCCGTAAATAATGCATGCATTTTGATGAACAAAGCCGGACACACAATCACTCTCTTTCAATTTATTGAAAATGTAACCCTTTCTCTAATGAAGAGACACGGTACTCCAAAGCTTCAAGGTAAAAGACTGTCCTCACATTTGGCAAATATAGGTCGCTATGATAACATTGGACACTGGATAGTATACATCGAAAGAGAAAGAAGATGCAAGCATTGCGCTAGAAAAAGTCACTTTCAGTGCGAAAAGTGCGACATAGGGCTTCATCCAAAATGCTTCAAAGCATATCATGTCCAGTAGCACAAAACTGATACTGATTACTAATTGAAGCTAATTTCAATATCATACTAATAAATAGCCACTGCAATTTGTGTATGTATGTATTATATATATTATATAAATATATTTTTGTGTGCATAAATATCAGCCACTGCATTTCGTGATTTCAGCATAATAATTTTTATGAAAAGAGAATTGTAACTTCTTCTAAGCATAAATGACAACTATTTAGTTCCTATCCGCCTAGTGCCGCGTCCGTTAAAACGGACACCCTATATCTTGGTAACTAATAAAGATTTAAAAATAAAACTTTGTGTAGTCATTTACATCCCTTTTATTAGCCTCCGTTTGAATTTTCAGCAAAATCATCCCAGTAGATCAACTTTCGGTACTAATGGGTTATATAACAGCAACAGAGGACAAAGAAAGAAAGAAAATACTGGACTACTTTCATAAGGGAGTTAAACAATCTAAAAAAATCAAAGAAAGATGGCGATATGAATATTTGAGTAGTTTGAGAGAAAAAGAATACCAACAACACAAACAACCAGAAGTAAAGAATCTAAAGTAGGAGAACTGTGCCTCTTAGATGAAAATTCTATGAATCCCAAATACTTCTGGAAGATTGCTATAATTGAAACATTACACCCAGATGAAGATGGCATAATCAGGCATGTAACTGTAAAAACACCCAATGGTCACCTCTTCAGAAGACACATATATCGGTTATACCCACTTAAAATAACTGATAAGCCGAATATTGACCTGGAAGAACTTGGAAATTCCTCCACTGAATCAGGAACTGTAGATCATCCTGACACTAATACTGCCGCTACTCAACCCCGACCACAAAGCCAAGCTGCAGTTAGATTTCGGGAAGAACTGCAAAGAAAAATACAGAGTGGATCTTTGTGAAGACCACAAATTGAAAATTGTAAATAACTTAAATAGCTATAACTTAGAACTAACGTTCTACAGAAAAGACTCATTTTCATATTTCACCTAAAAGGAACTTGTCTGTAGAGCAAGTCATTTTCATTCATCATCAAGGTGGTGGGACTAAAAAAAAAAAAAAAAAATTCCCAGAGTATAATTCTGGGTAAATTTTTCCCCCTTAGGGGGAATGTTAAAAAAAGTTGATATATGTGTAGAAATAACCACATATATTTCCAAATAAAATATAAACAAAAATATTTACCACAAAATAAATTTAAAATAACTAAAAAATTAATAACCCTTGTTTCTAACCGACCAACTAGAGAAGTTGGGTTTCCCTAATTAACAAAAGTAGAAAGAAAAAGTTTTGAAAAAAAAAAAATTTTGACTGCTGAATCAAGTGGGCTAGTTAGTTTTTTATAATAAAATTCTTGTGGTTCCCCAATTCCCCGGGACAACTTAAAGTCAACCTTTAAATCTCAATATTAATGGTAAAACTTTACAAGACACCCACATTGCCATGAATCATGCTTCAGTAACGAAACATATATCAATCGATAGAGCAGAAAAAAAACTGCAGCATCGCTCAATAGTAACTTATGTTCAACACAAAATTTAAATAGCTCCTTATCCTTAGAGCGAAACTTATCAAAAAACTCAATAACTGACATGTCACAACAATCCATCTTTACGCCTCAACAACAAAACACAAACTGACCAGATCTGACCTCATGGAGTAATTGAACGGAGTGGCAACTAAGGAGTTGCCAAATGTCGCTAGATATACCAATAATTGCTAAAAATATTAGCAGATGTCGCTAGATATATCTCAAACTGTCGCTAAATGTCGCTAAAAATGGCATTGCTTCAAAGTATCATAACTGTTATTTTCTAATATTTTCGAAATTATACATAGCTGCTTGCACTATTTTTTCAGCTCTATCGATTGATATATGTTTCGTTACTGAAGCATGTTTCATGGCAATGCGGGTGTCTTGTAAAGTTTTACCATATTAACCACTGCAAATGAACTAAAAACTAAAGCCCGGCTTAACTAAATAGTGGCCTACCAGAACTAGATGTAAGTAGCTTAATCAAACGACTTAACTAAGGTAAGAGATTGAAACTAGGTACCTAGAAGAAACTCGAACCGGGCTAGAACAACCCTAAGTAAATAATAAAATGACCGGAATAACCCCTATTAAAACTTAAGAGCAATATAGCCCTAACTTAACTTAAGTAAAACCTTCAAAACATTAAACCTTTAAAAACAAAAACTTAAGGGCAATACAGCACTAACCTAACTTAAACTACAAAACCTAGGTCTGGGAAATAGCCCCTATGAATAAATAACTTAGCAGTGTGCCGAATAGTGACTTAACAGATAAAATTTAAAATCTGGAAACTAAATGAAACTTATGGACTAGTTAGAAACGGAAAGGGTGACATTCAACTGGCAACTTCATTTATGGTAAGTCTGAATTAATTTTGAGGAATTTAGCTTGACTATAGTTAGTAATCTGGCTGTCGACCAAATTTTAACCTTAAAACCACCGTAGCTTACAGTGAAAAAGTTTGTATCTATGTTGACAGTGTCTAAATAGGCCATTATTATTATTCCTATAATTACTCTGCGTATTTAAAGTAAACTTAGCCTTAATATTGCACCTAAATAAAAATAATCTCACTAATTTTTCAATAATTTTCAATACAAGCTTAAGATATGCGTTTTAAGATTTTTCATTAATTTTTAATAATGGTTGGAAGCGTAAAGTATCGGGGATGGGTCAGTGCTGACGAATTTATTTTAAATATAATAATAATTCTTAATAATGTATATATAGAAGATGATAAAGGTTATTCAGTTCATTGTTTCAGATTGTGTAGGAAATTTCTGACTCGTTAATAATAATAAATCTTAAATGAAGCACCAACTAGTTGCCTTATTTTGATGGTCGCTATGATAAACATTTCCTCGGTTGGGACGTTTTCGTATGGGGAAATCATAATATGTGTGTGTGTGTGTGTGTGTGTGTGTGTGTGTTGTGTGTGTGTGTGTAGAAGATGTATGACGTGTAGATGGCCAATGACGGAGGGAGTTGACGACCTTGAACGTATATATAGTTGTGTTTGTAATAATAGGGGAGTCTATGTGCCTTTGTGTGCGTTTCTTGGCTGTTCAAACGATGTGCGAAACGGGTGATGCAGGAGGGAGCTGGCGACCTATGAACGTATATATAGTTGTGTGTGTAATAATAGGGGAATCTATGTGCGTTTGTGTGCGTTTCTTGGCTGTTCAAACGTTGTATACACTGTGCCAACTGGCTGATAATGCCCGGAGGCACTGGCTTCTACGTCGACTGGCGGATTTCGAGTTCTAAGTCAAGTGTTGCTACCATGATCGCTCACTGGGCTTCTGCCAGATGCATCTGGCAGAAGCTTGATGGTCTCTTCCTCTCTCTCCGCCTCTCTCTCTCTCTTAGGTTAGGTATGCCCCTTTGGGGGGGTTGAGGCCGTCCCAACTTCTCCCCCAAAGAGGTCAGGTGAACTCCCCCTTTTTTATGGCATCCTGCTGAGGTTGGCATTGGGGGTTTTGCAACAAAGGGAGGTTGGCACTGGCACTCATTGCAACATTGCATCATTGCATTGCACTCGTCCATTTTGCAGGCACACTACTGATGCCAATTGATTTAAGTAAAGTCGGAAGATATTGAAAATTAACATGGTAAGGTAGGCTAAGGATATTTTTACGCTCAAATTCCTTTACAGTTACATTGTTATAATCCCTATTCTTGGCTTTCCTGAGGCAGTTATCCAAAAATGAAATAGAATAACATGATATTGCATAACTCGGAATCTAAAAATTCAGGACTAACAACTCTCAATGCTCTAAGAAACATAGCAGAGAAAATAGAAGATTTAATCGAGGTCAGAATAAAAATGAACAAAACAGTTATTATTAGTAGGCTTGCGATAAACTTCACATTTGAAATGATTAGAGCATCTCCTAAGGATGAATAGGAAAACCCAGGTGTGTATATAACATTCTTGTTTGAAATGTGAAAAGTACAGACAGACGTTTCGGAAATACAGTTCCATCTTCAGTGGTATAAAAAATATTGAATTTTGCAGTTAAAAATTTTCTATACTTTGTTTAAGAATAAAAAATAAATAAATAAATGTTTAAAAATTAAACGATTAAAAAATTTAAAAAATCTTAAAAAAAGGCAGATTAAAATGGAATAAGACAATTAAAACTTAGTTAGGATATGTTAGTTGTGTGCATCAGTATAGTCTATAGATATTGACATTTTAAAATATTAAATACAAAAACAATAAAAAGAATTTAAATAAGCAGTTAAAACCTTAAACATTATGTCCATTATCTTAATGTATCAGTCGCTCGGAGACACTAGCACCTGTAATAGCGAGATTATATGCTAAAGCGAAATCGTTCAGAATGGGTTTACTTTTCCGAATATGTGGAAATGTGAAGGTCAGCAAGTTGGTTACTATTAACGGTGTTTATATTTTGGAAGGAGGAAGTGTCAATGGGATGGTTTGCGGCAAGACAATGAATCTCTGAGAAATGTAAGGAATCACCATAAAGGTAATAGTGGTAGGCGACGATGTACAAGAACTGTGCGTCACGTAAATATGGTTCATGAAATTATTGCATGCAGTCCGCAGAAGTCAATTCGACGTTTTTCATCAGAAGTAGGTATTTCATGAATATCTGTGTATCGTATACTTCATGTCGAATTAAACCTTTTTCCCCACAAAATTTATTCACAAGCTTCACTGACCAATAATAAAAATATGGACTTCGCACAATGAATGTTAGCAAAGCTACTGTAGTAGAAGATCCTGAGATTTTGAAACACATCCATTTATAATATATATGGTAAATACTTTTAAGCCAGCACAGCAACCACGTATCCTACATTAATAACATATATACCAATCGATACAGCAGAAAAAAGTATATATACTGCTATGTAAACTTTTCGTTAGTTTAGGTTAGGTTAAGTTTATTTAGGCTGAGTTTATTGGTAAATCTTACTTTAACCTACAGTAACCTAAACAAACTTAACCTGACCTAAGTAAACTTAACCTAACCTAACTTAACCTAAACTAACCTAACGAAAAGTTTACATAGCTAGCTGCATATATAGTTCTTTTCCTCTATCGATTGATATGTGTTAATAATGTAGGATACGTGGTTCCTGTGCGGCTTTAAAAGTAAGATTTATATATATATATATATATATATATATATATATATATATATATATATATATATATATATACATACATATATATACATTCAACTGCAAAGAACACGCAGTATAAACAACGTAAAGAACGACGCTTGTATAGGAGATATTCCGCACAAGACGAGAGAGAGAGAACGAAACAAATGAAAAAATGTTACGGCATGCGGGAGGTGCCCCCTTGGGGCATTGGTTTCTGCGAGTATGTAGAAGAATTACGGCATTTGGAAGAGTGAGGCCCATGGTGTAATGGTATCGCATCTGACCGGCAATCGGAAGATCCCGGGTTCGATTCCCGGGTGGTTACCTCATTTTTTCATTTGTTTCGTTCTCTCTCTCTCGTCTTGCGCGGAATATCTCCTATACAAGCGTCGTTCTTTACGTTGTTGATACACATATATATATATATATATATATTTGTTTTACAAATGATGTAATATGAAGTTTAGAAGCCACCAAACTTTACGTTATTTAGCGTCGGTGGTGTAGTGGTTAGCGTCGTTGATTACGAATCCATCGGCCCCGGGATCGAGACCCGGTGACGGGGGCGGCACGCAGCAAAACCCAGCTGTTCATGCACACAATAAAGAAAGTGGTTGGTAGATAAATGGGTACCCATGGTAGCCTAGTGGTTAAAACGCTGGGCTACTGGTGGGGCGTGGTTCGGATTCCTCGTTAAACTGTAACGAAAAAAGCTTGATCTTCGTCAGAATGAACAATTCGGGTGGAAGGAAACCAAAGGTACCAAAGGTGTATATATATATATATATATATACACACACATATATAGGGATTCGTAGTCAACGACGCTAACCACTACACCACCGACGCTAAATAACTTAAAATATATATATATATATAATATATATATATATATATATATAGAGAGAGAGAGAGAGAGAGACAGACAGAGAGAGAGAGAAGGAAGACCAAGGAAGTGACATACATCATGACTTTAATATAAATCCGACGTTTCGAGGGATACAACCTTCATCTTCAGGGTAAATTATAAAATTATAAAATGTAAAAGATAAGTACAATTTTAATTAAAAACAATTACAAAATAAAAAAAATTATGAAATAAATCTTATATTAAAACATTCAGAAGAGATAAATTATGAATTCTAAAATTATAAAAAGGATAATTAAAATTTTAAACATTTACAAAATAATTTAGGAAATACATTATGAAATCATGAAATTTATAATTTATCTCTTTTGAATGTTTTAATGTAAAATTTATTTCATATTATTTTATTTAGTAATTTTTTAAAAATTTTACTTATCTTTTACTTTTTAGAATTTTAGAATTTACTCTGGAGATGAGCGTTGTGTTCCTCGAAACGTCGGATTTATATTAAAGTCATGCTGTATGTCGCTTCCTTGGTCTTCCTTTTCATTATACGTTTAAGGTTTCCTAGAAACAAACTTATCAATTCTATTATTAATAAAAGATATGGCCAAGATGTCCTTCCTACATTTCGAGATTTCGAATCGACCTCCAAGAAAGTGGAAAAGAATAAACTGAACCTTACTTTTTTAGAAACCTGCATGACCAAACGTGTTTATTCAAGAATTTTATATTTTAAACTTTATAGAAGTAATTTACATCATTCAAATTTTTATAAATCTTGCTTGGATAATCTTCTCAAGATCCAATTAAGATAAAAGAATCGACTGAGACAAACAAACGTACGAGGACTGTAGAATAACTTAGGACTCGTTTGAAAAATAATGTTTCTTCCTTTGATTTCTGTTTTTCTGGTTAACTTTGTTTCTAAAACCATTAATAATTACTGTGTAAATTGCAATTGCAAATGTTGATCAATATTGCAAAGAAAATATTGTATAAGGTTATGCAACAAGGGGATTGATTCAAGAGGTTATGCAAAAAAGCGGGAGGGGGGATTGTTGCAAGATGTTATGAAAGAAGGGGTTATGCAACTTGGGGCGGAGTTATCCCCCAAGTTGCAATGAACTCCCGCTGGGAGAGATCTCTTTGGGGGAGTAGATGGGACGGCCTCACCCCCCCGAAGGGGTATACCTAACATACGAGAGAGAGAAAGGAGAAGGAGAGAGGTGTTCGCTTGGTAGGAGCCAAGCGCATATTAAGATTTCAGCCAAGCGTCCACGGTCTTATAAGATCCTAATCAGCTAGTTGGCTTAATCAGGCAGTTGGCTTAACTGGCGGAGTTGCCATATGCGCTATTTATTTAATTAACCCCTTCCCTACGATGGCGAGCGTGCGTTCGTCATGAAAGTCGTATATTGCACCATACGTTGCTGAGGCAAAGTCGTGCGGAAGGGGTTAAAGCAAATATTCAGGCTTAATCCGCCAGTTGGCTCAACCAGCCAGTTGATTTAGAAGGCGTAAATGGCTTGTTCAGGTGTATATTATTAGGGCTGAGTTTGCCAGATTGCGCTATTTATTTAATTAAAGCATATATTCTGGCTTAACCAGCCATTTGAGGTAGAATACCTAGAAGGCAGATGTGTATATATATATTTCATTTTAAACTGCCAGATTGCCCTATCCAGATATTTTTGAGAGTTGGCTTAGAAATCCGTCAGAAGTTTTAGAAGGCAGCCATTTGATATAATTAAATAATAATGTCGTTTACAACCAAAATGTCATTGTTTATTTAGACGAATTAATGGATTCAATTTCACGAAATATATAGAAATTAAATATACAATCAAACAATGGAATATATATGATAAAAATAAAAAATAATAATAGCATAAGAAATACGATCGAGGAATATATATATATATATATAATATATATATAATCAAAATAGAAAATAAATATACAATCAAATGCTGGAATACATATGATCAAAAAATAAAATAAAAATAATAAAGCATAAGAAATACGAACGAGGAATATATATATATATAATCAAAAATATACTAAAGGATGTGGTATAACCATCAATATATTAATACAGGATAATATATATATTATATATATATATTATATATAATATAATATATATATATATATATATATAGTTATATTAAATTAATAAATATATTGAAAATAATAATATTGAAAATAAAAAATAATAATATACAAAACGAAAGAGTATAATCAGCAACATATTAGTACAGTAAAAAAAAAAAAAATATATATATACACAATTATATTAAATAATTAAATATATTGAAAATAAATATTCATCAAAATACTTTATGTTCTACGGCGCAAAACACTAAACTCACACGTGATCGAGTTTACAGTCACATCATTATTGCTTTGCACTACACGGTAAATACGTCCAAGCATTATTTCACCGCTCAAGGTGTGCGGGCGCCTATACTCGATATAAATAGCCTTCATATCGTTCAATACTATTTTTGTGTCCACTTTACATACGGTTCGCAAGTTATCTTTAAACACGGCTAGAATACAATCAAAAGCACGCACAAAGATGTCATCGTTAGCCACAACATCATTATTAAATACAAGTTTATAAACACTACTTTACAATCGAGGGTTTTTTCTTACCGTCCCGAGCATTTCAATCGTTAATTCTTCTTGACTCTGCACAGCGGCAATTGAAATAATCTTCCAAGTCGTAACGACAGCTACTCATTATATAGAGATACAGCTCTTCAGGGTGAACAGTGTAGGCGAGCTCTGCCCTGTAACGCTCAAGTGCTTTGTACCAAAGTTCGGGATATTTCGAAGAGTCTAAGCCTTTTAAATATGCATCCAGCTCTAGACCATTCTCGCCTTGTTCATTCCTACATTCGATAAATCCGTCGAGCAGAGTGGTGTATGCGTATTCAAGAAACGTGTCAAAATAATTCATATCTGTAACACGAGCGTCTAATATAGGCTTGAGCTTGCGGCATCCGACGATTTCAAACATTCTGTCAAGGATGAAACGGTTTCGCGTAGGGACAAGAACGTTATTATCAGATGCATTCTTCCACATCAGTCGTATATCAATGCATGGCTGATCGTTATTTATACACAAACGTGCAAACAACGGCATATGAGGGGCATCACTAATCTGTTCTCTTCTTGTACCTACACCTGCAGTTATTTTATAACGGTCCTCACCCCACTTCTCAGCTATCACGAAGACTCTAAGGGGTTCCAAAAAACCTTAGTTCCCCCATTTGCAGCTTACATGTTTACTTATATCGAAATAGTTTTTAGTGATTATAAAAATATATAAAATTCTTTATTAATTGCAGGTACTAAAATTACTCTAGCTGATAAAGTGATAATATAATGGCTTCTCAATTAATTGGTGATTCGGAGAGGCAACGTGTGATAAATCGCATACGAGCAATAACATTTCGGGAAGCTCGTGATGCTGGAGCCACCTTTATAACACGTTCATGGGTTGCCAAAAAGTTGCGAAGAAGTGAGGACTTCGTCAAAAGAAATTGGAATAAAACTTTGGATAAATGTGAAATGGATACAACCAAATCTGGGCGCCCAAATTTGCCACTCTCTCAGGAAACAAAGGACATCATTGAAAGCGGTACGCGTAAGCGGAAAAACAACTTTGCTAAACTTTCTAGAGAGATCGAAGTGTTGAGAGGAAAGATCGTTAGTGGTGAGATCATTCGACTGTACCGTCATAGGCAAGGTTTTAAGCCTTGGCATGAACTTCCAAAGCCAAGAAAAACTCAACTTAACATCGATGACAGAATGTGGTTTGCCCATTATCTTGAAGATTGGGATGTGGATGATTTCATGCATTTAGCTGTCTCCGATGAATTTTTTGTTTACGTAACACGTCGGCCTAACTACAAAAATGATCGGGTGTGGGCCACAACACCAGATGAAATCGATGACAATGAACATTATCGCGAATTATCAAAAAGTCCAGACTGTGTTGGTGTGTTTGTTTTGTTCACTGCAAAGAAGCTCATGTGGGTGCTGAAGCCAAATGGTCAGAGTTAGGATGGACAGTATTTTCATGATATTATTCTATCCCAGCATGTCATTCCTTTTCTAAGAAACCCAAACAATGTTATGGATGTCGATCAGGTCACACTTCTGCACGATAAGGCCCCCTGCTTTAAGGCATTAGCCACTCAACAATTTTTGCGGAACCATGAGATCGATTTCTTTGGAAATGAAGAATGGCCATGAAATTCTCCTGACCTGAACGTCTGTGAACACATTGGATCAGTTATAAAGGACAAGGTTGAATGTCTCTTGTTTCAAGAACCTGCAGCAAATTGATTTTCGAAGGATACATTGACGCAACACAATGAAACTGTTTTAGCAAATTTGCTTAACGATCAAGATCTATTCACGTCACTTTTGGCAAGCTACCCAAAGCGAATTCAGGCTGTCTTGGAAGCGAATGGCGGGAACACCAAGTTTTAATTGTTTCTCATTAAATGCAGGATTAAATTCTCTTTTGTAAGGTATGTTTAATTTTACTGTACCTCCAATGATTTAGGCCATGGGCGGGGGGGGTTTAAGGTTTATTGGAGCCCCGTATTCATCTCCTCAACACTTAAATAAATAACATTACGTTTACCAGAGTTTGCTTGTCTACAAGTCGTTTCAAGTACATAGTTAATGGTACCGGTTTCGCGCCTGAACACAGGCAATGACTTCGTCACGGACACATCGTACACGGCGTTGAGAATGCTTCTCAAAGGAAGTTCCATCGTATTCGCACGTCCAGTCGTTTCAATCTCTGAGATGACTATGAGCCACAGGTGGGCGGATCGGCTCGACGGCGGAGTGAGTTACGCCGATGAAACGTGTACGGGTTTGTTCGAACTCATGTGTTTCGGAGGGGTCAGGTACACGGGTGGGCGGCTCGATGAGGGATGCGAGTCATACCATAAACTGCTGAAGCGTGTACGGGCTTGTTCGAATACTTGTGCCCCATTATACAGAATTTTCCACTCTCTGAAGCAATACCGGTTTTAATGTTTTATCACTCACCGGACTTCATTTCCACAAACTAAACACATCTTATTCACGATCCGTTGCACTATTTGAGAGAAACATATGCCTATATTTTTCCATTTTGTTTAACAAACGATACTCGTCTCTAAAGTCTGTTAAAAACTCGCACAGGCCATTAGCAACAACCTCACTACAAACCTCGTCATGATATATATTAATATAGTGGTAAAACTACTAAAGATTATCCATGATGACAAGATTTACATTCTCAGCCGCAGAGTACGAGTATTCGGTATGATGTAACATGACATAATATCGCTTGTCACCCAACTCATCAACAAGACACTATCCATAACCGTTGCTTATCTTCTCAACGTCTTGTTTCTTCTACTTCGCGGTATATGTGAGCTTTTATAAAGGTTAGGTCTACAACATACTTCAATACATCGCCTGTACTACGAAATGCTACAATGCCCTCGCCAGAATAGCCGTAGAGTATTTGAACATCTTGTTCCATCGCACGGTTTAATATAGCCTTGAAAGTGTCAGAGGAGGGTGGAATAGGGAGTTTTTCAGTATCCACCTCATCTTGGCACTTTGCCGAATACCACTTCATAAAAGTTGAATACGCGATATTAAAGGTAGCCATTACTTTTTTTCGTCTACGCGAGAAAATACACGTCTGAGCTCAAGGGTTTGCGGAGGTCAACTGAGTACGAAGAGTAGAGATATGCTTAGGTAGAGGCAGGAGTCACGTGACCGATCTTACAATGGGCGGTCTTAGGAATGTACACACGCACGCACGCAAAGGAGAAAATGAAACCTTAATTGAAACAAATATACGTAATAAATAAACATATCTTCAACAATACACATATATATAAATTCAATCAAGGATTAAGGTAGCCAAAGGGTACGGTATTATAGGTACCAGGCACCTGGTAACGCTTCCTATAAGTGTTACGTGATATCTTCGTGCCCGTAAGCTCCTTCACATGCCCCAGTTTCTGCGGCCGAAAATTGTGGGTACCCGCAGTTAGTTGGGGTGGCTGGTCGCCCTCATCTTCCAAGCACATTAGCTCCTTCAATGAATCAAAGTTAACGACTCGACGGTTCCCATGGTTAAGCGTGATACACTCAGCCTTCAAGATATACTTCATATCATCCCCCACCATCACCAGTACGCCATAGGTTTTTGGCCCTGTTGATACAAATCAGTCAGCGTATGCACCATCACCATACTCATCCTTGAACTCGTTAGTTAGCTCTCCGAGGAATTCTCCAATAGCAGGCATGTATTCACCCTCCCTCGCTGTGAATATCACGCTATCTGTGTCAGCGTACAGCACCCTCCGTCCAAGAGAGTGCAGTAGTCCGCAAAGCTTGATGCGGGCGTAGTCCGTTGTGAAGCTGGCTACAGGTATGTTTGTAACCCGTAAAGTATCTGTGGCCAGTTCGGTGATGTTGTACATTATTATGTAAGTATTATCTACAATCACGATCTCCATAACCTCTTTATCGGGAGCGTTGGCGTAATTCCAGGCTTCACTATAACTTTTTGCCAAATGAACGTTTCCTTTGCCAGTATTCTGTGCAAATTTTCCCCAAAGACTGTTTAGACACAATTTGCACTAAAGCTCTTGCCAGGATTCTTAACAATTTGGGAACGGTCAAGCTGTATACCTTCATGGGCACGGTAACGCTGAATTTTAGCCGTTTTTTCATCTTCGGTATCAACCCCTCGCGAATATCTTGATGCTTCTACCTTATCCTTCAAAAAAGCGATTATATATGGTGTGAAAGGTTGGGTAGCTTCTGAAACTTTCACACCTTATGTACTTCAATATTCTGTACCCATGGCGAACAGTTAGGTCCACCTCAGGGCTTGAATATACACTTCTGATCTTACTATGGTTGGTTGTATGGTTACAATCACCGTTGTTCTCCTCTGCACACTTCACGCACAGGGGAAACATGAGCTTGTGATCTATAATGACGGGTAAGATCGGCATCCATAAATCGCGAGGGGGGAACACGTCTACGAAAGAGAGTCCAAAGTAGCGCTCATTCAAGTTAGCTGAAAACTCCTCGATGGTTGGTATGGTGGGACCAAACAGTTTTTCAGGCGCACCTACGGGGTACGGATTGTTCTTCATCACGTAGGGGTATAAAGAGCAGAAGTCGTAGTAATGGAGTTTCACGCCCTCCGTAGGAGGAAAGTATAGCTTGAATGGGTTTGTACCCCCTCCAAACGAGCTGTCAGCGCATTTCAAGGGGTCCAGCACCATTGAACGATTGATGGCCCTTATTTCTTCACGGTACTGGTCATCTGTTTCCATCCGTGCATCATACTCATGCTCCCACACGATTTTGTGACTGAACTGGGAGCCTATATGTTGATCGCAGTTATTGGTCCATGCGAGGCTGTCGGCGGGAGATCTTCCATGGAGGTCCCCTGTGACGGCACACTCAGCGCGCGGGTAACCATGCCACCAGCAGCTGTTAAAGGAATACAGTCTTCTCATCAGTGGTTGGATCCTCACTTGGGGCATCAACCAAAAAAACACGACCATTGACCTTAACAGGTACTTCACCCGTGTTGCGGGCGTTTTATATATACACCCCGGTTTGTTGCTGTAGGTGTATGAGCCAGTAAATAGCCTTGTGTCCATAACCGCGGGGGTTGTTTCTGTGAATGACTGCTAAGGAGTCTTTAGGCATGAAGTTATTCTTGAACATTGTAAAATATAATGAGGCGATCGTGGTTGCAACTTGCAGCGGATCCCATTTGAAACGGGCTATGCAGAGCCTTCTAAAGGCCTGGAAACATACCCTAAGCACACGCACATCATTCACGTAATAACGTTCACATTCATCAGCTATATTGTATGGACTAGCTTCATTAAAACTGTTGTAGTAGCGGTCAAAATCTTCACGCTCACTATCACTCATGTTGGTGTAGTTAGAGTAATGTTTGGGTGGAGGTAATCCAACGTAATTTAAAGTTTCGCTAGTGCGGAATATGTAAGGGAAATACCCTTTTGAAACTTCAGCGGCAACGCCCATGACCTTGGGTAGCTTTGCTAATTTACAAGGTGTGAACAGCAGGGTCTCTTTAAACTGTACATTACCTCTTATTTGCATCTGTATTAGTTTGTTGCCTCTTTTCAAGGGATCACCTGTAAATATCGCAGACGACTTGTGTTCAAGCAACTCCTTATAAAGGAACTGTGTGTCAAATTTCGCCCCGTTATGGGCAAGAATATACAGTAGGGTGGATCGATTTTACATTTTTTTCGATTTCCATATTCTAATAGAGACAAAACCTTGGCATGCATGATAAAATAGCCTCTGCAAAATCTTAGCTTAATAGGTAATCATCTTCTGCCCCCGGCAGAGCGATGAAAATCATATTTTAGTAGTCAAAAACGTATTTTTCTTATAATTTTTAAAATATTTCAATATGCATCAAAATTATTCCTAATAACTATAAAGTCGATGAAAAAGACCTCATATGATCGTTTTTCCAAGCGCGTTGTCCTTCGTTAATATCTTTTGCCCCCGGCAACAACGTCAAATGTTGAAAAAATAGGTAATTTATATACATATTTTCAGATCGGCTCTTTGTCTTAAATAATGCATTTATATATTTCCCATAGCATTTATATCGTTGCTTAGGCATGAAATAACACACACACATGCCTATTACACGGTAATGAATTATCACTGCGACACCTCATTCAAGACTTGGACGGCAAAACAACTGGGCTAATGGGCTTTACTGGACCAGTTGGAAAACAACTGAACGACTGCGAAAAACTTCCAATTACAGAATTCGATGCCATTCCATCTCCCGACATTGACATAGATGATGCCGAGTTGAACACTGACCAAAAATATTTGTTAGGCATCTACAGAGCAGTGTCGAGCGGTAGCTGCTTTTCAGCTCTCGCGGCTCGAAATCCAGGTAAGATGGCGCATTCCAGGTGGCTGACAACAGCAAATAGATTTCTGCCCCTCTATGTTTCAACCAGTGAACCCTCCAGCACCTTCAACGAAATTGTGCGATTCATTATGACAGTTTACGCACCAATTTGGTTTAAGATAAAGAAAAACTCCAGTTTCACTGAGGGCGCAAAACATTTTTTCGAAATGATGCGTCTCTCTCAGACCATGCCTCAAAGATCTAAGACAATCGCCAACAAAGTCCTCCGTAGAAATTCTTTCTTTGCTCACCCAGAAAATATTTTGATCTCCATGCTACATGCCGATGAGCAACACATAAGAGAATTGGGATGGAGAAGAATATTAAAAGCACGATCAAAACAATCACCAGCGGGGGAAATTCGAGCCTTCGCCATGCCTGAGCTGCTCTACGATAGTCAAAACTATTACGAAATGATCAACTGTCAAACGGCTGAGGTGACCGAACCCCCCGTTACAAAAACAATACCTGATACCCGAATAAAAGAGTTTGTTGAGACGGGAGACCAACCTGATGGACTGATCCCACTATTCCCTTGTCATACTCAAGCGGTCGAGAGACTCATCAAATTAGTAACCGAAACCTCTGCCAGTGTAATTGGAATAGAAGAGAGGGACGGATTCATCCGCTCCCGTCTTCACTCCCGAACAAAAATTCCACGATTTGATTCTAAGAAAGATTACCGTATGTAAATCGACATGCAGCCAAAGGAAGGGTGGTTGGGGCTGGATAGGGTGGAACTCGACGTACAGCCACCTCCTCGTGGTGAGTTCTGGGTTGCTAATTTTATAAAATTAGCAAGCGAGGAGCTGTACTTAGTACTTATCGTACTTTTAACATCGCATTAACGTAATTATAATCCACATTTAGACTTTTCTCGGGGACAGAAGATATTACTCTAGAGTCATAAAATTTTGCGTGTGTTATTTCATGCCTATTATTGCCTAAGCAACGATATAAATGCTATGGGAAATATATAAATGCATTATTTAAGACAAAGAGCCGATCTGAAAATATGTATATAAATTACCTATTTTTTCAACATTTGACGTTGTTGCCGGGGGCAAAAGATATTAACGTAGGACAACGCGCTTGGAAAAACGATCATTTGAGGGCTTTTTCATCGACTTTATAGTTATTAGGAATAATTGTGATGCATATTGAAATATTTTAAAAATTATAAGAAAAATACGTTTTTGACTACTAAAATATGATTTTCATCGCTCTGCCGGGGGGGGGGCAGAAGATGATTACCTATTAAGCTAAGATTTTGAAGAGGCTATTTTCTCATGGATGCACAAGTTTTTGTCTCTATTAGAATATGGAAATCGAAAAAAATGTAAAATCGATCCACCCTAATATACAGTCATTTTTTTTTACTTGTCCGCTAATTTGACAATATAGGATACAAAGAGTTTCACAGGGCTGCCGTGTGCAGTCGTTTTAAAAACGTTTGTTCGTTTTCCACATTTGTGGCACTCGCCACACTCGATCTCCATGCACTCATCACAGATAGTCTGACTTAAGAGTAAATGTGGAATAACCTCTTTGGTTTCAGCGTTCGTGTAAGTTTGTATATCGTAGTACACGGTTAAACAAGGGCTAGTTTTAGGCTTAACATCTTTCATATAACATACATGCTTCACTCCAGCCGCCTTAAATTTTTCATGACATGTAGAACAGTGAATTTCATGGCATTTATGTTTGAAATTCCCCCAATTATCCATCATGTGAAACATATCGCACTTAAAAATCCTCATTTTCCTGAAAGTGCCAATTGATTTATGGAGTTCAAAGCTTTTATTATTGAAAAATGTACGTGTACGTCTACAAACATTACATTCCCTCTTTTCGGTTTCAACTACACGACTTTCACATTTGGGGCTTTTACACTGCTCACATACCATGTGACATTCCTTACAATGCTTCACTATATCATCAGCAAACTCGAGACATCCCTTACACAAATCATGATGCCTTCCATATTTTCGACTTTTATCATAACTAGCGTAGAGAGCCCTTAGGTTACGGATGGGGAGATACGATATTCCTGACAATCCTAAAATAAGTAGAGGTCTCGTACGATCTCACGCAGCTTTTAAAAACATACACAGTCCTACAACGATCATCCATTCCAAATACGACTATAAGTGCATTCATTTCCTGCTCGGCCCTTCTCAGTTCTTCAGGACCCATATTACACTCAAACTCAAGCTTACAATCTGAAGCCAGTTTACGGGCACGCTGCACAACCGTAGGCAGCCAAATTTTTTGCGTCCATGTATTTAGCACAGTGAACATATAAGCTAAGACTATTGCTATAAAGCCACAACCACGATCGACGTTTAAATGTTTTCTGTAAATAACCGGAGAATTGAAAATAAGAGTATAAGGTGTGGCACTACGACCCGCCACACGGAATACTCTGTCAATATCTACCATGAAGTTGTCCATATTGAAGGCTGTACTACTTTGAGAGACCTCATTATACGGCCCAAGATATATTCTATGTCTGCAGCCGCCAAACGTCTGAACGGTATTACTACCCAAAAATCATCTACGTCCCCGTTATCTGACCCGAACCTGAAGGACAAACTCGTCCGGATTTCACGTGCATCGCGCTTCTGAAGCGCAAACTCCACTACGCCTCGCAGTCCAACACCGTTGGTATACAGGGATCCAGGGTCAATCCTGACCACGTACCGATTTCTAGAAAGGGCAGTGGTGGGGGTACCAACTCGAATGTTTTACCATCCTCCACAGTATGAGAAGCTGCCGCTGCTGTGGAAAGTGCCCGGAACTGAACGGGAATAATGGAGCATATTTGAGGAAGGTACTATTGTGGGGTTTGTGTCGTAAGACGTAGAGGGTTGAGGCTCTATTAGTGGGGGTCTAACAACCGGTGCAATCCTGGCACGCTTTATAATGTGGAGGGTTTTCCATCATGCTTCCGCTTTGAATTGTCGCATGCTACAGGTGTCGCTGGTGGGGGTACGTCAGCGGGGAAGGATTCTGTAGCTACACGGTCATCAGGGTCATCTGTGATATCGATGATGAGGGGTGAACATTGTCGTCATTCACGTTTCTGTGGAAGAAGGAAAACAGGAATATAAGGAACAGCACTCAAAATTTGTAATATTTTGCAAATGACGCACGTAAGGGTGTGACATGTTAGAGATGGAATCTGTAGAAAAATTCAGGTTCAAAAGCCCATCCACATGTATTATATCTGGCCCTACAGGATGTGGTAAAACTGTATTTATGCTTAAAATCATTAAAGATAAGGGGGAGATGTTCTCAAAATTTGTGCACAAAGTAATATGGTGCTATTCGACGTATCAGTCAGTGTTCAACGAGTACCAAGATGAAATTTTTTTCCACAACACAAAGGTGTATATGACGTTAATAAGCATACAGTCATTGTAATTGAAGATCTCATGTTGGAAATGGATAAAACGTTTGCCGAGATATTTACATTGTTCTCCAACCATCTTAACATAAGCGTATTCTTCATCAGTCAGAATTTATTTTTAAAAAATAGATACATGCGCGATGTGTCGTTAAATACACAATATCTACTCTTATTCGCACAACGTAGAGCTGTGTCACAAATTGGGGTATTAGCCAATCAAATGTTCCCGAATCAACGTAAGTTTTTTGAGGTTTATAAAGAAGCTACGAGTCAGCGTTACGGATATTTGCTTTGTGACCTTCACCCGCGAAACACGTTTAGGGTGCTTCTAAGAACGAATATATTCCCAGACGAACCTGAAACGGTGTATATTCCAGAATGACAAATAGACTGAAGAAATATCGTGAATTAATAAAAATCTATCAACGATTGCCCCCGGCTTTTTAAAATGCATCTGTGAAATCTGTCTTAACGTTATAAATTGCAATGTATCAGTGAAACACCCTCAGAAGGCTCGCCTACGCCGTTAGAAGAACATAATACGTGCAATCGCTCCTATAAGTCAAACTGTGGGGAAGAAAAAACGAATTATTTTACAAAGAGGAGGGTCATTCCTCCCCACCTTATTTTCAGTTTTGGGTCCTTTACTGACTAGATTAATATAATGAAGAAACTCGGAGTGATTCCGCACGAGGTACATGCTTCATTGCAAAGTTCAAAGATTCCAGACACGGCTCTAGAACCCCGTAAATGTAGGCTTAAAAGAATGGAAAGTGAATTGTTAGCCCAATTAAGTGAAAAGTCACCTGATGAGAAAAGGATGTTGTATCAAGAGGCTTTGCAGAAATTTCTTTCTGAGTACGAAGATTATAAGAATCCGGCAGAGCTCTCCGTGGTTATTAGGCACAGCGCGAGCAACGATGAGCATGGCGACATAGGCCCTGGGCCCGACGTTGTAGTTGACCAACCAAAGAATAACGGAACGCAACACATTGAACATGTATTAAAAAGCAGTCTCCCACATACATTGAGGAATAAAGGCTTAAGTCTTTATAATCTATTGAGTGTTATAATGTGTTATAATGTTTCAGACCAACAAAGACCCTAGGATCCACTCATGGCTGGTCTACCTAACTGTGTTTGTAATTGTGTATTGTGTATGTCCTCCGTCGTGGCGGAGGGGACCTACAATTTTACGTGGGTTCCGAACCACAAGAACATAAGAAATTTATGTAACAACTGCCTGTACATTCGCAACTACCAATTTTTGCAAAACTAAATAATTATCAATTAAAAACTAATTAATTATCGATTTAAAACTAAAGATACAATCTCTGGATCCAGAGGATCAAGTCATAATAGACTACTATCCACAAATATGTTACACTCTATATCTATTTATAACCGACATGCAAATATATCAGATCCAAAGAATCCAGTCATTTTCATTACGGTATCAATCAATACTAGTACCTTGCCCAACGAAAAATAAGTCACGGTCCATATCGATTGCGGACCAAGTCAAAATTTACAACCAATATGCATTACAATATATATACTTAGGAGGAAAAGTGTAGGTGTGGCTGCAAAGACTGTACAGTAATGTAGAAATGTGTGTGCACCCATTTTGGCCCCGGTGATTTACGCGTTTTCATTTTATCAATATAGCGCATTACTTCCCCTTCACTAGCCACGATATTATCCAAAATATTACTATTATCAAAAGGTATTATATCTATGACCGTAGGGATATTCGTTACACCTTCTATAGTAAAAACTGACGTAAAAAATTCGTTTAGCAAGGTAGCCATTTCCTTGTTTTCAGAAACCAGATCTCCGTTTACATTTTTCAAAGGCCCCAAGACACTTTTTACTGGATTTCTATTATTGACGTATTGAAAGAATCGCTTGGGGTTTTCTTTACCGTCACGAGCTATGGAGATTTCAAATTCGCGCTTGGACTTTTTTATTACACTTTTAGCTTCACGCCTTAGAGATATGTAGTTGTTTCGTAACAACAGATTATCTTTATCGCACTTATATAGCCTATAAGCCCATCTCTACTCTTTATAATGTCTCCTACTCTAGAAGTAAACCACAAGGGCTTGTTGTTTACTTTCGCACGCTTAATTTTGTACGGTACACATTCCTCATTTATAGTCCTAAATACTGTTTCGAACGATTCCCACATTAGTTTTACGTTGGAGTTCCCCATTACGTTTTCCCAATTGACGTGTGACAATTTATTTCGAAATTCACTAAAGTCTGCGTGCTGGAAGTTAGGAATTTAGTCGAGTTAGTTGGGTTCGAGTGACTTACTGAGAGGACAAACTCTACCATATTGTGATCGCTTTTGCTCAACGGTTCTATTACTTGAAGATCAGTAATTAGCCTATCATCCGTAGTTATTACTAAATCTAAAATACTGTCCAACCTCGTAGGTTCCCCAACCTTTTGACTAAGAAAGCTATCCTCCAGAAAATTAACTAAACGATTACCTTCCGCGTCTCCCTGTATTGTATCGTAATTCACGTTGGCGCAATTAAAGTCACCCATAACTAAAGCCTGCTCACTACCGATTATTCTCTTTAGTTCACGATATAACGCTTTGTCCGTATCAGCTGTTTGATTAGGGGGCCTATATATAACCGCAACAAGAAGTTTGAAATCGTTCAATTTAAGTTCTGCTATAGTCGAATCTATCCGTTCTGGAATTGAGTGCTTTACTTCTATAACGTTCGCAATATTATCTTTGATATACAACATAACACCCCTCCTCGCCTACCTATTCTGTTTTTAACAAAAAGTCTATAACCTTTAATTTGATACTCCCCTACAAAGTCACGTGTTTCAGTGCTAAGCCACGATTCATTTATCGCAATTAAATCATAGTCTTTACAAGCAATTAAAGAAAAAAATTCGTTTATTTTATTTCGTAGGCTACGAGCATTTAAAGATAGAACCTTCAAATTGTTTGTAATTGCGACACCTTCGCGAGCGCAGGGGAAATTTGTGGAATTTACGCTGGGACTGTTCGGGTTACCGCAGCCTGAAAAGAAGAGACAGTATTATGAAATAGTCTTCCTAAACACGCAGCTCCAACGTCATTAAAATGAAGTCCATCTTCGAGGAAGAAGTCCCTCCTGCCGTAGAAACTGTTCCAAAAATTTGCAAAATGCACTCCTTCCTGTTGGCAAAGAGACTTTAGGTTATTGTTAATATAGGTCGCCTTGCTGTAGAAATCGCTTCGTTGGATAATTCGAGGAAGTATACCCGTTAAAACAATTAGTTTTCCGTTAGTTTTCTCCTTTAATCGCTCTAATAAGTCCCTGTACCTAGCCAGCAGTTCTTCCGATCTAGAATTTAAAACGTTATTAGTACCGACATGAATAACATACGTTGTGTCCTCGGTGGTACCGTCTGTAAAATGGTCAACACTATTAGTTATATCTTCCACCCTTGCACCAGGGTAGCAGTAACGGCGCCTACGACGAGGGTTTCTCCCACAGAATTCCTCGAGCTGGCCTCGAACAATGGAATCGCCAACGAGTCGTATTTCCGGTTCATCAGCATCTTCGAAACCTAAAACAGAAAACTTATTGCTTGTTATTACTGGTAGACAGGTCTTTGCTTTTCTCAATGGGGCTCCATTTCGCACTCGAACGAAGGGTTGGGAACTAGGGGAAGAGAGAGGGATATTAGTACTATTTATATTATTAGTAGAAACTGAGGCAGGAGGGGTCGTAACTGGAGTCTCAAGGGATTCTAATTTTGCCGTCAGGAGCATCACGCTTTCTTCAAGTCTCACCCTGGCGTCCCTCTCACGTTCTAACTCGTTCCTCAGCACTTCCATGCTTGAGCACCACCTGCAAACTAACTGTTTATTATTATTAGCCATTGTAAACGCGTAAGCAGCAAATTTCCCTTCACAGCGACTGCAAGTACTTGACGGGGGTGCCATGCTTTTAATTAGTTGAACAACAAAAAAACAAAAACAAAAAACGAGCGTTTGGAAATTAATAAATTATAACGTAGGTCTACCGCGTTCTTGAAACGCAGAAACAGGTTCTTGTAGCACAAATTTATACTAAATTAATATAGAATTAAGCTACCGACAAAAGATCTGTAAAAGAAGAGTATTTATAACACTTATCTGTCCGCGATTCGACCCGATTTTTTCCTTTCCTTCACACGGTTTGTGACCACACACTACCTGACCTCTCGAAGCACGGAAAAATGAACCTTATATCTCCACGTTTTCTGATTGATTTGAAAAACAAACAAGGCAAGCCACGTGCAGTAGCCTTGGTTTGATCAAATAATATAGTACTGAATAACGTCAATAAATGAAATATATTCGTTAATGAATGATTAGTAGCACGAAGTAATTTAGTTAAGAATGCACGGAACACTTTTTTTTTTTAAAACACTTCAACGAAAACCACTTATTCAATTGATAACACTGGACACTCGATAAAACACGTCTGTTCACAAGGAAAATGGGCCGATACAGGAGAGGTCATTGTTGAAGGAAGAATGGTACAAGGATCCAACATCGTTGACATTGTCCATGATCTGGTGAGAAAGTGGGACAGGCCCTCACCAACAGGATGGAAGCATATTAAAGCAAGACTACAACAAATAAATGTCCCCAAAACATTGATAGGTAATCTGAAAAGGTTAAAAGACTTGGATCAAGTCTCGCATGTGTCACAATTGAGTACGCCATCGCCCCCAGCAGTAGCGTCTCTGAAGAGGAGAAAGAAGAAAACAAACGACCAACCTTATCCACGTGTCTCTAAAATACGCATATGGCTAACATATTAAGTAAACGCTATTATGACATTTCTAACCCCACCTCCTATGGCGGCGTTAATAGACTGTACAGAGGTGTTTACGGAGTAGGGAAAAAAGATGTTGAGAGGTTTTTGCGGGAGCAGGATGCTTATACACTTCATAAACCGGTGAGAAAAAGGTTTAAGACGGTCAAGACATCAGCGGCTTCGATTGACTCTATTTGGCAAGCGGATTTAACAGACATGCAAAGATATTTAGGGTATAATGATGGCTACCGCTACATCCTATTCATAATAGTTGTATTCTCTAGATATCTGTGGTTAATTCCACTGAAAAATAAATCGCCTGAAACAGTTGCTAAAGCGACCAAAACGCTGATGCTAAAAGAAGATAGGGTTCCAGGCTATTTTTGTACGGACATGGGGAAAGAATTTATAGGCCGCGCTTTTCAGAACATGCTGACAGAGTTTAATACCACTTACTACACTAGCAGTTCTATATATAAGGCCTCTTTAGCTGAAAGAGTTCAACGTACCATAAAGGAACGCATGCATCGCTATTTTACACATAAAAACACATACAGATATATAAACATTCTGGGGTCATTCGCATCGTCATACAACCGTTCACACCACCGTACGATTGGCACAACACCTAAAGAAATTTTATAAAGAGGTGCCCGGCTGCGCGCCCAGAGGTGAGAGGAGATGGAGCACCGCCACCACACTCTACAATCTACATATTTCAAAATCAATAATTATGTAAGGCTATCATGTTCGGAAAATAAATTCGCAAAGGGATTTGAACAAGGATGGACACGTGAGATATTTAAAGTTAGTGCTATGAGACCTAAAGTAGGGATAATGATGTATTACGTTGAAGATTTGAAGGCGGAAGAGATCGCTGGAGGCTTTTACCACTAGGAGCTGCAGAAAGTGACATTTAATTTAGGAAAAAGTGTTTAAATTTGGAAAAAAATTTAAGCAGCAAAGGTTCAGGAAAGAGAAAAATGTACCTGGTGAAATGGCTGGGTTACCCAGAAAGCTTCAACACCTATATAAAAGCTGCTGCAATAATGAATCTTAAATAGTATGCAACATGGCTCCTAGCCACTTCTTTGTCACACTCCCATCCTCTTCTTCTCTGTCTGTACATCCTAACAACACCCTTACCAATTTTGTGACAGAACTCCACGGACCCATTAAATTAGAGTGTGATTCATATGAGGTGGATTTATGTGAACTCCAGTTAGCTTCCAAATTTTTAACTCTTGAAAATGAGCAAATCATATTTCTGATCCTTAGAAGAATCGATGTATGCGAAAAATTAGACATAACTTTAGACAATACTCTGCGATCAGTCCTCTTCTGTGAGGTACAGTACTATAGTACAAATGTAACGCTAGGAATCGGTCATTATGACAGAGCCATGTACATTGTGACGGGGTTAAACAAGAGTCTTGAAAAGTCGTACCTGACAAACGATATACTTTTTGAAGTCGTAAACATAGACACGCGTGCATGCACATTGAAGTTAAAATCAACGCTTAGTAGAAATATTAAAGATAAAGAGCTATTCACAATTGTGGATGAGGGCCGATATAGCGCAGCTCTCAAAAAAAGATACCTTTCACGAGGTACAGCAGCCTGACTTGTCCAGCTTAATGTATCAGTTGAAGATGGATAAATTGGGTGAAAGCTGTCCATCCCCAGACATGTGCTATATTTACAGTAATATCATAGAACATCAATTTGTTGGGGACACCCAGGCGCGCCTGCTGCGCATTGCACACATCCCCAACCATAGAGGGAAAAGTTTGAGCATTACATATGACAAGCCCCATTATGTGAGACGTGTGGAAATTCTTCGCGTACTAACATGAGGACTCCGTTGTACCATCTGAATAATGTTTCCTTGTTCAGCCATATCTTGTTGTCCCGGACACTCAGATAAAACAGTAACGCTAGGAAATGAACCGATCTCTCGCAATTTCCGGAAAACGTTGCTAAACACTCATCGATCCGGAATTCTTGGATTGGGAAAACATCGCTGGTATTCAAATACGTAAACATACACCATATCGGCATATTCGGCATTTGAAAACGTACAAGGCATACTGAACGCACAAAACATCAACTGCATGCTGTGAAACACAACACTCTACTGCGTAGTTAGTTCGATTCGGTAAGTAACTGTCAATTCAGTACAAGGTCACGCATGCGCATGCTTGAAATTCAAACGTCCATAGCTCCATAACCGTTAAAAATCGGACCTATGTTCATATGAGGTGTTTGACACGGAATGACCTCAACTCTAAGCTCCCGAATTTATGACACTTCGTCGTGACTCACCCTGTATATATATATATATATATATATATATATATATATATATCTCAGGGCTTTGCTCTGTCTTTGTTATAACACAAAATAATATCTGAATCTATGTTCAATATTAAATGTAAATAAATAAATAAGTGAATCAATTTGGAATTTGCTCAGGACGCAATGATGCCTACCAACGGCTCTCATTTTATATATCTCCAGGATGGCAGGCTTGCCAATACCAGGAACACTGTCATCACGACCGAAGGGTTTTTTTTTTAAGTTTTCACACCACCATTTTTTATTCACTTCATTGACATCCCCCTTGTTAATATACAGTATATTAGGGTGTCCCATTTTTCACTTTTTTTTAAAATGTCAATGTCCATACTTTTTTTCTTATTAGAACCGGTCCACTGAATACAACCATATCAAAAGAAAATCTTTTTCTGAATTTTAGGGGTCCCCCCCAGCCCCCTCGAAATATTTTGCGCTCTCGGAATGCAAAAATTGGCATTTTGGGGAGTACATTTGACACTGAGGAGCCAATTATTTATACAACACCTACATATTTGGCACAAAATGATAGCTACATTTATGCACCTAACATTAAGATCCATCAAAAGTGTTTAATAAATGAATAATTATAATTAATATTCTTTCATTATAGTAGGTCGAAATTAAGGGTAAATATTTTTAGGTAGGCTCCCTATGTTTATTTACTCTATATTTCCAATAAATTATTATTTATTATATATTTTTATTTATGTATTTTATGCAGTATTGTTAATAATTTAGGTAATATATATTAAATTTATATTTTTCAGTTTTATGAAAAAAAAATTGCGGAGATAACAGTACTGTTATGATACTGCCCTCTCGTGGCGTTTTTGCTCAACACAGAGTTTGTGTTGTCAGTTGTTGTCCTGTAGAAGTGCTGTGTGTTTGTAGGCTCACAACAGTACTTTAGATATGGCTAGTAGTAAGCCAGTGCTCATAAAAAATATAAGAACTTATGATTCAATATTAGGTAAACTCAAAGATGATATACTGTACATACTGAAGAAGGCTGCATGCTTCCAACGAATGGTGATGTCACAAGATATTTTTTCTTTCTGAGAAGACGGTACTTGTAGGTTATCTCCCCCCACGCTTGATTTGTCATCGTGGCAAACAGCACGCACGCAGAACAATCAAACGAGCATTTCGTTCTAGAATGTTTGATGCACATTGGTTGTTGATTTGTTATACAACTTACATTAACTTTGGATCACCTGAAGATCAGGGTCCCCAGCCTTCTTTAGTTAGCCTTATAACGCTAACTAACAAAAATATCACGACCTAACCTAACCAATCATTAGGTCAACTGTACGCCCTTGATGATTGGTTAGGTTAGGTCGTGATATTTTCGTTAGTTAGCCTTATAAAGCTAACTGAAAAAGGCTGGCGGCCCTGATCTTCAGGTGATCCTTAACTTTATAATGGCGATCCTTCAGAATCCGGCCATAAATTAGTTTAAAAAATAAATCGTATCAATAATTATTACATGAGCCAAATTATATATTTAATAGTATCTATTTCAGTAGATATTACCAATCCTTTGCACAATTTAATTATTGCTTTTTCAGCCAGAATGAATTTACTGTGACTTCATGCTATTTGCCACGATGACAAATCAAGCGTGGGGGCGAGATAACCTACAAGTACCGAGAAGACAACAAATCAATCAGAGAAATGTCTCAAAGGAGGAAAATATAAAAATTGTTTTACGAAAAGTTAGATGTATTTGGAATAAGGCAGGCATTCCCTCGAAAGACATCGCTAAACATAAATCACCAAGAATGATGATACTTCATTTAATAAATAAACATGATAACTTGATTAAACATAGAAATAGAAAAAAATATGAGTGCGAAAAGCAAAATGGTAATTGTATACAATATCCCCCTCACCTCAGTTTCTAGTAAAAATTATTCCAATGCTTAGAAAATAATAAATGAAACCTTTCCTTTAAGTAAAAAAATTTCGGTCGATCATATTTATGGAGATATTATTAAATTAACGATATCCATTTGACGTGACGTTTTTCTGATTGGGCTATTTTTTCGCTACTCTGCGACTTAGTTGGTTGGTTTCTGTTCTGGCTATTTTTTTTTCTAATTAGATTCAGTTTGGGTAATACCTCAGTTTGGTCGTGTTTGTGATAGAATTATGACGTGCTGTTCGTGAGGTTTCGACTTTGAGAACTTGATTCGTCATGTGCCCTAGATGAAGACTAAAAAAGTGCATAACGTAACATGTTATTACATTATCATTTGTATAATTTAGGTCTCGGGGGTACGGGGGAGGAGCCCCCGTAAAGATCACGCATCACAAATTGATCGGTATAGGATTCACTTTGTGATGCATGATCTTTACGGGGGCGGAGCCCCCGTACCGTCGAGACCTGAATTATACAAATGATAATGTAATAACATGTTAAGTTATGCACTTTTTTAGTCAAAAATACATTTTTCTAGTATACATTTTTCTAGGTTAGGTAAGGTTAGGTTAGGTTAGGTTAGATTAGGTTAGGTTAGGTTGGTTTCCGAAAATAAATAATTACATGCTATAAATAAAGGTTTTACATCGATTGTGAAGTCAATTTCATAAAATTGAGGTGAGGGGGATGTTGTATACAATTACCAGCAAAATTTCTTGGACCATGTGAATAAATTATTCGACATTTCGACCCAAAATGCTGTTGAAGAAATTCGAATGGATTCAATGAAATCTACAGATCAGAAAACTGAATATATCGCATTTTTAGAAGATCAGCGAGGTGAGAGGAAATACTGTTTGGGTCCAATTGACAAAGGATACGTTGCAAAGGTGTTCAGAAAACAGGCCAGGATTCGTGAAGAGAAAAATCGAACAATGAAAGAAGAACAACGCCAATCTTTAGAAAAAAAAGGTAAGGGTGAAGAGCGCGGAGATACATTTGACAGTGATTCAGGAGATGACGCGGCAGATGAAGACTTCTCTCCCAAGCCAGGTCCATCAAAGAAGGCTGTAAACGTGCTTAAGTCAAACCTAATATCAAATACAGCAGATCGCCTAGGCTTTTCATTACGACAACGCAGTGGCTTTGCTTTAGTAGTTGCAGCAGAGTGTGGGAAAAATATTGTAGAAATCAGTATTTCAAAAAGTACGGCAGGTCGAGCAGCTAAAACAACGAGGAAAAGAAAGGCAGAATCCATCAGAGAGGAATTTATTGCTCCTGAATATGTTTTGATTCACTGAGACAACAAAATGATTGGTGATCTATCAAATGAGAAAGAAGAGAGATTGGCGATTCTTGTTACTGGAGGTAGGGATGTAGAAAAGTTACTCTCCGTGCCGAAAATCGAAAATACAACAGGACTAACACAAGCATCAGCAGTTGTAGAGTTTATGTTTAGCTGGAAATTGGAGAATAATGTGTATGGCATGGTTTTTGATACCACTGCTTCCAATTCTGGCTGGGTAAAAGGAGCTTGCATAAAAGTAGAAGACCTACTCGGGAAAAAATTGTTTTGGATGGCCTGCCGTCATCACATGGCTGAGAGAATTTTATCGGCTGTCTATTTGAAAATATTTGGTAAGACGACTTCTCCAGTAAATGAAGATTTCAAGAAATTCAAAGGAAATGATTGGAAGAATATTGACACCAAACAACCTCATAAGCATCTTGAAATAAAAGATCGAGCTCTGTGGAATTTAAAAGAGGAAAACATCAAATATATGAAAGATGTCCTTAACAATAAAAGAAGTCTTCCCCGAGATGACTATAGGGAAGTTGCTGAAACAACACTTCTGATTCTTGGCGTAGTCCCTTCACGAGGAACGCACTGGATGAAGCCTGGGGCATTTCATCACGCAAGATGGACGGCAGCTATACTTTATATAAATAAAATGTATGCTTTCTGAAATCAAGTTGGGTTTGACTCAATGACCATTTATAAGCTTGAAAGGATGTGTATCTTTACGACACTTTTCTATGGAAAGTATTAGCTTTCGTGCACAAACGCAGTTGATGCCCCTGTAAATGATCTCGACTTTTACAGGGAAATGGTTCGCTACAAGCAAATAGACAGTGATGTCGCTGAAACAGCTTTAAACACTTTTAAAGGTCATTATTGGTACCTAACTGAAGAACTTACACCAATGGCTCTCTTTGGTTCTTTGAGCAATGAAGATAAGAGCATGATGGCAAAAGAACTATTACATTCTGTCCATCCTAAAGACTTTCATATAGGCCAACCTGTCTTCCCCATTTTGAAATAGAATGTTAAGCTCCACCGACTTATTGGTTCCAAGTCTTGGTTTTTCTTTCGCCAACTAGACTCCACAGGCGACTGGCTTAAAAAGCCTGTTCTTATGTGGGAAACTGATGAAGATTTTATCAGGATGAAGAATATAATTTCTTTCGCAAACGTTTTTAATGATACGGCGGAGCGGGGAGTTAAATTGATGCAAGATTTCTATGGCACATGCAAGGATGAGAATGAAATTCAGGAACTTCTACAGGTTGTTGAAGAAAACAGGCGTATGATCCCTGTTGTTTGAAAGAAAATATTAATCAATATGACAGACAAGACTAGTTAGGCCTAAGTAATATACCATTCTAATGTTGTGTTTCTTTTTAGTTGTATATTGGAAAGCTATATATTTTGTATTTTATTAACTTCATTCCTTTTTTTCTTGTAAAAGTATATTTTGATTTATGCAATGATTACAAAAAAAAAAACGATGGGGGCTTTGCAAATTTCTGTATTTGCAAAGTTGTTCCCACTTTGATAACATAAGTTGAATTTATCTTTGTTCGATTTTTCATCCAATCTTATCAAAGCCCATCGCCGTGGAGCTGCATTGGGATGATGCTGTATGAGTGGCGGTAACACTCGTGTTAAAAATGAGATATTAGAAATAACTTTCAAATAATTTTGGTAAAAATTACTCGTGATTTTTTCATGAGGTAACATTTTTGTAGTAAAAAGTTCCTGTAATGAATCGATTTTGATGTACAAATTCTTTATCATTTATTAAACACTTCCGATGGTTGTTCTAATGTTACGTGCATGAATGTAGCTCTCATTTCGTACCAAATATGTAGGTGTTTTATAAATAATTGGCTCCTCAGTGTCAAATGTACTCCCCAAAATGCCAATTTTTGCATTCCGAGAGCGCAAAATATTTAGAGGGGGGTGGGGGGACCCCTAAAATTCAGAAAAAGATTTTCTTATGATATGGTTGTATTCAGTGGACCAGTTCTAACAAGAAAAAAAGTATGGCCACTGACATTTTTAAAAAAAGTGAAAAATGGGACACCCTAATATATATAGCCCCTTCTTGAATTTACACTTAATTATTCATTTATGTTTCTTAGTAATATGTAAACCAGAGTGAAGAATGGAAATAATTTTGTTCTAATGACATTTGGCAATGAGTCCACCAACCAATCAACGCTCACTCACTCCAAGATTCATTCTTAAAATGTTACAAGCGTCTCTAATACACACAACAAATATATGTCAGGTGTTGCTATCTGTTCTCAAATGTGTTCAACGAATAATGAGGTCATGTTGGTGGGAATGACGTTTTTCAGGGAGGGACAGGAGGGCAGACAGAAACCATTCTAAAGGAGTTCAAGATCCTAACCGATAAGGTTAGAGAAAAGAAAAATATGGGAATGGTTGTAGGAATACTCCTAAGAATGTGGGCTCGTTGCTGTACCTTAAGTAAAGCCATTAGCATAAATAATAGAGTTAAACGCATGTGTGAGGAAAAAGGACTAAAGTTTGTAGTATACGCTTGATCCAGCGTTTTTCCAGCTTCTGGATGCCATTCAAAAAGAAGTCTTAATTTTGGTCCTCTAATCAGGCATTTACAGCTGACAAGACTTTATCATCGTCCAAAAATCTCTGTCCACGGAGGTGTTCTTTTAGTTTGGGAAACAGATAGGAATCACTGAGAGCTACGTCTGGCGAATATGGAGGGTGATGGCAGCCATTGCAGCTGCAGACTTGTGAGCAGGAGCATTGTCCTGGTGAAACAGGACACCTCGACTGAGTTTCCCTCGTTAATTTTGCTTGATGGCTTAGCGCAGTTTTCTTATTAGCCGTGCCTTTATCAAGGTAGTCAATGAGCACAACTCCCTTTGCATCCCAGAAAAAAGGCCATGACCTTGCCAGTTGATGCCACAACACGAAACTTCTTGGAAGTTGGTGAAGACGGGTGTTTCCAAGACATGTTTTGTTGTTTTGACTCTGGATCGAAATGATGATTCCATGTTTCATTCATAGTAATAAACCTAGATAAAAAAAATTCTGGATCTTGCTGGAAAAGGGCCAAACATTGTTTTGAAATTTGAACTCGAGTTCTCGTCTGGTTGTCAGTTAACATTTGTGGCACCCATCATGCAGACACTTTTTTAAGCTTTAATTTGTCTGCTAATATTGAATGTGTACTGCCAAATAAAACACCAAATCGAACACTAAGTTGGCGATTATTCATGACAATATCATTGGCTTTTTGGACATTTTCTTCAGAAGTTGATGTTGATAGCCGTCCAGACCGTTCATCATCTTTGATCGATCTTTCATCTTTGAATTCAGCACACCACTTTTTAACAGTAGAATAAGATGGGGCAGAGTCTCCTAATGTGTGCTGCATATCTTAGAAAACGCTTTGTGGAGTCTAATTCTTCACATAGAGATATTTAATGAAGGCGCGTATTACAAATTTGTCAATTTTCATAAAGTTTATCACATTACTTCACATTACAAGCTGTAAAACAAAAAATATTTTGATTAACGTTTTTATATGTCATACACATATTTAATAATACTAGGGCCACTCAATATATTTTGCCCTACCCTTTTTTCTTAGCTAAATAATAGGCTGAAATGTCTTTTGGGCCGTAAGTTTGAACTTTCTGCGCTTCACATAACCGGATTTTTCCAGAGTGAACTTCCCCTCCTTGTATAAAACCGCTTTGAAACGCCCTTGTATAAAACCGGTGGTTAACGCAGTTTCGAAAATGGCGTCTGATAGTGATGTGCGTCGTAAACAGAGAGCTATTACCGAGTTTTTAACCACAGAGAAGGAAACAGTTGGAAATATTCACAAACGTCTACAAAACGTTTACAGAGGTGCTGTTGTTGATCGAAGCACAGTTGGACACTGGTCTAAAAGTGTGAGATCATCGGAGAGAGGGAGAGCCAGCCTCGATGATGAGCAAAGCAGCGGTCGCCCAGCATCGGCTGTGACATCTCACACTGTGCAACGTGCTAACAGCATCATTCGATCAAATCGGCGCGTCACACGCAAGGAGCTATCACTGGAGCTAGGGATTAGTGGAGGAAGTGTGAATACGATAATTCAGCAACTGGGATACTCAAACGTGTGTTCACGGTTTGTTCCTCACGAACTGACTGAAGATCAGAAAGGCCAAAGAAAAGAAATTGCTGTTGAGTCGTTGGTTCGATACGAGACAGAAGGGGATGACTTCCTTTCACGAATTGTGACGGGATGAGACTTGGGTACACCACTTTGAACCTGAAACAAAACGCCAATCCATCGAGTGGCATCACGCAGACTCCCCACGCAAAAAAAACTTCAAAATGGCTCCCTCTGCAGGAAAGGTTATGGCCACCATCTTCTGGGACATGAAAGGGGTGATTCTGGTGAACATTTTGAAGAAAGGACAAACAATCAACATATATTGCGTTATCTTTTGCACGATAACGCAAGACCACACAACAGTTTGGAAACAAGAGAGGCCATCACAAAAATGCGCTTGACTCTTACCCCATCCTCCATACAGCCCGGATCTGGCACCTTCAGACTTCCATTTGTTTAGGCCAATGAAGGATGCTATTCATGGAAGAAAGTTTCAGAGTGAAGATGAGGTTGTTGAGGAGGTTAAGAGGTGGCTCCAGAAGAACCCAGCGGACTTTTACCAGCAAGGAATAGAGGCCCTTGTTTCGATGTGGAGGAAAGCCGTAGAAAAGGATGGAGACAGTGTGGAAAAATGAAAACTTGTAAAAAAGGTATGTAACTACTTGTGTACAAAATTTCTGTAACTTACAAGGAAACTTGGAAAGAAAAAAAAAGGTGGGGCAAAATATATTGAATGGTCCTCGTAGTTGTACTAGATATGGTGTAAATTTGATCTCAAAATACGCATTATATTTAGGTCAGGGCGAGAACTTTTTGATCACTTTTAGTGTGTGTGTGTGTGTGTGTGTGTGTGTGTGTGTGTACATTCAGGATAAAAACGAAGACGTAGAGCAAAAAAGTCATTATATTTGGCTGCAGCCGACGTTTCGAGCAACTCCGCCCATCTTCAAGGCCTAATTAATAGAGAGCTAAAATTAATAAATAGCACAAAAGATATAAATGACGAGTTAAAATCTAAACAAATATACAAAATTAAAATTATTCAAATAGAAAATACAAATTAGAAACAGGCTAGAACAAGATCAAATAAAAAATAAAAAATATAAATGACACAAAAATATAGGAATAATAGATCTAAAACCTAAAACTAAAATCATTCAGAAATAAAACTATTAAAAAAAACCCTTCATTAGTAAAAACTTAAACGGAAAACTACAAGAATAAACCGACACACCTGTATTCAAAGAACAGCCACCAGAAACTGGAGCAAAAAGAAGACAGGGTCGCAGAGAAAATTTAGAAGGTAGTTGAACTAGTTAATGTAAAGGGGGTAACAGCCAGAATAAGTGTTTAGACTAGGGTTCAAAAACTTAATACATAAAGATTCATAAATACGAAGCGAGGACGAGCATTTTAATGATTTAATAATTTTAAAATTTTCAATAGCGACGTCAGTCTTACAATTAATGGAATGCCTTCTGATAGCAGACTGTTCTTTTCTCAACAAAACCTTCCCCGTCCTATGACTAATACCCATATGGGAGCAAAATCTGGCAAGCAAAGAACGAACCGTACTGCCAGCGTAGTTCTCCTGGGAACACCCAGGACAGGTAAACAAATAAACGACAGAACAGCTCATTGCAGGGGGGATTTCGTCCTTACATCGGAAAAAACAATCAAGGTTATTACTATTTACAGTGGCAATCTTAAAATCAGTGTGAAAATAAAATTTCATCACAATATTTAACAATTGTTTCGTCACCAAAGAGTTAAAATGGTAGACATCAAGTAAAACAAGATATTTACAATTCTTAGGAACATCACACGTTGGAACAATTTTAGGGGAATATACATTATCTTAAACTTACCAATAACACCTCTTACAAGATTCCGTGGGAAACCATTTTTCAAGAAATAATCAGCAAGAAATTCAAACTCATTATGTAGCAGAGCAAAGTTTGAGTAAATATTATAAGCTCTATGAACAAGTGTGCGAACAGAACTTAGTTTGTAATTGAGGTCGCAAAAACTGCAGAAATTAAAACCCAAACCCGTAAACGTAGGCTTCCGTTACGTTGAAGTTAAAACTGGCGAGCCAGATTTGGAGACCAAAACATCATGGAAAGGAATAGAACCTTGAACTTCCTTTTCCTGTGTAAATACAATGTTCTTATGCAGTGTTCATAAAACTCAAAAACTGAACTGATTGGTTCTCCGATTGGAATAAAACAAACGTATCGTCAACATAACGTGTGTACAGTTTGAGCTTAAGATGAGGGGTCACTCACAGAAGACCCTTTCTTCAAGATGCAACATAAAAATATTTGCAAGAGCAGGACCCAAGGGGCTCCTCATTCCCGCTCCATCCAACTGACAATAAACCACTCCTTGAAAACTGAAAAAATTATCCTTCACTGCCAAATTCAGAAGCTGCTCAAACTGTGCTCTGCCATAGCCGTGAAAAAGTGAGTCGGGCTGTGGAAATTCTTTATTCAAAATAATTTTAATGGTCTCATCCAAGGGAACATTTGTAAAGAGGGAAGACACATCGAAACTTGTCGTGAACAATGAATTCATAGCAAGTTTCTTAATTTCCGACGCAAAAGAAAAACTATTCTTAACACTGTATGAATTCATGGTAAATGGGGACAACAGTGGGACAAGAAATTTAGCAAGTTTGTAATTAGCCAAAGGATAGGACGCCAAAATTGGGCGCAATGGAACACCTACTTTATGAACCTTAGGTAGACCATAAATAAGGCCCAAATAAGAACTTGATGCGTACAATGCATCATAAGTGGAGGAGTTAATAGCAAGTTCCTGTTTAAGTTTAAGCAAAACACGGTTAACGTTGTCTTCCAATCGCTGAATAATTTTGGGAGCCGGTTCGTCTACCTTAGCAAATTTTAATGAATTAGAGAGAATATTATGCATTTTTTAATACATTTTTTCTAATTTGGCAGTGAGGGATAATTTTTTCAGTTTTCAAGGAGTGGTTTATTGTCAGTTGGATGGAGTGGGGATGGGGAGCCCCTTGCGTCCTGCTCTTGCAAATATTTTTATGTCGAATCTTGAGGAAAGGGTCTTCTGTGAGTGCCCCCCTCATCTTAAGCCCAAACTGTACAGACGTTACGTTGACGATACGTTTGCTTTACTCCAAACGGAGAACCAATCAGTCCAGTTTTGAGTTTTTTGAACACACTGCAAAAGAACATTGTATTTACACAGGAAAAGGAATATAGAATAGAATAGAATGACCTTTATTAATAATAAAATAAATACAGTAGTCTTTTTACAATTTACAATTTTTACAATGACATAAATAATTGTGAAGCTCGACTATTTATTTTTTTTTTTTTTTTATTTGGCCCTTAAGCTTTAGGCTTTACTGGGCTCTTATTAAAAATAAGCAGCTAGCCGTTATAAATTAATAATAATAAAATAAATAAATTAGTAAATAAGTATTATTAATAGTTAAAGCCTGTATTTCAATATTAAACAATATTAATGGACAATATTAAACATTATTAGTGGACATTAATCCAAGATTTTTGTTAGTATCCCATTATTAATCGGGATTTTAACTTGGTTTTAAACAAATTTACATTCGCAATATTTTTTATATCGGCATGCAAGTCATTCCATAGTTTCAATCCAATGAAAATGGGTAGTTTTTGAGATGAAGACAATCTAAATTGAGGTATAACAATCTTTGATCTATTTCTGGTCTGATACGGGTGGATTTCTTGATGAGTTACAAAATATCTATTTACCCATTGCAAATTAATGATTTTGCTCTTACACTTGTAAATAAAAATAAAATGTGCCAGTTTGGTTATATCATTGAGCTTTAGTAGGTTTAGCTCTTTAAATAATGCACTAGAGTGCTCAAGGAAATCAGCATCAGATAATAACCTTATTGCTCGTTTTTGGATGACAAAGATACCATTTAATGCGTTGTTAGCGGAGTTTCCCCAAACAAGGGTGCAGTATGTTATATAAGGAAGAACAAGAGTATGATAAAGAGTCAATAAAACTTGTTTAGGGACTACATTTCTAAGTTTAAACATTATAGCAACGCTCCTTGAAATCTTTTTCGCGATATAATTTACATGATCACTCCATTGCAAATTCTTATCTAGCATTACACCAAGAAATTTTGTTACAGTACACTCCTTTATGGTGATTTCATTAACATTGAGTCCATCAAGATATACATTTCTTTTATTAGTAAAAATCATGAAATTTGTTTTACTGGTATTTAGGAAGAGTTTATTGGTGGTCAACCATTTCATTACACTGATGAATTCTGAATGAAATATATTCTTAGCTGTATTAACATCTTTGCAAGAAAAGGAGAGAGTTGTATCATCTGCAAACATTATGAAGTTCAGTATATCAGATGAACGTGGAAGGTCATTTATATATAATAAAAATAACAGTGGACCCAGCACTGAGCCCTGTGGCACACCATGTTTGACAAGCGCTTTAGTGGAGCAAACCTTATTTACTGATACAAAATTATATCTAGCGGACAAATAACTTTTAAACCAATCACTGATTGCCCCTCTAAAGCCGTAACAATACAATTTATTAAGTAGAATATTATGGTCTATTACATCAAACGCCTTACTCAAATCCATAAATATTGATATCATTATTTCTTTGTTCTCCTTAGCTATATTTACATTTTCCATAAGATTTAAAATAGCCATTTCCGTTGTTCTATTATTACGGAAGCCATATTGATTTGGAGATAATAAATTGTAAGATTCTAAATATCGCTGCATTCTACTTACTTTTACAATTTTTTCGAAAACTTTGCTGAACACAGATAATGAACACACCGGCCTGTAATTTGTTGCTAGTGTAGGATCAACCCCTTTAAAAAGGGGTGTTATACAACCAGTTTTTAGCATTGATGGGAATATTCCTTTGGAAATACTTTGATTGATAATTTTAGCCAAAGTTACAGATATCTTATCTCTAACAATTTTCAATATAGGTACAGGAATGTTATGAATGTTATTTTTTGTATTTTTTAATTTATCAATAATATTCTGGACCTCAGTAGAGGTAGCAGGAACAAAAGAAAATGAATTTAGTGGGCTGGGTGGCATATATTCTAGAGGTGAGTGATCATTATTTATTAATTGTGAGCGAAGCTTATCCGCTATTGAAGTAAAATGTGCATTTAAAGAGTCTGCAATAGCAGTATCATCAGTGATTTCTTTATTATCAACATTTAATTTCTCTATTGGATTTTTCTTAATTTGTTTTCCGAGAAGATTGTTTATGGTTGTCCAAGTGTTTTTCATGTCTCCTTTATGTTTGGAAAATTGATTGTTATAATAGTTATATTTTGCAATTTTGATTATTTTAGTTAATTTGTTTCTGTATTGAGTATATTGTATTTTAGGAATTTTGCTCTGCAATTGCAATTTGAATAATTTATCTCTATTCTTTATTGAAGTGATAATTCCTGGAGTGATCCATGGATTTGCGACCCTTTTGGGCGAAACTGTTTTTCTCCTTAAAGGAAAGCAAATATTAAAAATATGGAATAAGGTGTCATAGAAGAACTGAAACATATGATCTGGGTCATTTAAAGGTTCGTCACAGTCAAGTCGAGTATTTTCTACTGCCCCAATAAATTTTCTTTTGTTAACCTCTGAGAATATTCTGTAATCAATAGTTGTTTTGTCCGCAACCTGAACAATGTTATTGAAAATAGCGTAAGTAGGAAAATGATCACTGATGTTAGTGGTTATAATTCCAGAGTTTACAAGGGCATTGCTATTTACAAATATATTATCAATCGTAGATTCTGTTATTCGATTGCCATAACTGCAGACTCGAGTGGGTTTGGTAATAGAATGACTAAGATAGAAAGAATTCATTAAGTTTAAAAATTTATGAGAGATTGTTCAGATTGCAAATTGATGTTGAAGTCTCCCGCAACTATGGCATTCGATTTATGAAAGTTGCATAACATGTTATCTAAGTGAATTAAAAAGCTATTGATATTAGTATTAGGTGGTCTATATATTGCATGGACAGAATATACATTACTTTTGTCTTTTATATTCACAATCAGGTTTTCATTGTCACTATTACATAGAGAAAATACTTCGTTAGAGTCGTAAGTTTGATGCACATACATACAGAGATACCCCCCCAATCTGACCATCTCTTACAGTATGATAAGCAACGTAATTATCTATATTATATAGGTTTTTAATACTACTATTTAACCAAGTTTCCGTGAGAATTATAACACTAAATTTGACCGTAGAAGTTTTCAAAAGGGCCAATAAGTAGTTATAGTTCCTAGGTAAGCTTCGAATGTTTAGATTTAGTACTGAAAGATTTTTATAAATATCTTTTTGTAATACAAAGGCATTAAACTCGTCTATCGATGAGACCATGCAATTGCCTATACCAGATTCCTGATCTAGATTCTCTAAACTGGATACAGAATTGTTTGGTAATGAATTGAAATGATTAATATCGGCACATATACTATGAAAGTCTTTATCGATGAAAGCCATTTAACAGTAGTTCTCAAACAATTTCACTAGATACAGAATACGGGAATAAGGGATTACCGCCCAGTTGAGCCGAGACTGGGAAAGTCGACTGTTGAGGTTGTATGCGGAGTTATTCGCAGGCCTCCTGTGTGCCGACTGTCGGCTGGCGTTTTCTTAGTTCTCATAGCTTCGAATACTTTTTCACTAACAAGGTGAACTCCTTTGACCGAAGTATTCCGCGCTGGAGGAGTCTCTCTCTCTTTAATCATTAACTTCGCTCCAAGGAAGTAGGCAACTTTCCCGAGTCTCCTCGCTTCTATGAGTTGAGGGAGCTTTTCTTTACGAATTTTACGTGTTTCCTCACATACGTCGTCATTGACGAAGATTTTTGATCCTTTCAGCTTTCTTCTGTTTTTTAGTATTAAATCTCTGTGAGTTTCATCCTCGCATATTACTTTTATAGCTGAAGTGGGCGTCTTAGATTCAGTCGTGTCATTAACTCTAGAATTTGCTTTTTGTGGTGGAAATTGTTTTTTTAATCTAAAAGCATTTTTGATCTTAATATTCCCCAAATTCAGTCTATCTTTTATTATGTCCTCCACCTTTTTCTTCGTGTCGCCGTTTGTTTCTCTATTCATTTCAGATACCCCCATTATGATTAAGTTATTGGCACGTGAATTATCGTCTAGGCTGTTTAATTTATTCTTAATTGAATCGTGCTCATTTTTTATCATCTCTATGTTACGATTATTTTTAGTAAGCGAGTTTAGACTAGAGTTAAGATCCTTTATCTGGTCGTGTGCATACTGAATGCTCTTTTCGAGCTCCATATTTCTATATTCCAGTTTTGCATTGTCCCTCTTTAACAATTCGTTATTATGTTGCACAACTTTTATTACTGCCTCAAGGTCTTTGATTACACTATTACTTTTGTGCACTAAGTCAAAGAGGGAATTATACTTATTTGCTAGACCCTTCATTTCTAATTTCAGGGCGTTTACCTGACCTTTGGAAGCCATTTTGAGCAATTTATGGGGTTAAGATTCACTCGTTCGTTCGTTCGTTTGTACGTTTAAAGGTCTCGTTCGTTCGGTTGTTTGTATACTCGTTACTTCAAGGCCACTGCTTGCCGTAGGACTCTAAAGGGAGTGCCGGATGTCGCTAGAAAATTTTGAAGATATATTTTATGTAATATTTCTAGTTAAGTATTGCAGTTTATCTGATGAGATTGTAACTGCGTAATCTTGGCACATTCACAAATTTTAGTGGAGAAGTATCACAATGGTTCACTGAATTTGAACACTGTTAATTTTGATAGAAAGAAGGAACACGAAACTGACAAGCGTCACAGGCACTGGCACTCACAAAGGTTTTACATCTATCATTCCGATATTTTTGTGTCAATTATATATTTTATTTTTGATTTGATCTTGTTCTAGTCTGTTTCTAATTTGTATTTTCTATTTGAATAACTTTAATTTTGTATATTTGTTTAGGTTTTAACTCGTCATTTATATCTTTTGTGTTATATATTAATTTTAGCTCTCTATTAATTAGGCCTTGAAGATGGGTGGATTTGCCCGAAACGTTGGCTGCAGCCAAATATAATTACTTTTTGCTGTACGTCTTCGTTTTTATCCTGAATATTTAATTAAGAGGGGTCGCGCGTCTTAAGGTACCTAAGCGCCACCACAGGCGAAAACGTGTTTTTGATGGATATCACTATTTTCACCCTTCCTCTATCGCGTGGTTTGGGTTATAATGACCTTACGACACTAGAAGTATGGTTCAAAACCTTATGAAGCAAACTACTTTTTTCACCTCTATCGCCAGCTGGGCTCTGCCGCCCAGATGTGATGCGCGTCTTAAGGCCCCAATATCCCGTTCAACTGGTGGGAGGTGATGGGGTGGGGGTGGGACGTTCGGTCTCTGGATGGCGGGAACAGCAGGAGGAGCTCGAGCCAATGAAAACATGGCAGCCACGCCGCTCTGCTTTCTGATTGGCCACCCGCTCCACGCGCCGAGAGAGACACGACACAAACATCCTGCCAGTACCTTAAGACTCGCGTTGCTGTTAGCAGGCGTCCTGTGTTCGTGCTCATATTGCTGAATATTGCGTGGATTATTCCATTCAACCGGCTTCTAACTATTATCAACGTGTACACCAATGTCTCACCGTGCTAGTGATAGTGATGAAAAGTCAATGGAATCATTCTGTGCCAGAAATCGCACCCAAAGTTCGGCATAATAAGAAAATAAAAAAATAAAAAAAAATATATATATATATATAAAATATAAAATATGAAAATCTATTCCAAAAACTCATCAACATCATTAGCATACTTAGAACTCTAATTTAGCCAAAAATGAACGTTCTAGCTCAATTAATAACAGATACTATTGCCAGAATATTGCTGAACTTTGGAGACGATTTCTGGCGAATTTTAATTTTGGCGCTTAGGTACCTTAAGACGCGGGACCCTTCAATTATATATATATATATATATATATATACACCTCGTTACCCTCGTTGATGTTCCGTGTGTTGGTCTCTCTTCACACGAAGGTCAAGTTGGTAGCCCCGCCTCTAGGCCTGGCTTGGTGGAGGAGCTAGTTGCTTTCTTGCGCTCTCCACAGCACAGAGCCAGGTACACCGCTGATCTGGTACCAACCTGAGACAGGCATCTAGTCTTCTCTTGAAGACTTCAACTTTGACCCCTGTAACGTTTCTGAGGTCCTTTGGAAGCTGGTTAAAAAGTCTTGGCCCCCTGACAACCAAGCTATTTTCCTTCAGTGTTGAAGATGTTCCATGTCGGGCCTTTAATTTGGGAATAATTGGAACATCTTGTTGGAAAAACTTAAATATCCTGCAGGAGAAGTTGCTGCTGTTTATGGAGATGCACCACACACCGTTTTTCCAACAAGACATAGTGCCATGTCACCGCACCAAAGCCGTGTCTAATTGGCTCTGAAATTCGGGTTTTCAGTTGATCGGGCTTTGGCCGGGAAAGTCGCCCGATTTAAACCCGACAGAGAATTGCTGGCGAGCCGTCAAAGAAAAAGTTACCTCTCACAATCCTACATCATTGAATGATTTGCTTGAAGCCATAAAGAAGTTGTGGGTGCAGGAAATTACGCCGGAGTATTGCGAAATCCTGGTAAATTCCATGCCACGACGTATCGCCGAAATGCTGAAGAAAATCGGGTAATTGTACGAAATACTGACCGCAATTCATTAGTATGTTTTGTATGCTTGAGTGGTTTCTAAATACATCTTTTCTACCATTTACAGTAATTTTGGTATTTTTCTTTTACGTTAAAACAATTTCTTTTTAAATTGATGGGGTGATGCGTGACTTATGGCAAAACTGTATATATTCCTATCCAACTTTTTGGATTTTATAAATGGGAAGTTAAAGTCTCCTCAGTGCATTATATTGGGGGATGGAGGGTTTATGGCCTTTATTAGGTTTCTGATATCATCATTGGCCTCCGAGAATTTTTCGGTTGGAGTGTTTGGAGGTTTTTACATCAGTGTCACGTTTATTTTTTCTATTTTCACTGCTAGGAGTTCCACAAAGCTCTTTGATTTACTTATTACTGTCTCTGTCATATGACCTTCATGTACAGTAGGGTGGATCACTTTTCACTTTTTAAAAAAATTATAGCTGGTCAAAGTTTTTCCCATGACTTGGTTCAGTGGAAGTACACTGACACCATTTTTACCAAAATCGATCAATATTTAGGGGTCGCGCATCGACCTTGAAAATTTCAATTTTGGAAATTTCGCCAAATTGACAATTTTTTTACTGAATAAAGATAAATCATCAAATGACCATATTTTCTGAATCCTCTCAGTGAAAGAAATCCTCTCAGATACTTACCAAGTTGATCGGACAAGTGGTTTAGAAGTTACACTCACCTAGAAATAACATTAAAATTTAAAATATCGTATTTGTCCCACGTTATGGACGTAATCATAGCATCAGTAGCTGGCGCATCCTAAAATCCCAATTACACACACACGCTATGTCTATGACCAATATTTTTACTAATCGCAGTTTGCTTTTTACAGATCAACTGTGTCAATTGATTCTTGTTTGATAAGTCTAGACTTTAGTACAATGGATAAACTGTTAACAACCAGGAGTGGGAAGACTCTGAAAGTTACTTATTCTGGAAAAGAGAAAGCAGCAACAACAGCACCACCTTCTCTAAGGTCAGCCACGGACGTCTTCTTAATTGGTCAGCCATCTTCCTCGATCGGTGGTGCCAAATTGCCAACCACCCATCAAGTTCTCCAGTACTTCTTCTATGCCAAGCAGGAAACTACTGACAGGAAGGCCGCCGTAAAAGACACGGTGGCCAATGTTCTGGCATTTTGGAACATGGCACGTATAAAGACGATCACGAGGCGTAACTGCGAAAGAAAACTGGAGTTACTGTGGGAAGAGTGGCGCTCGCTGCAGAAGAGCAAGATGAGAGACAGTGACGCGGGAAAAGGCAGGGAGAAGTTTTCAGAAAATCTGAACAAGCTCTGGGACATCGGAGCTCCCGATGCTATTGAAGAGATACAGAAAAGTCGACTGCTCTCAGACAACAACAAACAAGAAGATATTAAATTTTATGAGGATCAACGGGGCCTGCGCCAGGCAACAATGAGTGGGAATGATAAAGTGTTCGTTGTCAAGAGAAAACGGCAACTCTCAAGACAACAATCTCGTGATGAGCCAGGCACCTCAAAAACGAAATTAGGAACCGAAGCTGAGAGCGACGATGAATCTATAGAAAGCAGATCATCGAGCAACTCCGAATCACAGCTAGAACCACCATACCGACAGCCGAGAGAATCAACTGTATCAATCAGCCTTCCTCACCGCATCCTCAATGCACCGGCTGTTATTGAAGTGGCTGATCGCTTCCGGATGTCCAATAATCAGGTGTGTGTATCAGTAATGATCTTTCCTTGACAAAGATATAATAGACGTAACGACGGAAAATTTAGTGATTATTTTGTCACATAAAAACCATACGCATCCTTGTCAATTTCCTTTCAATTTCGCACATAGGTGGCAAGTGTCGTGGCGGCAGTCCTACGTTCGGCAGATCCGCCCGCAGACCTGGACAAATTCAGTATCTCGAAGGACACGTCTCGCCGTGGAAGAGTGGCACATCGTTGTGAAGTGTCGACAGCTGTGCAGAAATCCTTCGTATCTCCGAGGCATGCTGTCGTCCACTGGGACGGTAAAGTAATCAAGGTCAGTTTTGCCCTCACCGTGGACGACAGTGAATTAACATGTTCCAGTGACGACAGTGGATCCAGTGGACGATAATGGATTGGCATGTATGACATACGTTTCAGGACTCTCTTGGATCATTGGAGCACCGCCAGGCGATTCTCATCTCCGGAGCTCCCCAATGCACAGAAGGAAAGTTGCTGGCAGTTCCGACTGTTGCTGACGGCACCGGTCTGTCCCAGGCCCAGGCGACCTTTCGTGCTCTCAAAGACTGGGGATGCGAGGACAACGTGATTGGACTGTGGTTCGACACAACTTCCTCCAATACGGGGAGGGTGCAGGGTGCGGTGGTCCGGCTGGAGAACATGCTTGGTAAACCGCTCTTCCAGCTGGGCTGTCGCCATCACGTTATGGAGCTCATCGTGGGGGCAGTGGTCATCACCGCGTTTGGAAGAACCACAGCACCAACTGAACCTTTGTTCCAGTATCTGAGGAGAAGGTGAATTTCAAGTCTAAGGCGCATTTGTTTTCTCCAATGATTTTTTGCCTTCAGAGCAATTGAGATATCAGCGTCCTTCTACTAATGATGTTAATAGCAGTCGAAAAGGGAAATTCAGTCGTTTTCATGCAATATTTTCATAACTCCCCTTTCAGGTGGGACAAGCTCGACCTCTCGACTTATCGCGAGCTGGAGATCGAGCATTTGGCGGAGGTGACGTGGCTGATGGAGCTCCGAGATGAGGCAGTCAAGTTCCTCGGCACCGCTTCTGGTCTTGTCAGAGAAGACTACCGAGAAGTGGCGGAGATTACACTCCTGGTACTCGGGGCCCAGCCACGTCGTGGCACACACTTCATGCGCCCAGGAGCCTACCATCATGCGAGGTGGATGGCCAAGGTTGGTATTTTGAATTAGAAGTTAAATATTGTATTGCCTTCTGCAAACAGCCATTTGAAGTCCCTACCAGAAAAAAATAAGATAAATAATTTACCATTAAACAAACTTATATGGAGTGGTATCGGTATTTATACATCACAGTGCGTATTCGTTTCAGATCATCTACTACACGAAGCTCCTGATGTTCAGCGGTCAGCTGGAGTTCGACGACGAGCTGGTACAGAAACTTCAGAGAGTGGTACTATTTACTGCACTCCTCTACGCACCTGCCTGGCTGGCGGCTCCTGTCGCAGCTGATGCCCCGCTGAATGACCTTGTGTTGTACCAGCGTCTTCTGCAGTACAGGGCTGTGGATCGCGAGATTGCAGAGGCTTCACTGGCAGTGATCAGGCGGCACTTGTGGTATCTGAGGCCTCAGACCGTCGTTTTCGCCCTCTGCAGTGACAAAGTGGAAGACACTGTGAAGCACGAGATGGCAAAGAAGCTGTGCCGCCTCGCTGTGCCCGAGGACTTCACGTATGACAACGTCTCGGTTGATGACACGACGCGCCTGATCGATGAGTCATCGTGGTTCGTGTTCACAGGCCTGCAGGTGTGCGCGTCTACGTGGCTCACTCTGCCGGTGAATAAGTGGGATCAAGATAAGAACTACTGTGATCTGAAGAATGTCATCTCGCATCTGAAAGTTACCAACGACGTGGCAGAGAGAGGGATAAAACTGATAGAAGATTACGCGAACACTGTCACAAAAGACGAGTCACAGCTGCAGGGTCTTCTTCAGCTCGTGGAAAAGAGCCGGAAAGAACTCGGTGACTTCAAGAAGTCGTCACTTGCCAAGATGACGTAGCGCAGAGGGAAAGGGAGTTAGCAGAGAGAGTACATGGCGCACGCCTTAAGATGACGTGTGTTCTAACCACGATTCGTACAGTTTTTGAACCTAGTTAGAGGCACCGGAGTAAGTGCCTTTAGTGATATCGGTAAACCGTTTTAATACAAAATACATTTGATCTTTTCTTATTCGTTTTATCTTATCCTAAAAAGCAGACAGTGGCAGACAGCATATGGAGGTACGGTACGGGGACAATTACGGTATTTTAAATTTTAATGCTATCTCAAGGTGAGTATAACTTTTAAACCACTTGTCCTATCAACTTGGTAAGTATCTGAGAGGATTTCTTTCACTGAGAGGATTCAGAAAATATGGTCATTTGATGATTTATCTTTATTCAGTAAAAAATTGTCAATTCGGCGAAATTTCCAAAATTGAAATTTTCAAGGTCGATGCGCGACCCCTAAATATTGATCGATTTTGGTAAAAATTGTGTCAGTGTATTTCCACTGAACGAAATCATGGGAAAAACCTTGACCAGCTATAATTTTTTAAAAAAAGTGAAAAGTGATCCACCCTAAATTGTACAGTTGCCCGCATCTGTAATGTTTCTCGCCTCACAGGCGACTCCATATATGTCGGGTGTAGGGTGGGGGAAGTGTTACATAATATCTTAGGGGGTGCCTTGTCTAGCGTTACAGAACGTTCCTGGGAGATCTGGGGTGTCAAGTCTTAGCAAAAATAGCGTTACGTAATTTTTGAATGGCCCCTAATTATAATGTAATGTTGGAGTTCAACGCTGTTCACGATCATATTAATCGTTTAGCTTTATGAACACAATGTTTACTAGTCTTGTACAGTAATAAAGTTCCATTATGATTACTGCAAGTCTATATGAAAAGATACCACAATCAGTGGCGACTCGTGGTATAAATGTATGGGGGTGCGATTTCATAAAATTGTACGACAACACGGACTCACAATAGGCTAGCGCGAATCCAACTGCCGCCCACAAGAGTACTTGTATTAACATATACGGCTATGCCAGACGTACAATTCTAGTTAATTACAAATAAGTAATAATTTCAATAAAATACATATAAATGGCTTATATCATTATTACTGAAGTAACTATTAGTAAAAATAAAGTTGTTATTATAAAAAAAATTCGCGATTGTACTTATATTTTCATTACAACAGTAAAATATAATTTATATTTACTTGAGCGAAAAATCTATCGCTCCATTCGGCTGCAATATTATTTGGTATTCAAACAGCGGTATGCTGTTTAAACGAAGCTATGCTATAAGTTTAGAATATTATGTACTGTATGAAGGCTTACTCAAAATGCCTCATGAATCATGATATGCCACATGAATTTTTAAAATATATTTCAAGAATATTTATTTTAATATCTTAAAATTAATATATTTTTTATCTGTTAAATTAATATTTATCGTTTCAAGCAAGGGGGAGCGACCGCTCCATCGCTCCTATACGCCAGTCGCCACTGACCACAATACTAATTTTTATATACTAGAGAATTTGACCAAAGATAGATATTACACAACCATCCTGTGATATGCGTGTGATATGCCAGCAATTAAAAAAAAAATTAAACTAACACAAATTTAGATGTAGCTCGTAGTGTAAACTAACCCACTTTTTGTTATACTCTTCCTACTTTTTTTCTTTTTCTTTTCTTATCCTCTCTTTACTTGCATGTCTGTAGTTTGCATGTTATGACAGTGTTTGAGTTAAGACTGTGTTTGCATGGTTTGTAAGCGTTCTTATTTTACTTCTTTTCATCTTTCACCCCTTTCCTATTCTCTTCGACTACTTTTCCGACTTCTCGGTAGTGGCCGGCGGATGATGATGACGAATCTTGCTTTCTCTTTTTCTGAATGAATGTTAACCCACGAATGATAGGTTTTGCTACTTATTTAACCCCTTATTCTCTTCTTTTAACCCCCTACTCTCTCCTTTCTCTCGGGCTAACCTTAGAGTGGATCTTAGGGTCTTTGTTAGCCTTAGCTTCTGTAGATCAGTAGATCCTCCATACTCCCTCATTCCCCTTCCCCTCACCAGTCTCGCATATATTAAATCATTATGTAACAATGCTACTAAAGCTGTTTGTAGAGTCCGTGTGCAGCTTTAAACCTTTACTAACTTACGAATCTAGACAATTATACATATATATGTATTGACATTGAGCTAAAAAAAGATTGAGATAGTGAGAGAGAGAGCGAGGTAGGGGGGCAGAGAAAGTTAGTGGGAAATTGCTTATCGATTGTTACACAAAGAACTTGTTAACAGTTTCGATCTGAATAACCGTAAGTAATTATCAAAATCACATAAGAATAATCCATGGGTATACTAGCATAAACATATGTATTTATATATACTTATAAATTCATACAATATTATACTACTGTAATGTTTGTGAAATGATGTTGATGGGCCAAACCGTGGTGTTGACATGGTTACTTGCTGTCGCCGTCCAGGAGAAACTACATATGGGCGTGTTAGTGGAAACCGTAAGGTGACGGTTGCATGAAGCAGGATATCACCACCGGTTTGTGGCTGGTGCCTATTATATCAATAGTGTTTTCCAGATTGTATTTCTATTATTATCAATGTGGAGAGATAATGATTTAATCACGATGGACAGAGAAACCCATATATATACTTATAAATTCATACAATATTATACTACTGTAAAGTTTGTGAAATGATGTTGATGGGCCAAACCGTGGTGTTGACATGGTTACGTGCTGTCGCCGTCCAGGAGAAACTACATATGGGCGTGTTAGTGGAAACCGTAAGGTGACGGTTGCATGAAGCAGGATATCACCACCGGTTTGTGGCTGGTGCCTATTATATCAATAGTGTTTTCCAGATTGTATTTGTATTATCAATGTGGAGAGATAATGATTTAATCACGATGGACAGAGAAACCCATTAATGTTTTCCAGATTTCCTGTTGCATTATCACTGTGGAGATATTATTAGATCTTAATGAGAAATATATATATATATATATATATATATATATATATATATATATATATATATATATATATATATATATACAGGGTGTTTGAAAACTTTCTGGTCGGGAGAGAAACGTGCGCCACTCCTGACATGGAAGAAGAAATCCTACGGCGATTTGAGGACAATCCAAGCGCAAGCACGCGAGGTGTTGCACGTACCCTCGGTGTGAACCACGACCTGGTCTGGAGAGTGTTGCACGAGCAGCAGTTATATCCGTTTCATCGTCAGAGAGTCCTGGCATTACAAACCCGTGTAGCATGTGGATTTGCGTGCGCCAACACGTGAGAATTGTGCATGTTAAACACACCCTCACGTGTGAAACAGGCCTCATCTTAGAACAGCACATAAGCCGGAAAATTAGGCTGCACCGCTGTCTACTGCAGAAAACAGCGTGCGAATTCCACACGAAGAGGGTAATCCCGAGGTTGTAATGCCTGGACTCTCTGACGATGAAACGGATGTAACTGCTGCTCGTGCAACACTCTCCAGACCAGGTCGTGCTTCACACCGAGGGTACGTGCAACACCTCGCGTGCTTGCGCTTGGATTGTCCTCAAATCGCCGTAGGATTTCTTCTTCCATGTCAGGAGTGCGCACGTTTCTCTCCCGACCAGTGTCATGCATGTTTGCATGGAATGTTCTAGTTTCTCGCAGTCGCCGATGCAAATGCGCAAACGTTTGGTAGTTTGGCACACGTCTGTTTGGGAAGCGCTGTCGGTACAACCTCACAGCAGCTCTTCCGTTTCCATTGGCAGCCCCATACACCATATGCATGTCAGCCATCTCAACAGTCGTGAGGCGCTCCATGTTACGCGTACCACGTCCGATTTAAGAATGCCCGCGGCAAGCGCGAGTCTAGCCCACTTCACCTTTTAGCCAATTGCAGCGGCGCCCTCTCGCGCCGAATGGTGACGTCAGCGGACATACACTTATAGACGAAAAGGGTTTGTCTTGGTGTTGCCTATCCCCCATCACAATTTGTACAGAAAGTTTTCAAACACCCTGTGTATATATATATATATATATATATATATATATACACACACATATATATATATATATATATATAACATTTACACAATTTTTCTATTACAACTTGTAATCTGTGTAGCATTGATGCAGCATGGTTATGTATGGTGTGTGGGTTCCTTCGGAACATCTCTCACTCAGCCATAGCGTGATCCAGCAACTTGCAGCTGGTCCGCTTCTGCCCAGGCTCCCACGAGTTCACCACATTCTCCCACACGTTGTCAATGGGGTTGAGGTCACATCCCTTACTAGGCCAGTCAGGTAGTTCTAGATTTCGCTGCTCCTCCAACCACCTTCTAACAATCCTGGAGGTATGGATGGGAGAGTTGTCCTGCAAATGGATTTTAAATATTAAAAATAGAATTATATCTCATCCATACGCTTCATCAGTAACCCACTATTCGAGATAGGTTTTAACCATTATGTATTAAGGGTTTCTCTCAGCTAAATGTAATTGTGAGCCGTTATATACAAATAATACAGTCTGCAGTTATCCAGAATAAAATCCTGAAGTATTGTCATAGTACTTAAGAGTTAAAGAACAATTTTATGACCATTATTCGTCCCATGTAAATGTGGAAACCGGACATACAAATTGTGTAATACATAAATCTTACTCTAGTAATAGTATAATATTCTATAACACACAAATACAACATACCTGCATAAAGATAATATACTCAGGATAGGGCAAGGCATACGGGCGTACAGAATGCAGCATCACCTCCTCCATGATCTCTATATATTGATCTGCCGTAAACCTCCCCTGGATGTCAGTCAGCTCTCCTAGTCCTTGCAGGTGCATCCATCCCCATACACTCGCTGTCACGTGCCCACTCCGTGCCATTTCGTAAATATTTTGGCGGGCATATTTCGTGTTGTCCTGTCACCAACATCGAAGACGGCCGTGAGTTGAAGACGCAAACGTCTTCTCGTTAGAGAAGATAACTCTGCTCCAGTATGCGAGATCATCATTTATATACTGGCAAGCAAACGAGAGCCTGGCCTGACGATGTAGTTCCTCGATCTTCTCTTTTTTAGCAGGAGTACGGTGGTGATATCCTGCTCCATGCAACCGTCTCCTTACGGTGTCCACTGACTTGCCCATATGTAGTGTTTCCCGGATGGCGACTGCGTTGTTAATAGACTCGTTCTGCACTTCGTTGATTATTCTTCGGTCTTCTTCTGGGGTGGTCTTTCTTGTTGCCCCACACTTAGGACGATCTAGCAGATTCCCAGTCTCCTGCCACCTCTGCACCAAGCGTCGAACAGTAGGCTTCCAAATACCCAGTTCCATGGCTATGTCAGCTACAGAGAGGCCTGCTTCCCACATACCAATTATCCGGCCTCGGTGTGCAATTTTATCTTGAGCTGGATTCATTTTCAGAGTTAATATTCGTCATACGGTGTAGAAATATGGTATGAGCATAGATCATGCCAGTAACCATGTCAACACCTTGGTTTAACCTATCAACGTCATTTCACAAACATTAGTATAATGTTGTAAGAGTTTATAAGTATGTGTACTGTAAAGCAGGTTAATTTCACGGCAGCAAATTTTCGCTCTTTCATATCCTTGGACGATCTCGGGGCATCATAATTTCGCGGTGAACAGTTGCTAGTTATAATCTTACAGATTAAAATGACGTCATGAATGATGACATTTATTCTGGACTGTGATTGGTCGAGGTTGAGGTCGTATATCAAGGCAAGTGTTTTACCTCTTGGTATGCGGATAAAGTTTCAGCAGCACTCAACGTAAATGAATCTCGCGGTAAGATACAGTAGACTTGAAGCTCTCCACACTGAAACCTATTCATGCTAAATGGATTGTCTCTGCATGGGATAACCTACACAAAATGAGGGAGACCATTTGCAAGGGTTGGGGAAATTAGCGACATTCATGACATTCTAGTTATACAGTAACAATGCAGTATAATTTAAAATGTTTTTACTGCTTTTACTTTACATTGTTTTATTACAATATACTGAATTTACTTTTCAAATAAAGAATTTTAATGATCTAAATTTTATTTTCTTACTATCTTCCAAAGATTACTTTAAATTGTCAAATTTTCACCTGCTGGATATTTTCGCGTAAACTATAGCCAACGCGAAAAACGCGAAAATTTCCTGCAGGCGAACATTTCGCATTCATTAGTATATAAAAAGTTCTATTGTGGTAGCTGTTCATATAGATTTGCAGTAATCATAATGGAATCTTATTACTGTATAAGACTAGTAAACTACATGGAGTTCAACGCTGTTCACGATAATATTAATTGTTTATCATTATGAACACAGACTTGGACTCGGTTGCCGCCCCTCCACCCCATCTTTCCCCAGTTGAGGTACCTTGACTAACACTGCGGCGTTGCCACACGTACGGAGTTGCCTGTGAGGCGAGGAACATTACATATGCGGGCAAATGTACATACATACAGGGTGTTTCTCAACCGGTCTGCCAAACTTTGTGGGGTGATTTGGGGGGGGGGAGTATGTCGAATAAAAAAGTGAATACAACATAGGTGCTATTTCCAACCGTTGTGGAGCTACGAACGTTTTAAGGTGCACGAAAAAAAATAACGAGTATTAATCTGATGTATTTATTGGTCGTGCTTATCCACTCTGTCCAATATCTCCGGACCAAACCCCGTTAGATTTCTTTTAATGGGGCCTTATGAAAGAGATGGTCTACAAGACCAAAATGTAAACGAGAGAGGAACTCTTGCGTCGGATTATGGATGCCGCTGCTTACATAAGAGAACACCCCGAAATGATTCAATGGGGATTGGACTCTTGTTTGGAACGAGCAAGGCTGTGCATTGAAAACCGAGACGGACATTTTGAACATTTATAAGGTGCATCTCAGAAAATATAGCAATAAATACATCAGATTAATACTTTTATTTTTTCCGTGCACCTTAAAACGTCCGTAGTTCCACAACAGTTGGAAATGCTGTTCCTGTCATGCCTCATGCCTTCACTCAAGGGTGCAAAAAAGTAAAAGTTTGCTACGCCCTAATTGTGACATGTCTAGAATTGCTATTTGGACTGGATGGATAGATCTATTATGTAATAACTTACATTTATCAACGCTAGGTGGCTAGAAAAGCATTATTTTAATTATATTTAATAAAGCATTGATGATGTATAATTAAACATAAAAACACTCAATTTTTTTACTAGAAATTAGGCAACCTTCACTACCAAGTTACAAACTAAACTGAAGCACCAGCTTCAGTATCCGTTCAGACACGAGTGAGGGTGGTTGTGTTGCGCTAGCTTTCCGTCGCTACCTTTGTAACGTTACGTGCTTCAACCCATTAGTAAAGTGTTAGACTGCGGTGCAACCATCATGGAGCGATCTACGAGTGCAGTGTGGAAGTACTTCTCGAGTGTGTTAAACGATGTAGGGAAGTGTGACATATGTAATAAGAACTATTGACGAAAGGGAAGTAGTACCACTAACTTAAAAAACCATCAGCTTTCAATGCGCAAGAAGGAATATAATGAAGTGATAGCCAGTGAAAATGAAGCTAATGAACAGTCAAAGAAGAAAAAGGAATTAACAGTGTCTCTTAAACCCCTACAGGAAATGAGGTGTGCAGTGAAAGAAAAGAATCAGACGATTGAAAGTTGCTTCGAAAAAGTCAAAATTTGGGATGCGAATCATTCCAAATCAAAATCACTAGACTATCGCATAGCCGAAATGATAATAATGGATGACTTGCCATTCAGCCACGTTGAGGATCTAGGTTTCATGAGACTCATGGCTTAAACAGCTCCACAGTATAAAGTGAAACAGCGTCTGTTCTACATTGATCTTGTGTGCAACGATATCTATGACTTTGTTTCAAAGAAAGTGTTCAAAATTCTTGAGCCTCTAAAAGATTTGAAAGTATCATTGACAACGGATGCACAGTCAGCCACGACTGCTGGAGTGTCTTTACTCTCTTTGACATGCCATGCAGTGAATCAAGACTTCAAGATGACCAATTTGGTGCTCAGCGCAATGCCACTTGAAGATCGCCACATTGGAGAATACTTGTTAGAAAAATTTGAGCAGATGGTTCAGAAGTGGGATATTGCCCATTCATCTATTCATTGTGTAATGCGCGATTCAGGAGCAAACATGATAAGTTATATAGTTTTGTTTCTCACTGGCGTCCATAATATCGATTGCACTGTTCATAAACTGCAACTTGTAATCAAAAGTGGATTATCCTCATAAAAATCTCTCAGTGACTTGTTAGATAAACTTCGATCCATCTCTTCTCATTTCAACCATTCTACGATGGCGCAGGATGAGTTAAAAAATATCGGAAACGCTTAGATCAACCTGAACTTACAGTCATTCATGATGTCGCCACACGGTGGAACAGCACTTATCACATGATGCAGAGAACACTGAAGTTGAATGAACCACTGAGTCTATATAGCGCTGCTAACTCCAAAATGCAACAACTCACTAACGTCGACTTCACTCTCTTGTCAAATTGTGTGGCTGTGCTGGAACCATTCGATGATATCACAAAAAGTTTGAGTAGTTCCACCTCTTCCATATCTGAGGTTATTCCCCTCGTCGTTTCCTTGAAAAATGTGCTGCAACCTCGAAGTGGTGATTCTGAAGCTGATCGTGGAATCAAAACAATGAAGGAGATAACGCGTACAAAGCTAGCAAGGAGATTTGATGGCCTAGAAGCAAATGACATGTATTCTTCGGCTACCTATTTGGATCCAAGGTACAAAGCAAAACTTTTTTCCGCTTCACATGTCACAAAAGGTGTTCAGGAAAAATTGGGATATCTTTGTGATGAAATGGACAAGACTTAAACATCATCAGACTCGGAGACGGCCAGTGAACCACCGGCAAAGAAACCACTGATTGACTTAGGAGGGGACATCAGCTTCTAAGAGTAAATGAATAACAATAATGTACTCAATGAGTGCTCGATTGGCTTCCAGTAGTGATGACGAGACCGAAACTGATGCTTTGGCTTGGTGGAGGTCAACTCAAAAGAAATACAAAAATTTTAGCAAATTGGCTCGGACATACCTTGGATGTCCTCTCTCGAATGTTCCAAGTGAACAATTATTTAGTGGAGGAGGGATCATCTACGATGAAAAACGGAATAGACTGAAGGGTGACAAAGCTGGAAAACTTTTATTTTTGAAATACAGTCTCCCAGCAATTCAATTTAAATATAAGGTATATATATATATATATATATATTATATATATATATATGTGTGTGTGTGTGTGTGTGTATATATATATATATATATATATATATATATATATATGTGTGTGTGTATATATATATATATATATTAATATATATATTATATATATATATATATATATATTATATAATTTATAATTATATACACCACTTTCGAATGGGCGGTGGTTAGGGAAAGTGGTTGGTGGAACACAAAACGCGTTGGGTCCTCGTCCCGCATTCTGGAAACATACTTTTTACAGTTTAGATAATAGTCATTATATTGTAGATTGTGAAAAGTGTGACCGGACGATATTTTATTTTGTTGTGTAGTCTTAGGTAATATTATGATGTTATAGGGTACATAACCGCAACCGCAACCGCGTGAAGCTCTATTTGTAAGCTCCGCAAACGCAACCGCAGAGCTATGAAAAATGACACTCGCTACAGCAATAATATATATATATCCTTTCAACCTTTCAAAGGTTCCGTGCGATGATTCCTCATTTCACGAAGGTCAAGCTTGTCGCCCCTCCTCTCGAGTTGGCCTGGTGTAGTAGTGCGTTGGTTTCTTGTACTTTCCACCTAACACACTCAGGTATGTCCGGCTCATCTGGAATTGTTCTGAGCCAGATGTCTAATCTTCTTTTGAAGATGTCCACTGCAACACCATTCGTGTTCCTTAGGTCTTTGGGCAGCTGATTAAACAGTTTTGTTCCTCTCACAACAAAACTATTTTCTTTCAGGGTTAAGGATCTTCCCTGTCTCGCCTTTAATTTGGGAACACGTCACAGTCTTCCTTTTCTACTTTCCACCTTTGTTTGAGGAGTTACATGGTTCAGAGTAAGATTAGGGACTAGTTTCTCCATTATTTTCCAAGTGTAATAATAGTGTGTATCTCTCTTCTTTCCAGTGAATATAGGTTTAGTTCGCGTAACCCTTCTCAGTAATTAAGCTCTTTGCACCCCTTGATCTTGGCTGTGAAGCTTCTCTGAATCCCTTCTAGCTATCTAATGTCTTCTTTTTTATATGGGGATGTTAGGACCGAGCAGTATTCCAATTTGGGTATGATCAGTGTTTTCAGTAGAGGAATCATTATATTCCTATCCCTTCGTTTAAAGCTTCTCCGTATCTGCCCAGTTATTCTCTTTCCTCTGTTTACTGCTATCTTATTTTATGTTTCAAATTTCGCATCATCATTCATTACAACCCCTAAAATTTTTGGCTCTAGAATTTCTCTGAATTTCCTGTCCATTTGGGGTATATTATTCCATGGATTTTAGGTATTCTCTTTTTCCGTACCGTAACAACTGAAATTTCTCAGTGTTAAACTTCATATTGTTGTCTTCCGCCTAGTTGTAGATTCTGTTCATGTCGGTTTGTAGAGATCCTATATCTTCTGGGTTTCTTATTTTTCTCCCGAACTTTGTGTCATCGGCAAAGGATGTTACTGCGTTCTCTCTGGTAACGTCCTCATCTATGTCAGTTAGAATGATTATGAAGAGTAGTGGAACTAATACTGTTCCTTGTGGTACTGAGCTGAGGACCTCTGATTCTGATGAAAATACTCCTTGTACTGTAACGACTTGCTGCCGCTCACTAAAGAAATTATAGATATATTTCCCTACTTTTCTGTTATTCGCAAATATTTCAGTGTATGTATTATGATTATATGGTTACACTTGTCGATCGTTTTGGCAAAGTCTGTGATATAAGCGACGCTGGCCTATAGTTTTTGGCTTTGGATGGATCTCCTCCTTTATATATTGGGACTATGTTCGCGCTCTTCAGGATGCCCGGTATTTCTCCCATGTCGAGTGATCGTCTCCATATCCAATATAGGGTCTCAGCGATTGCATTCTTGCAGTTTTTGATCAGCGTGGCATTCCATTTATCCGGTCCTGCCGCTGAGTGTGCTTTTAGGTTCCCTATAGCTTGTGTAATATCATCTGTCGTAAAGTTGAAGTACGTTATAATTTCCCCTTGTAGTTCTTCTTCAAAGAACTCGTTTCTATCGCATATCAGTTTGTCAGTTTTGGGGATACTGAAAGATGATTCGTACTGAGCTCTTAATATTTCAGATACTTCTGTTAGATCATCAGATAAAGCACTGTTCTCGTTTTTCAGAGGTCCGATAGTCGCATGGGTTTTCGACTTCCCTTTTACAAAATGTAAAGTGTATAAAGTATGAGTAAATCCGTGCATATAAATTATAACGTAAAATTCATTGAATGTAGGAAGTGCAATATAGTTTACATAAATTATCGCAAGTTAAAATATATATTCAATCAAAATCTGGAGAAATCTGAGAAAAGTTTGGAACAAGGCAGGAAAAAGATTATAAAATCCAAGACTGACTCCCAGCAAAAAAAAAAAAAAAAAATTGTGTGTGTGTGTGTGTGTGTGTGTGTGTATTGAGCGACTGCAGTAATAGATAGCATGAGCATGGGTTCAAATATTTACATAATTTGCAATTTGTTTAATTTAGCAACAACTGTAAATGTTGCGATCTAATATGATTTCTATAAAAATTGCACGACTTTAACCGTATTAATTGGGATGATCGGAAAATATCCCTTGTATCGAACGCCAAACAAATCGCGGCATCAAATTTCTGTGACGCACATACCGAGATTGTAAACTCACTTGTGGTATTTAAAGAAATGGGAAATGCGAATACGAATGCGATAGAAAAAGAGAAAATAATGGGGGAGGAAAAGATGACCAAAATTTCCCAAAGCGAAATGGTGTGGATGAGAGAGAAATAAATGAAAATATAACACGGAAAGAAGACACTATTTTAAAAGAAAAAAAAAACAAGTACAGTCTGTGATATGGTAAAACTGCCAAACGAAGGTAATGATAAAAAGACGACAAAAACTAAAAATATAGAAAATAAAAGACAACAAAAACTAAAAATATAGAAAATAAAAGACAACAAAAACTAGTACAGTAGAAAATATCGTATGCAAATGTTATGCAAAAAGGAGTTGCAGATACCGGGATGGGCAATGCAGCTATGCACATTCCACTTTGTGTAACTTCCATTACAAAAATGAATATTGTAAATTTGAAAAAAACTGCATACCTTAGTATCTGCAAAATTTATGAAAGATATAGGAGATGCAAATACGGTAAAAAGTGCCGTTACCACCACTCTCAAAGGAACACGACATTCAAGCAGTCAAGATCAGCAACAATTTTTTAGATGTAGCCAATACAATTCAACTACTAAATACCATCCAATAAATACAAAGACAATCGACAAATACATGGATTTTTTCAACTATTAAAGTATGGATGAAGGAAGGACCTAAACTCCATGAAATACAAACCCCCAAATGGACAGGAAATTCAGAGAAACTCTAAAGCAAAAGATTTAAGGGTTGTAACAACTAATGACGCAAAATTTGAAACAAAATAATATAGCAGTAAACAGAGCAAAAAGAATAACGGGACAGATACTGAGAACCTTTAAAAGAAGAGATAGGAATATAATTATTGCTCTATTGAAAACACTGATTATTCCCAAGTTGGAATACTGCTTGTTCTTAACATCCCCATATAAAAAAGAAGACATTAGTCAACTATAAGGGATTCAGAGAAGCTTCACAGCCATGATCAATGGATGCAAAGAACTAAATTACTGGGAAAGGTTACGTGAATTAAATTTATATTCACTGGAAAGAAGAGAGAAGTACACCACTACTTATAATTTGAAAATAATAGAGGAAGTGGACCCTAATCTCACTTTGAACCCTATAACCACTCGTACAAGAGTGGAAAGTCGAAAAGGAAGAATGTGTTGTGTTTCCAAATTAAGGGCTAGACAGAGAACATCCTCAACCCTGAAAGAAAATAGTTTTGTTGTGAGAGGGCCAAGACTGTTCAACCAGGTAGCTGCCCATGGAACTAAGGAACACGAGTGGTGTTGCGGTAGATATCTTCAAAAAAAGATTAGACGCCTGGCTCAGAACAATTCAGATGAGGTGGGCGTACCTGGCTTCGTGAAGTGGAGAGAAACCAACTATTTACTTCACCAGGCCAACTCAAGAAGAGGGGCAACAAGCTTGACCTTCGTGAAATGAGGAATCATTGGACGGAGCATTTGAAAGGTTGAAAGGTATGTATAAATGCCAAACTGAAAACGAAGCTCAAACAAAGAAGTTGTTTGTCAAAAATGGCGCTGGGAATTTTTGTATAGAAGTCCGTTTTGGGTGTAAACGAAACAATTTGAAAAAGCCTAGGTACAGGACTATTCCCATGTAACTTAGGTCTAAGATAATGCATTCCATTGTCTATTTAATTCTGTACAATTTCAAATAACAATTATGAAGGGGCTAGCTACACAAAATTAAATTACGGGAAGAAATAAAAAATTAAATTGTGAAAAAACATGGGATCGTCATTCCTTCCTGCGGGTTCCCGCGCTTCACGCCAGACAAAGCAAAGAAGACGCTCTAAAAGTGAACGTTCATTTATGTAAGGGAAACTGCATTCAGGGTTAAGTTGTTAGAATCGATAACATGGTACAATTACATCTTCTTTTCTAAAGGTTGATAATTCTTAAAAATAGGATAAATCAATTTAAGATCATCTTATTTGGGATGTAAATAAATCTTACGCCTGCCAGCCTCGCGCGGCAACAGGGGTTTTAGGTCCGAGAAAGAAGTTATCATATATAAAATCAAATCGTATTAAAGCAGTGAACGAGAATGAAATTTATATAAAATTACTCTTTACCTATTGCCGAATAACGTAGTATAAAATTATGTTAGTTAAAAGATGGGACTAATGTCTTTATTAAAAAAATAAAACCCGAAGCAAAAGGCACCAAATAAGAGAAACGGGGATTAGTGCGTCTCTGAAGTTGAAACAATAGAGTCGTAAAAAGAATTCGTGTGAACGTTTGAAGTAAAAGTAAAAAATTAGTTCACCCTACAAGTTAACATAAAGAAAATGTGGGTCCCTAAGTTGAATAAGCTCAAATAAGTCTTCCCTATAAGAATATAGAAAACGGACCTAGTGCGTAAATCACTGTTAAAGCGAATGTGTTGGCTGAAGTAATAGTCTTCCCTTAAAAATTTAACGGAAGAAAACGGAGACACTCTGTATATTCTATTCGTGTTTGTAAATACTCGAAAATAGTGTACCCTACATTCTCCGTTTAGAAAACGGATTGAGTTCCGTGCATTCGATAGAAATATAAAATACACATGTTATTATAATGCAAAAAGTTCTCAAGAAGAGCATATTTATCAATGTCAAAAAGGAAGTAGGTAAACAATGTAATTAATGTATGTATTAGACATTATAATTGAAATAGTCAAATAACAAGATAGGATTCAAACAATTTTATGAAAATGTATTATGTACCTAGCTGATACGGTCAAAAGGCCGGATAGAGAAACGATTGTTACTCTAAAGATAATTCAATAAAAACTGTAGTATGTATGCGTTCATTCATTTTTAGTGGCCTTGCGTATTACAATACGGCTGTATTCAGTTAAATAACTACCAACTGTAGATTAAACTTTTCTAACAATCAAATTTAAATTGTTTGTGCATTTTACTAAATTTTATTATTATTAAGTGTCTTCACTAAATAAACCAAAATTTATCACTGTCAACAATTTCATTTTTGCAGTGTGAGTTGTTTAATAAGAGTTTGACGAATAAATTATTGTTATAAAAGGCTTTTCAATTATTCCCTACACGGGTTGACAGAGAAGTAAGACTATATAACAAGTTTTATATATATAAAATTGGGTTAAATTTATATAATGTGGTTTAAAGGAAAACAGGCTGAAATAAAAATATAAATCATACAGTAAATGTAAAATTTATATAAAACCACGTAATACAACAATTTATATATACGACTGTACGATTGTTTCGCCCTCTATGTTTATTAATTTTGAAGTGTAGTTGGCATGTCATCATTTGTACATAAGTGGAATTGCATCTACCACAATAATACAGGGTGTCCATAAATGATTACCCTGATTAGAGCATGCTATGACTTTTAAATAAACACTCGTATTCAAACACAGTTATAATCATAAGTAGATAAACATACAAAGTTTTGATACATAGTTAATGAACTTAATAAGCTTCCACATGTGCACCCCTAGTGGCACGTAAAATGTCTAAACTGTATTCACACTCACGCCACACATTTTCCAACATTTGTGGTTAACTGTTGCAATTGCATCCGTAATGCGTTCTCGCAATGTCCTGATATGTGGAACAACTGTTGCATAAACCAAATCTTTAACATGACCCCAGAGAAAGAAATCCAGCGGGGTAATGTCTGGTGATCTTGGGGGCCATGGGATTGGCCCGTCCCTGCCAATCTATTGATTTGGAAATGTTGCGTCGAGAGTTTCACGAACAACATGCGCCCAATGAGGGGGTGCCCCATCTTGTTGGAAGATGACAGGTGGCTGCCTGTCCTGCAGCTGGGGGATGGCGTAATTGTGAGCATATCCAGGTACACAGTTTCGGAAACAGTGTTCTCAGCGAAGAAGAAAGGACCAATTATCTGGTCATGCATTAGTCCACACCAGACATTGATCTTCGGACTGCCGCGAATATGCCCCATACGGCACGTGGGTTTTCCGATTCCCAAATACGCACATTGTGTCTGTTGACTCTACCACTAAGATGAAACGTAGCCTCGTCTGAAAAGCAGACACAAAACAAGAAGTCATTATCTTCGTCAATGCTGTTCACCGATAATAGCGAATTGTTCACGTTTTGGACGGTCATCAGGCTTCAGTTCTTGAACAATTTGTACCTTGTAGGCGTGTAACTTCAAACGTTTGTATAACACCTTATGCACCGTAGACTTCGGTATCTTTAGTTGGCATGAAACTTGTCTCACCAATTTCCTTGGTGACCGTGTGAAAGCAGTTTGAATGTTTTCCACCGTCCCATCGGAAACTGATGGTCTACCACTGCTCTTTCCCTTTTCCACGTTTCCAGTTTCCAAGAATTTTTTTATCCACGACTTAATTAACTTCACATCAGGTGGATTCTTTCCATACTTTGTTCTGAACCTTCGCTGAACACTGACAGGAGATTTTGTTTCTGCAAGCCACACAACACATTGTGCCTTCTCTGTCACAGACGCCATCTTAACTGAACAGCTACTACAGCGCTCCTAGCGGCGAATGCGGTAGACGAAACACACCAGCACAGAAACTCTATGCGTGTACGAGATCACCTGTAAAAAGAAAACGGATGTAAGATTCGTCATTAAAACATGAGAGCATACTGTTTTCAGGGTAAACATTTATGACACCCTGTATTTATAAATTAAATAAGAACGCAGAACGATAGGCAGTGCTTTCTTAACTTCAAGAAAATCTCCATTTCGATTACACAGGTCAAAAAAAACTTTTTTTTTTCGTTGCCAAGGAAATTCGCACGAATTTAGGGTATTTTGGGGTTGCTGAATTCCAAAATGAAAGTAGTTTTTCCGATTTGGCTCTAGTTCTTGAGATAATGAATACCCTCAATTAATAGGAAACGTAACCATAACGCGTGCATATGGGAAACTACCGGAACATTCTAGATGGTGAGACCGAATGAAATGCCATTATGTATTTCATGTGTTTACTTTTGTATGATTTGAGACAATTTCAATGCGATTTGTAAGTAGGCTCCGCCTGAACATTAAATTTTTTGCATTTTTACGTGTTTCAATGGGGTACCAATTATCTCATAAATTAGAGCCAATCTAGCAAAACTGATGTCATATTCGGAATCAGCACCACAAAGTTACCCCAAAATCACTCTAATATGATTGGCAATAAAATGAGTGTTGACCAGTGTTATTAACAGAAAAAATATAATTAAATTGTATTCGAGAATAGAATGTTCTAACTAGTTTTCCAAGTTCATTTAAGCAGTTTATTCTGTTTATGACCGAACTTTTAAAATTAATGTTTTTCAATTTTAAATTGTTGTAATGAGAGTATGTGCATGATTTATTATATATATATATATATATATATATATATATATACACCCACTTTTGGTTTGCTTCCACCCGAATTGTTCATTCTGACGAAGGTCAAGCTTTTCACTCCACCTTAGACCTACAGTTTAACGTGGAATCCGAACCACACCCCATCAGCAGCCCAGCCTCTTAACCACAAGGCCACCCAGGGTACCCATTTATCTACCAGCCACTTTCTGTATTGTGTGGAAGGATGAACAGCTGGGTTTTGCTGCGCGCCGGCTGCCGTCACTGGGTCTCGATCCCGGGGCCGATAAATTCGTAGTCAGCGACCCTAACCACTACTCCACCGAGGTTTATATATATATATATATATATATATATGACACAACTCAGAATGGTTCCCAGAAGAGTTCCTTGTTCCATGCATATTAGGTTTGTGTATTACGTACAGTATATAGGGGCTATATATAATTTAATTTAAAGGTTTGCTTCTAGTGGAGCGCAGCTCAAGGATGAACAGATAAATTCAAATATTTCCCATTCTTGTTTTAGAGGCAAACGTTTCGGAAATTATTTTCCATCATTAAAATATGAAAACGGTAAAGGCAGCAAATATTTGAATATAAAAAGACACTCTGGAATGAAATTAATAGTAAAATTATGAAAACTTTTTCAGAAATTAAAGTATATGTTTCCAATTATAAAAACTGTCACAGAGACACTGAAAGTACAATAAAATTTTAAATTTTAAAAGGTTTAAAAAATTTAAAAAATCGGTATTATATTGTAATTATCCTTCATTGAATAACCTTTATTAATAATAAAATAAATACATTTGTTTTACAATTTACAATGACATAAATAATTGTGAAGCTGAACTATTTATTTTATTTAATTTGGCCTTTAAACTTTAGGCTTTTTGGGCTCTTATTAAAAATAAACAGCTCGTTATTATTAATTAATAATAAATAAATAAATAAGTAAATAAGTATTATTAATAGTTAAAGTGTGTATTAAACTTAAATTATCATTAGGTCAAACGCAGAATTGTAATCATTTAGGGTGGGTCTGGCTTTTCGGATGTGTAAAGATTCTAGATTCTAAAATGTAAAGGGTTCGGGGTTCGGGTGTTTAACGATGGTTCGTCCATTTTCTCCTCTGTGGGTTGGTGTGTGACCTTTTACACACCAATCACTCACGATGGTAACGTGACCAATGATGTTTTACTATAAGTTTACCTTTGTTTTTGCACTACTGAACCACAGTAGTATAGTGGCAAAAGGGTAGAGCGCAAGATGCAATTGCAATGTTACGTAATGAGTGCCAACCCCCACCCCCCTTTGTTGCAAGAGTGACAACCCCCACCCCCCTTGGTGCAAAGCCTCTTTGGAGGAGAAGGTGGGAGTGCCTCACCCCTCCAAAGGGGCATACCTAACCTAAGGGGCCTCTTTGGGGGAGATGAGGACGCCTCACCCCCCAAAGGGGCAGAAACAGACAGCAAGAGAGGAAGGTGGAGAGGACCCAGAGGTCCTTGCTCGGCTGATTGCCGAGCTCATATGGGTTCTTCAGCCACCAGCCACTACTTATAGGCCCCTAATCACCCAGTGCCTTAGGATGTCATCGTCTCAGACTATCAACAGCCAAGTGACACAGTGCGCTAAAAGGAACCGGGCACGCACCCAGTCTGGACTCGGACCGTTTGCTGGGCGCCCTGCGCCTCAGCCACAAAATGGGGCATTAAAGGGAACTATTTATTTTAAAAGAAATTGCGCTAAAAGGAACCGGGCACGCACCCCGTCTGGACTCGGACCGTTTGCTGGGCGCCCTGCATCTCAGCCACAAAACGGGCCATTAAAGAGAACTAATTATTTTAAAAGAAATTGCGCTAAAAGGAACCGGACACGCACCCCCTGTCTGGACTCGGACCGGTTGCTTGGCGCCCTGCACCTCATCCAAGCACCATGCCTCCAGGGTGAACCATATAATAATTACCCAGTTGGCTTTGAAGACCGATTTGGCAAATAACAGTTAATTATTTATTCTGAAAACCAATCAAATTATATAATTGTGTACAAGGGGCAAATAAAACGCCGTTACATCATTCTGTTTATGAGTTAATGGATATACAACTTAGCACATATATATGACCAATTAATAGATTTGAAATTATATAATCATTCAAAACGGGGCATTAAAGAGAACTAATTATTTTAATAGAAATACACTCAATCTGAATTAGATAAAACACCGTTGCTTCAATACGAAACAATTCGTGCGGTAATAAAATAGACCACTGGTCCTCACCCTGTGAAATAATAATTATTATTATTATTATTATCATTATTACCACTACCAATATATCTATATACGTATATATATATAAAACATCCTATTCTGAACAACTCCATAATTTGTAACATCATTCTGTTTTTAAAGGGAAGTTTTAGACCTGTAACTTATATTTTTGTTAACTCTCTTTTATATATATATATATATATATATATATATATATATATATTATATATATATTATATATAATAAACATATTTCAATTTTGTAAATGTACAGGTAAAGACGCGTTTTATGTCGTATCTTTCGGGTTCGGTATACAGCCAGGAAGGTAATATTATATTTGTGGCACATCTACAGATTAAATTATCGCAGTCCTTGAAGACAAAAGGTGAAGCAACCTTTCTCCGCTTAACAAAACAATATTCCAGGTAAAGGGTTTCATTTTTACGCACAAACTTACAGTATATATAAGCAGGTGTCCCCAATTAAGTATAAATTGTATTTAGGCCTAGAATATCTGTTTGCGAGACAATCCTGATATTCTATTAAATATTTTGGTATTTATATATATGCGATAATGGAGGGCCATGGCGTCTATTAGCATTTGGCCGAAAAAGGCCTCTTGTAACAAGAGAGAAAAGTATTCTAAATTTAATTTATGACAGGCTGTCACAGGACAATACAAAAATCTGGAGCCTTGTAAATATACAGGGTGTCTCAAAAGTCACTATCTCTTTAGAAAAATAATGGGAATTACGAAAAACTGGTTTAAGACATGAAAAATATATTTATTTCAAAGTAAGTGCCACAAAGAATTAGTGCTATTTATTTATCTGTCTCCACATGGCGACCATCAGTGTCTCTACAGAGCTCAAAGCGATAAGTTGTTTCCCGGAACACACTTTCCAGCATTTGAGGTGTTATTTTCTGAACTGCATCGGTAATACGATTTCGAAGTTCGGCTACATCACTAATTCTTCTACCAGTGTACACCTTAGACTTAATGAAACCCCAGGCGAAAAAATCTAATGGTGTTAAATCGGGTGAACGTGCTGCCTATGGTTGTGTTCCTCCACGACCAATCCAGCAACCGGGGAAGCGTCTGTCAAGATAATCACGTACAATTATTGCATAATGGCACGGTGCTCCATCCTGCTGAAAAACTACTGTGTCAAGAATGCCATCTGTAAGAAGTTGAGGTTCGAGGAATTGTTCAAGCATGTCAAGATAAATTTATAAATTACACAAAATTCGAAATAAACCAATTAACTTTTTTAAATACACAAATTTGTACCAGAAGTACATATCTTTATGCCAGCATAGCATTTTTAAAAAAAAACATCTAATGTCACCGAATTAGATAGTGACTTTTGAGACACCCTGTATTTCGCAGAAAAATAAATGCTGTATTGTCCGCGAAACAGACAAAGGATCTTCAGGACAATTGACCCTTGCAGATGTTTTTACATCAAATCTAAAATAAAAATTTGTTGAACTTTGGGGAATACGAGAATGGACAGGACTTTACAAACGAGCGGGGCCAGCGTCCCACCCAGATTTGTGGGAAGTAGCGAATCACAGTACGGAATACCTGTCTGATCTCGTTCTGAGCAAGCCTATAGCATTGCTCCTCCCAAAATTCACGCCTACCTTTCGTGGAGCCCCCCAATGATTGTTCTCTGGAAAGGGGCAGATTCTCGGATTGGTCGAAAATGCTTGCCAAATCCTAAACTCCGTCCCAATTCTCGCAGCGACCCAATAGGAAGCTATGGACCCCGCTTGTGGGTTTGCCACATATACCCCTTATAAAATGGGGCACTTCGCCGCTTAGAGTCAGTTTTTCGTGCAACTTGCTGCAACACACTATCCAATGGATCAACTCTACGTTTCCCCCGATTTGATTGTTGATGGAGACCGTTACAGCTATGTTGCGCTGTATCTTTTCAGTGTTGCAGATCGGGAAGCTCTCCTCCCATCGCAAAATGTTATGGAGATTTGCTGCGATATGCAAGAACCGTTCAACGAACACGCTGACGAGATGTGATTAAATTATATGTATATATATATGTAAATATGTGGCCAGGCTTTTAGAATATTTTCTCAATAATTTCATATTGCAGTAGAAAATTACCAAAATTGCGTTGTCAAAAATCAATTTAAAAAATTAAATGCTCATAAAATAATAAATTCTTAACATAGCGAGTTTATTTTTACACTCTTATGTAGAGAGGCTTGTATGCTTTCAAGTCCATATTTCTTTTAGTTTTTATATATATATCGTGGGCACTCTCCTTCGTCATTATATCTGTTTGTTTTTTAAAAATTATAGGATGCCCTGCAGATAGTTTGTTTTTTAAAAAATTACTCCAAACTTTTAAAATTTGCATGCCTTTGGAAAATATGCGTAACCTTTGTATATAACTCATATATATATATATATTTATATATTGTGGACACTCCGTCATTATATCTGTTTACGCTTCCAATTTGCTGTTAACCTAACCTAGCTTTATTTTAATTTATAAAAGACCGCGATATTGCGAAGTGAAACAAAGTCCAATAGCGAAATATATACCCTATCATAACCTAACCTAACCTAAATAAACGGGCCTAACTCACCCTAACCTAGCCTAACATAACCTAACTTTGCCTAGCTTAGCCTAACCCAACCTAACCAGGTGTAAACTAACCTAACCTAACCAAACCTAACCTATCCTAACCGGGTGTAAACTAACCTAACCTAGCCTGACTTAGCCAAACCTAACCGGGTGTAAACTAACCTAGCCTAACCTAACCTATCCTAACCGTGCGTAAACTAGCCTAAGCTAACCTAACCGCAAACAGTATCTAAGCGCAAACAAATCTCATTTATTTAATAGCTTTGATTAACACTTTTTCCCGAAACGAGTTACCCGCATCTAGTTTCATGACATTTATTTTACTTGTAGGAGAGATTCCGAGTTAGGGCGTGTTATAGCAACTTTTGACGAAATGGGGGCGCCATCCCCGATCCATCCCTGTGATCCAGATGTCGTGGTATTGGGACGGGGCGAGGAGTGGCAGAGCATAGAGGAGGTCTTGTAAGTATTTTTAGATTACATAGCACGTTTTTACACTTCTTGTGGATGCTTGAACGTTAAGTTATAGGCAAATTGAAATATTCGCATTTTCAAATTTAATTTTCATTCTCTGATATATATATATCGTAAACACTGATGAGGTGTCATATTAATTACTTTGAAAATTAATTTGTGTTGCTTCTCGTTTATAATTGACAGTCTAATTTTCCTTTTGTTCTGAATTTTCTGAAAATTATTCTCGTAGTGCTTAACTATCAGCTGTCTCCATTTGTATATATTGTTGCAACATCTTGCATCATCTTGCAACATCTTGCAACATTGCATTGCAACATCTTGCAACATCGCTTTGTAGCAATATACATATATATATATATATCTGTATATGTTGGAACTTTAAGATCTTTTTACGATAATGCGGCGCTACAGTAGGATTTTACCAAATTGCAATAAAAGTGCTCTGAAAAACGTGCTTAATCATGAGCCATATATATATATATATATATATATATATATATATATAGTAGCCAACACTTTTAACTGCATCCAATTCCTTGACATTTATTTTAATTACATGAACGACACTGAGCTAGACCATGTTATAAACCCTTTTGATGAAAGAGTGGCTTCTACCGCCGCCCCACCCAACGATGGACAGATAGTGGTATTGGAGTGGGACAGCGAGCGTCAGGTTGTAGAGGAAATAATGTAAGTGTTTTGATGCTATATAGTATGTTTTTACATCTCTTTTGGATTTTAACAATTTGCAGTAAGGATGTTTTGAAAAATGTGCTTAATCATGACACCCTATATATATATATATATATATATATATATATAATATATATATATACACACATATATATACACACACACATATATTTACCGCCATACACCACACCTTTAGACGCATCCAATACTTTTAGCAGCGTCAAATTTCATGCATCTATTTTAATTACAGCACCGAGACGGAGCTAGACGATATTATAAACACTTTTGGGGAGAGGGTGATAAATGAAGTGGTAACCACACCGGATAGCGAACCAGAAGTCATGGTATCGACACACAACCGTTCAACCGAGTGCACTGTCATCGAGGAGATTATGTAAGTATTTTTTGAGGTTAAGAACAAAACAATATATTTTCATTTTATTAAACAGTAAAACATATGTACAAAAAGGGGCAGTCCCCAATTCTTAATTGCTACAAATGTATATATAGGTTTACACAATATAGATCTTACACATTACAGGGGGTACTAACATTTTTTTATCTGTCTGCACACATATTTATCATTCATATTTGTGCCGCACAAATCGAATAATTTTTAAAAATTCATAAAACCCTTCCCACGTGACATGTGCATGAGAAACAAAATACAATACAAGCCACATGTTTCAGTATAAAGTCCTTGAATGCGATATGGATTCCAGATAAACTTAGGCACACGTAATCGCGCAATATAACTGTACAATTGCCGAGTCATGCCATGGTGGGAAACCGAGTGAATCGAAATAGTACATTCTTTTTAGTTTTAAAATAGATCGCAAACCAATGAATACCCTCACCACCAACAATGTCGGTGTTAATGATAGCCCCGTACCAGTTTCCCGTGCTATGCATCTTCAATATTTCATTTTTCGCATACACACCGATAAATTTTGATTTTGATCGCGCGAAACAGTCACTTTTCATCACTCTCTGGAGTGTGTTTGCATCCATTTTAAAAATCTGTCGTGATGTTCCGGAGACGGTCCAGTTCTATTCGGGCCTGTTTTACACGAGTGCACTTAAAGGCGTGGCGAAAGCTTTATCAAACTCCAATCTCACTGAGATTGTCCCAGTCTGCTGGGCGTTTAAATGCGTGTTTACGCTAGCAGTTAAGTCAGGCGTAAGGTCGAATGAGTAAATATTAAACTCTTCCACAAATTCTTTCTGAGTTATCCCGAAACCGAGCTCATCACACGCTCCTGTATTATGCGCCAAAATGCTATAGGCTCTCGCGCAGAGCACGAATACTCCAGTTGCTGAGTAATCCATATCCATTACCCCACCCAGGGCGATACCATTTATGAATAGAGTAATATTTTTAAGCCCGAAATTCTTGAATTTTAAGGCACTCTTTTTATAATTTCCATTTGTTGAGGCAGGCGTGGTCTTGCAATCCAATTAAAATCCTTTTAGGTAGGACTCCAAGAGCAATGTTTTCTATCTGTTTCGATGCCAGGCCTGCCGGGATCGTGCACAGTTTGATCTATACCCTGTGAATTGGATATTTCACCGTGGCGTGTATGAGATCTTTCTCGATTTCTATTTGCTTCGGGGAGCTTAATTTCACGCGGCGTATACGCAAATACGTTTCCATGATATGTATCACAAGGGGTTTCGTGCCTTCTTCATCAGCCCCAGATTTATGCAGATCTCAGGGCTCGTGCGGGTAAGCTTCAATTTCATATCTACCCCGTTCATAAGCAACTTCTCCTGGAAAGTAAAGTCTGTATGCAGGCGTCCAAAATTCGTATGTCTTTTTTTTATAATTTTTAAATTTATCCTTTATACTACCCTCATCTTTAGCGTGGTAATACCCCTCGGCGGACAAAAAGGTGTCCTTCGCTTCTTTTGAAAAGTTGAGGAAATTTTCCAGATATGCTCGTAGGTGATAGTACCACGTGCCTGCCGAGATGTTAGTCTGATTTAAATATACGTCACACTGACTGAATATAGAGTGCAAAAAGTTGGTTTCGGGTATGCAACATAATTATCAGCGCAATCCGTTCCGTCAGAATGAGGTATGCGAAGTTTAGTATACATGTGCATACAGCTCGGATCAAAAAAGTAAGGGCCTGAGCTGGGTATCACGAATTCTATAGGGGCACTGGGTGAACTAATTGTGTTTAAAGGGTTAATTGTAATAAAGTCGCTGTGCTCAATAGAAACTTGCGTTGGAGGCATCTCAAAGAGGGATAGCTCCGATTTACAGCATTGTGAACTACACGGATGAATGAAACGTGCCATGGTGAGTCAGAAATAGTGCCACCTCCCTCGACGAGTATTAATCAATCTATGAATCATGAGAGTAGCGTCCTCAATTTATATCAGTTAAAAAAATGATCGGCCATAGGTCCCATACGCTTTGAACACTTCTTTTTTGGTACCCTTTTACGTTTAATGCCACGTGATCCCTTCTTCCTCTTCTTCTTCTTTACACCACGTATTGGCAGCCCCTTCTTCCTAACAGTTCTCTTCTTTCCACCACCACGCACTTTTCTCTTCGCGCCTTTGATGATTTCATCCCGCGTACGCCTTAAATGTTTTTCTAGAGCTTCTTTAGGCTTAGTTCCTGCGAACATGTCCTCTGACGCGTTAAAACCTGTTTGTAACGCCTTCCTTCCTAGGTACCTGGCGCCCCTCTTTAACAGTGGGACAGCGGTGCATAGTATGGATGAAAAAATGGATCCAAGTCCACTACCACGCTGGTATCTCACCCCTCGGTATACCGTGAAAGGCTTTCTGGCCATTATAACTCAGTGCGTCGGAAGTGTAGTTTCACTGTTAAGCTCCCGTCACCGAATGGGAAATTTTTGCCCTCAATCGTTCTTATATCGAGATATTAGTTATTAGATTAGTTGCGACATTCACATAATGGCGTATGTCATATGTAATACTGAAGCTCCTTCCTCTATGGTTGGGGATGTGGGCTACGCGTAGCAAGCGTGCCTGGGTATCCCCAACAAACTGGTGTTCCGCTATATTGCTGTAAATATAGCACATGTCTGGAAGCTGAGAACTTACATCCAATTTCTCCATCCTCAAGTAGTACATTAAACTGGATAAGTCATGCCATGCCTCGTGAAAGGTGTCTATTTGGAAGGCTGCTCGATAACGCCCCTCGGTTATAATTTTGAACACTCTTCCGTCTTTAAGATTTCTGTTAACCTTTGATTTTAGGACTCGAGTATGTGTATGGTTTCCTCTGTTTACGATTTCGTATAATAAATCATTCGTAAGATTTGATTTTTTAAAACTTATGTTTAAGTCTCTCACAACATCCTCAGTCGTACCATAACGCCCCTGCCCTAGTTTCACTGTTGTACTGAAAAACTGTGCAACCTTAGTCCGGGCGATACGTATAGTTTCATCCCGAGTTAGCCCGGCTTTTTCACACTCATCAATGTCTCTAAGAACGGTAAATAAGAATCTTTATAATCAATATTTAAAAAGAGGGTATCCAGCTGAAATTCACATATCCCCACCTCATACGAATCACGGCCCAATTCAATGGGCCCATGGAGTTCTGTTACAAAGTTGGCTAGTGTGTTGTTAGGGTGTACAGACAGGGATGAGGAGGACGGGAGTGTGACGTAGAAATGGTTGGGTGTCATGCTGCATACTAATTAAGCTTCATTACTGCATCAGCTTTTATATAGGTGTTGAAGCTTTCTGGTAACCTAGCCACTTCACCAGATACATTGTTCTCTTTCCTGTACCTTTGCTTCCTAAAAATTTCTCAATTTTAAACACATTTTTTCCTAAATTAAATGCCACTTTCTGCAGTTCCTCGCGGTAAAAACCTACCGAGATCTCTTCACCATTCAAATCTTCAACGTAATACATCATTATCTCACATTTAGGAATCATGGCTCTAACTTTAAACATCTCGCGTGTCCATCCTTGCTCAAAACCCTTCGCGAATTTATTTCCAGAACGTGACAGTCTTACATAGTTATTGATTTTGAAACGCTCAGACGGTGTTGGTGGTGGCACTCCATCTCTTCTCGGGCGCATGCCTCTTTCTAAAACACTGTTAGACGTTGTACCGATCGTGCGATGGTGTGAGCGGTTGTAGGATGAAGCCAATGAATCGAGAACGTTTATATATCTGTACGTGTTTTTATGTGTAAAATATCGGTGCATGCGTTCCTTTATGGTACGTTGAACTCTTTCAGCTAAAGAAGCCTTATGTATATAATTGGATGTGTAATAGCTGATGTTAAACTCTGACAGCATGTTCTGCAAGGCTCGCCCTATAAATTCTTTTTCCATATCCGTACAAAAATAGCCAGGAATCCGGTTTTCTTTCAACATCAGCGTTTTGGCCGCTTTAGCAACTGTTTCAGGCGATTTGTTTTTCAGGGGAATTAGCCACAGGTATCTAGAGAATACATCTAGTATGAATAGGATGTAGCGGTAGCCGTCGTTGTACACTGAATATCTTTGCATGTCTGTTAAATCTGCCTGCCAAATAGAGTCAATCGATGCGGCTGTTGTCTTGGCTGTTTTAAACCTTTTTCTCACCGGTTTCTCATCCTGGGCACGCAAAAATCTCTCAACATCTTTTTTCCTTACACCATAAGTACCTCTGTACAATCTATTAACGCCACCATAGGATGCAGGGCTAGAAATGTCATAATTGTGCTCACTTAATACGTTAGCCATTTGCATATTTTAGAGGCGCGTGGATAAGGTTGGCCGTCTACTCTCTTCTTTCTCCTTTTCAGAGACACTGCAGCTGATGGGGGCGAAGGTGTACTCAGTTGTGACACGTGCGATGCATGTTCCAAGTCTTTTAACCTATTCAGATTACCTATCAATGTTTTGGGGACATTTATTTGCTGTAGTCTTGCTTTAATATGTCTCCATCCTGCTGGTGAGGGCCTATCCCACTTTCTCACCAGATCATGAACAATATCAACGATATTGGATCCTTGTACCCTTGTTCCATCAACAATGACCTCGCCTGTGTCGGTCCACTGTATGATGGGGTCCTCACTCAATAGATTATAAAGACTTAACCCTTTATTCCTCAATGTATGGGGGAGGCTGTTTTTTAGCACATGTTCGATGTGCTGTGTTCCGCTACTCTTTGGTTGCTCAGGCCCTGTGTCGCTATGCTCTGCGCTACTCGAGCTGTGCCTCACGGGAGCTCTGTAGGATGCTTATAATCTTCGTACTCATGAAGAAATTTCTGCAAAGCCTCTTGGTACAAGATCCTTTTCTCATCAGGTGCCTTTTCACTGTTTAATAGGGTTAGCTCACTTTCCATTCTTTTAAGTCTACTTTTACGGGGCTCTAGAACCGCATCTGGACTCCTTTGTAATGAAGCATACACCTCGTGCGGGATCACAACCACCTTCTTCATTATATTAATCTAGTCAGTAAAGGCCCAAAATTGAAAATAAGATGGGAGGAACGAACCGCCTCTTTGTACAATAATACGCTTTTTCTTACCCACAGTCTGACTTTTATGGGCGAGCGTCCGTATTATGTTCTTGTAACGACGTAAGCGAGCTTCTGAGAGGATTTCATTGGAACATTACATTTTATAACATTAAGGCAGATTTCACAGATGCATTTAAAAAGTCAGAGTCGATATTTTTAACAAACATCTGCTGCAATGCTCGAGGCAGTCGTTGATAGATTTTTATTAATTCGCGGTATTTCTTTAGCCTATTCGTCATTCTGGAATATACACGGTTTCAGGTCGTTTGGAAATATATTCGTTCTTAGAAGCACCCTAAACGTGTTTCGCGGGTGAAGGTCACAAAGCAAATATCCATAACGTTGCTTTGTGACCTCTTTATAAACCTCCAAAAACTCCTTACGCTGATTCGGGAACATTTGACTGGCTAATACCCCAATTTGTGACACATCTCTACGTTGCGCGAATAAGACTAGATATTGCGTATTTAACGACACATCGCGCATGTATCTATTTTTGAAAAATAGATTCTGATTGATGAAGAACACGCTTATGTTAAGGTGGTGGGAGAATACTGTAAATGTCTCGGCAAACGTTTTATCCATCTCCAACATGAGGTCGTCAATTACGATGACTGTATGTTCATTTCCCTTTAACGAATTAACGTCATAGACCCCCTTGTGGAACAAAACATCATCTTGGTACTCGTTGAACACTGATTGGTATGTCGAATAGCACCATATAACTTTATGCACAAATTTTGAGAACATTTCCCCCTTTTCTTTAATGATATTAAGCATAAACACCGTTTTACCACAACCTGTCGGTCCAGATATAATACATGTGGATGGGCTCGTGAATCTGAATTTTTCTACAGATTCCATTTCTAACACGTCACACCCCTAAGTGGGTCATTTACAGAATATTACAAATAAGTTCTGCTCCTTATATTTTGTTTTCTTCTTCCACAGAACCGTGAATGACGACGATGTACAGCCCCCATCATCGATATCACGGATGAACCCGTTGACCGTGCATCTACATACCCATACCCGCCGATGAATCCTCACCAGCGACACCTGTTGCACGTTCAAAGCGGAGACATGATGAAGAGTCCTCCACGTCAGGTATAAAGCGCGTCAGGAACGCGCCGGTTGTTAGACCACCAGTAGTAGAGCCCCAACCCTCAACGTCTTACGCAACCATCCCCACAGTAGCTTCTTCAGCCAATATACCCCTTGTTCATCCTCCACAGTTGCCCCCGTTCTGTTGAGTCTGCAGTAATAGAGCCCCAACCCTCAACGTCTTACGCAACCAACCCCACATCAGCTTCTTCCGCCAATATACCCCTTATTCATCCTCCACAGCTGCTCCCCGTTCTGTTGAGGATGGTATAACATTCGAGTTGGTGCGCACCGCAACCCCTACCCCAGCCTTGACTAGAAATCGGTATATAGTCAGGGTTGATCCTAGATCCATGTATAGCAACGGTATTGAACACGGCTACGTCGCGTTGTAGCGTATTGTAGAGTTTGCCCTTCAGAACCGCGACGAGCGTGAAGTCAGGACGAGGCTGTCCTTCGGATTCGGTCAGATGATAACGATGTAGATGATTTTGGGTAGTAGTACCATTCAGACGTTTGGCGGCTGAAGATGTAGAGTATATATTAGGTCGTATAATGCAGCCTCCCAAAGTAGTATAGCCTTCAATATGGACAACTTCACGGTAAATATTGACCGTGTATTCCGTGTTGCGGGCCATAGTGCCACACCTTACACTCTTAACTTCAATTCTCAGGCTATTTTAGACGGCATATAAACGTCGATCGTGGTTGCGGCTTTATAGCAGTAGTCTTAGCTCGCATGTTTACTGTACTAAATACAGGCACAAAAATTTGGCTGCCTACGGTCGTGGAGCGTGCCCGTAAACTAGCTGTAGACTGTGAACTTGAATTTGAGTGTAATATGGGTCCTGAAGAGCTGAGAAGGGTAGAACAGGAAATGAATGTCCGTATAGTGGTATTTGGAATGGATGATCGTCGTAGGACTGTGTATGTTTTTAAAAGCAGTGTGAGAGATCGTACAAGAACCCTACTTATTTTAGGTCTGTCAGGGGCAACGTATCTCCCCATCCGTAATATAAGGTGTCTTTACGCGAGTTATGATAAAAGTCGAAAATATGGACGACATCATGATTTGTGTAAGGGGTGTCTCAAGTTTGCGGATGATATAGTGAAACATTGTAAAGATTGTCATATGGTATGTGAGCAGTTTAAAAGTTCCAAATGTGAAAGCCTTGTAGTTGAAGCAGAGAAGAGGGATTGTAATGTGTGGAGGCGCACATTTTTCAATAATAACTGTTTTGAGCTCCATAAATCAATTGGCACGTGCAGGAAAATGAGAATCTGTGAATGTGACATGTTTCACACCTTGAATGGTAGCGGGGAGTTCAAGCACAAAACAAATGTGTCGAAATTCACTGTCTTACATGCCAGGAGGAATATAAGGCGGATGGAGTAAAGAATGTATGCTATATGAAAGAAGCCAAGCCTAAAAACAAACCTTGCATAACTGTATACTACGATACAGAAACATACACGAACGCTGAAACCAAAGAGGTAATTCCACATTTACTTGTGAGCCAAACTAACTGTGATGAGTGTATGGAGATCGAGTGTGATGAGTGCTCCAAATGTGGTAAACGGACAAACGTTTTTAAAACAAATGTCCACGATAGTCCTGTGAAACTATTTGTGTCCTATGTTGTCAAGTCAGCCAAGAAGTTAAAAGAAATGATGTGTATATTCTCGCCCAAAACGGGGCAAAGTTTGACACGCAGTTCCTTTATAAAGAGCTGCTTGAGCACGAGTCCTCTGAGATATTTACAGTTGATCCATTGAAAAGAGGCAACAAATTCATACAGATGCAAGTAAGAGGTAAGGTACAATTTAAACACACTTTATTATTCACACCTTGTAAATTAGCAAAGCTACCCAAGGTGATGGGGGTAGCAGCTGAAGTTTCAAAAGGATACTTCCCTTACACATTCCTCACTAGCGAGACTTTAAACTACGTAGGCCTACCTCCACCCATAACATTACTTTAACTATGATTTTATGAGTACAGCTGAACGTGAAGACTTTGATCGTTACTACAGCAGTTTTAATGAACGTAACCCTTATAATATAGCTGATGAATGTGAGCGTTATTGCGTGAATGATGTACGTGTGCTTAGAGTATGTTTCCAGGCCTTTAGAAGGATGTACATAGGCCGTTTCAAATGCGATCCGCTGCAAGTCGCAACCACCATCGCGTCATTATGTTTTACGGTGTTCAAGAATAACTTCATGCCTAAAGCCTTAGCCATTATTCACAGAAACAATCCCCGCAGTTATGGCCACAAGGCTATTTACTGGCTCATACACCTACAGCAACAGACAGGTGTATACATAAAGCACGCCCGCAACACGGGTGAAGTACCCATTAAGATTAATGGTCGTGTTTTTTGGGTTGATGGGCTAAGTGAAAACCGTGTCACTGGTGAGACTGTGTACTCCTTTAACGGTTGCTGGTGGCATGGATGCCCCCGTCCTGAGTGTGGAATCGGGAGATATCCACGGTAGATCTCCTGCCGACTGTCTTGCGTGGACGCGCACCCGCGATCAACTTATAGGCTCCCAGTTCACTCACAAAGTCTTGTGGGAGCATGAATATGATGCACGGATGGAGACAGACGGGGCGTACCGTGAGAAATAAACACGATCAAGCGTTCAATGGTACTGGAACCTCTCAAATGCGGTGATAGCTTGTTCGGTGGGCGTACAAATCCCTTCAAGCTATACTTTCCACCTACGGAGGGTGTGAAGCTCCACTACTACGATTTCTGTTCTTTATACCCCTACGTGATGAAGAACAACCGTACCCCGTGGCGCTCCTGAGAAACTGGTGGGCCTAGCCTACCCTCCATCGCCGAGTTTTCAAGAAATTTGAATGATCGCTACTTTGGGCTCTCTTTCGTAGACGTGCTCCCCCCTAACGATTTATGGATGCCGATCTTATCCGTCGTCATTGATCACAAGCTCATGTTTCCCCTGTGCGTGCAAAATTGTGCCTAAACAGCCTTTGGGGAAAGTTTGCGCAGAATACCGGTAAAGGGAATGTTCATTTGGCCCAAAGTTGCAGTGAAGTCTGGCATTACGCCAACGCACCCGATAAAGAAGTCATGGAGATTGGGAATGTAGGTAATACTTACATAATAAAGTACAACAATACTGAACTGGCCACAGATACATCACGGGTTACAAACATTCCTGTAGCCAGCTTCACAACAGCCTATGCCGGCATCAAACTTTGGGGTCTATTACATTCTCTTGGGCGGAGAGTATTGTACGCCGATACAGATAGCGTGATATTCACAGCTAGGAGTGGTGAATACATGCCTGCTATTGGTGAGTTCCTCGGTGAGTTAACTGACAAGATGAAGGATGAGTATGGGGACAACGCATACGCCGACTCGTTTGTGTCAACAGGGCCAAAGACCTATGGGGTACGGGTGAGGATAGGGAATGAAACGAAGTATATCGTGAAGGCTAAAGGCATCATGCTTAACCAAGCGAATCGAGGGGTCGTCAACTTTGATTCGCTGAAGGAGTTAGTGTGATTGGATGATGAGGGTGGTCGGCCGCCCCAACTGACTGTAGGCACCCACAATTTTCGGGCGCAGAAGCTGGGGGGCGTGATGGAACTTAGGGGCACAAAGGTGTGCCGTAACACCTATAGGAAACGCTACCAGGTGGCTGGTACCTATGATACCGTACCCTTTGGATACCATAATCTTTGATATGTCTATTGCTAACTTAATTATTACACGTATATGTAAATATATATATATACATCTTGATTATTTCGTTTATTAAATAAATCGTGTTTCAACTTGCGTTTTACTCTGCGTGTGTGCGTATGTACAGTAAAATTTAAGCTCCGCCCACTGTAAGACCGGCGACGTGAATCATGCCGCAGCCTCAGCAGTCCTCTACCCTTCCGTACTCAGTTGACCTCTGTATACCCTTGCGCTCAGACGTGTATTCTTTCGCATAGAAGAAAATGACCACTTTTAATATCGCGTGTTCAACATGCATGAAGTGTTATTCAGCCAAGTGTGTAAATGTAGTGGATACTGAAAAATTTCCTATATCCGCCTCCTTTGCATCTTTTAAGGCTGCATTGAATCGTGCGAAGGGCCAGGCTATTCAAATACTCTACGGATATTCTGGCGAGGGGATTGTAGGATTTCGCAGTACAGACGATGTACTGAAGTATGTTATAGAACTAAGCTTTATAAAGGCTCACGTGCACCGCGTGATAGAAGAAACAACACGAACAGAAGATAAACAACAGTTATGGGTAGTGAATCTTGTGGATGAGTGGTGTGATAAACGGTATTATATCATGCTACACCATGTCGATTACTCATACCCTACGACTGAAAATGTGAATCTCGTCATCATGGATAATCTTAAGTGTTTTTACCACTACATCAATATATATCATGATGAGGTTTGTAGTGAGGTTGTGGCTAAAGGGCTATGAGTTTTAAACAGATTTTAGAGATGAGTATCGCCTGTTAAATAAAAAGGATAAATATGAACATATGTTTCTCTCTAACAGCGCCCCGCAATGTGGAGATGTTTAGAAGAGATAAAACATTATAAAATGTGTTTAGCTCGTGAAATTTACCCTGAGGGAAACTGTCTGGTGCGTATTCGGGGAAGTGGTAGTGTTAAAACATTAAAACCGAAATTAATTCTTGTACCGGAAAATTTCTCAAGACACCTGCCCAATGTAATTGGATACAACGATTCATGTTGGGTCAGCGCCGTACACGTTTCATTAGATTATGATGCGACTCACTCCTCACGGAGCATACGAGTTCGAAGAAACCCATTCACGTTTCATCAGGTTGAATCACCCGCCTGTCGAACCGATCCTGCCTGCCTGCCTGCCTGCCTGCCTGCCTCCTGTGGCTCATGCCTCATAGTCTTCTCAGAGCTTGCGCCGAGTGGACGTGTCATCTCGAACTGTGTGAATACGATGGAACTCCCTTTCAGAAGCATTCTCAACGCCTCGTACGACGACGTCTCCGTGACGAAGTTATTGCGCGTATTCAGGCGAGAAACCGGCACCATTAACTGTTTGAAACGATCTGTAGGCATGCAAGCAAACGTAACGTTATTTATTTAAATTTTGAGGAGATGCATAAAATCTTCGTGGTGGTTGAGAGGTGGGCTGAGGACCGTTATAAAATACCAGCTGACGTAGGTATAATCAGAGAGGTGATTACTGACGCCTCCTCACATATCATTGTTTGTACATTGAGTGTAAATAACGAACAACCACGCATTGATATACGACTGATGTGGAAGAACACAGCTAATAATGACGTTCTTGTTCCTACACGAAACCGTTTCACCCTCGACAGAATGTTTGAGATCGTCGGATTCCGTAAGCTGAAGCCTATACTAGATGCACGTGTTACAAACATGGTTTATTTTGACACGGTACTTGAATACGCTTACACCGCTCTGCTTGACGGATTTGTTGAATGTAGGAATGAATAGGGGGAGAACGGTCTAGATTTGAATGCATATTTAAAAGGTTTAGATTCTTCGAAATATCCTGAGCTTTGGTACAAAACGCTTGAGAGGTACAGAGCTGAGCTCGCATACACTGTTCACCCTGAAGAACTGTACCTCTATTTTGTGGATAGGTGTCGTTACGACTTGGAAGAATATTTCAATTGCCGCTATGCATTGTGAAGGGTTCACGATTAAAAAACTTGTGTTCATTGTAACGGCCCACGATGACGTTTTAGTGCGTGCTTTTGACTGTGTTCTAGCTGCGCTTAAAGACAATTTGCCTGCCGAGTGTAAAGTGGGTACAAAAATAGTATTGAACGATATGAAAGCCATTTATATCGAGTATAAACCGCCGTATCAGTTAAACGGTGAGGTGATGCTTGGCCGGTTTTACCACATCGTGCAGAGGCCGTAAATAGATATATATATATATTATATATATATATATTATATATAATTTTTGTTAATAATGTGCTTACACGCTTTGTATATATTTTCCTGTACTAATATTTGATAATATAACTATATTTTTCATGTATTAATATTTTAATATAACTATATTTTTCCTGTACTAATATTTAATAATATAACTATATTTTTCCGGTACTAATATTTGATAATATAACTTTTGATAATATAAATATATATTTTTCTAATATTTTGCTAATACTGTGCTTTGTATGATTATATATATATATATATGCAAAATAACTGCAATGACCGCGCAGTATATAAATGAATAGAAACGACATAAGTATTAAGGAACGTTTCTGCACACGAGGAGGAGAGATAACGAAATAATGAAAAATGAGGCGAACCGCCTGGAATCGAACCCAGGGCCTTCCAATTGCCGGTCGGACGCTCTACCATTATGCTACGGACCTCACTCAATCACAAATCGAAATTCTCCCAAATAGGGCAGAAACCAATGCCCTCAGAGAGCACCCTCGCAAATCGTGAATATGCGCAAATAACTGCAATGACCGCGCAGTATATAAATGAATAGAAACGACATAAGTATTAAGGAACGTTTCTGCACACGAGGAGGAGATATAACGAAATAATGAAAAATGAGGCGAACCGCCTGGGAATCGAACCCAGGGCCTTCCAATTGCCGGTCGGACGCTCTACCATTATGCTACGGACCTCACTCAATCACAAATCGAAATTCTCCCAAATAGGGCAGAAACCAATGCCCTCAGAGAGCACCCTCGCAAATCGTGAATATGCGCAAATAACTGCAATGACCGCGCAGTATATAAATGAGAAACGACATAAGTATTAAGGAACGTTTCTGCACACGAGGAGGAGAGATAACGAAATAATGAAAAATGAGGCGAACCGCCTGGGAATCGAACCCAGGGCCTTCCAATTGCCGGTCGGACGCTCTACCATTATGCTACGGACCTCACTCAATCACAAATCGAAATTCTCCCAAATAGGGCAGAAACCAATGCCCTCAGAGAGCACCCTCGCAAATCGTGAATATGCGCAAATAACTGCAATGACCGCGCAGTATATAAATGAATAGAAACGACATAAGTATTAAGGAACGTTTCTGCACACGAGGAGGAGAGATAACGAAATAATGAAAATGAGGCGAACCGCCTGGGAATCGAACCCAGGGCCTTCCAATTGCCGGTCGGACGCTCTACCATTATGCTACGGACCTCACTCATCACAAATCGAAATTCTCCCAAATAGGGCAGAAACCATGCCCTCAGAGAGCACCCTCGCAATCGTGAATATGCGCAAATAACTGCAATGACCGCGCAGTATATAAATGAATAGAAACGACATAAGTATTAAGGAACGTTTCTGCACACGAGGAGGCCCTGGGTTCGATTCCCAGGCGGTTCGCCTCATTTTTCATTATTCGTTATCTCTCCTCCTCGTGTGCAGAACGTTCCTTAATACTTATGTCGTTTCTATTCATTTATATACTGCGCGGTCATTGCAGTTATTTGCGCATATTCACGATTTGCGAGGGTGCTCTCTGAGGGCATTGGTTTCTGCCCTATTTGGGAGAATTTCGATTTGTGATTGAGTGAGGTCCGTAGCATAATGGTAGAGCGTCCGACCGCAATTGAAGGCCCTGGGTTCGATTCCCAGGCGTTCGCCTCATTTTCATTATTTCGTTATCTCTCCTCCTCGTGTGCAGAAACGTTCCTTAATACTTATGTCGTTTCTATTCATATATATATATTATAATATATATTTAATATATAAATATATTTTTCTAATATTTTGTTAATACTATGCTTTGTATGATTATATATTTTCCGTTCTATTATTTGATCATAGATACACCCCATTGTATAAACATTAATTCATAAACAGAACGTTGTAATGGTGTTTTATTTACTCCTTGAACACGTTTATATCATTGTTTCTAAAACAGAATAATTAAGTAATTGCTATTTGACAAATCGGCTTTCTAAACCAACTGGAATATATGCTTTAAATAAAATACACGGCGTTATCTGGTAACTCAGCAGACAAATGGCTGAATAATAATTAAACACATGGCGTTATCTGACAACTCTGCAGCCGACTGGCTGTGGCGCCTGCTGGCTGATTAACATATGCTTATCTAAAATAAATAATGAATCTGGCAACTCAACAGCCAAATGGCTGAATAATAATAATTAAACACATGGCGTTATCTGGCAACTCAGCAGCCAACTGGCTGTTTGAGACACTATAAGAGGGAGGCAGGTGGCTGAAGAACCCCATATGAGCTCGGCAATCAGCCGAGTAAGGACCTCTGGGTCCTCTCCACCTTCCTCTCTTGCTGTCTCTTTCTGCCCCTTTGGGGGGTGAGGCGTCCCATTCTCCCCCAAAGAGGCCCCTTAGGTTAGGTATGCCCCTTTTGGTAGCGAGGCACTCCCATCTTCTCCTCCAAAGAGGCTTTGCAACAAAGGGTGGGTGGAGGTTGGCATCAAGGTGGGTGGGGAGGTGGGGGGTTTGGCACTCATTACGTAACATTGCAATTGCAACTTGCACTCTACCTTTTTGCCACTATACTACTAACCACAACTCAATAAATTAATGTTTTCTCTCGAACCGTAGTATTAAACTGATGAATTTAACTTTTATGATAATAATATAAACTGTTTTCTTATGAAACACCAAAATTTTTATACTTTTAATCTTATATTTACAGTTTACTTTAACTTTATACTTACGTTTTACAATTCAAGATACAAAGTTAAGCCTTGACCAAAATACTAAGTAGACCTTCAAAAACGATGTAGCCTCGCACAACATAAATAAAAGCCTGCGGGCAGGAGATCCCCGTCGCCTGCCCCAGTCAAAATGAAGTTCATTTACTGTTATTTACTCATCTTAATATAGGCCCTACTTCACACGGGCTTGAATAGAGAAATTGTAAAACATTAACAATGGAGAGCAAAACGATCTTAAGAAGAACAGACTGCCTCCAATGACTCTTACTCCGTGTGTCCCTCTGTGTTCGTCTATCATGCTGCGTTGCCTTTTTCTTAGTTCAGATTTTGTGGTTCCAATCTCGCTTGACATCTGATCTATTTTTAATTATCTAAGAACCTAAAACTTAAAAGACCGTAATTAATACATCATTTCAATCATTTTTATTATTTCCTACCTATTCTACAGTATTCAACTAACTTTATTGGCTTATTTTCTGATATTTAATTTCTTGCTCTTATTATTCTGATAATATTTAAAAACGAACCTATCTTGATGAACCTTACTGAACAAGACTAGAGAAGGTTATCACGTGATAATAAACTTATGCCTCATTGGCTGAAGGCGAATACGAGTATGAACCAAACGAAACCTGTTGTTTTTGCTTCGTGGCTCATATCACTCATTCTCGTCCAAATTTAGAATAGGCCTATTTCATACCTTTTATAATCTATCTATTAAACCTAACTTACATTTATACATCATAATTTATTTTATATTCATTAGTAAATCCCTATTTTATGATCCCAACAAATGCGAAGGTCGGTAAGTTGGTTGTTGACAGCGTTTACTATTTGGAAAGAAGAAGGGTCAATGGGACAGGCTGTAGCGCGGCAATGATCTCTTATAGTGGATTTCGAGGGTTTATTTAGAAGGCGTGAAGTACGGCTAGAAACTCCTCGATGTTCATCTATTCTGAATTCATATTGGCGGCAGGTGCTGCCAATGTACAATAGTTCGTATGACAACGAACTCACTTAAAAGAATAGACAATAGACGAGATGAGCGCATCGGAAGTTTCTGTTTATGAGGAAAATAAGCCTTAATGCTATGGATTTTTGTAAATAATAAAACGAAAATGAAACTGAGGGTACAAAGAAGTAAAAAGAACGAGTAGGGGCTCGTAATTTTGAACCTGGATAATTATAAAAAGTGACTGTAAAGTATCCAGTGTCCTTGGAAACAGTTCGAATATTGTATATTGGTTGACAGCTGAGGAAGGAATTTTTTAACACCTGTCTGAAAAGGTGTCTGGGGAAAAGATTACTGGAAAAGAAGAAAGACGATTTCATATGGGGGAAAGACAGATAGGAGGAGCATAGACGAAAGCACGGCATATTAGAATCTTTATACTGTTAACTTTATATATCACTAAAAAATTAATCACTAAAGAAATCGCTAAAGAAATAAAGTGGGTAGATCACTAAAGAAATTATGATAATACTCAGTCCTGTGTAAGTGGGTTTACTCTATACTGATGTTGTAAATTTGTTATTCTGTATGTGGGTTGTCAATGAAGTTGAAACGTACTTCACCTTCGCTTTTAATCTATTAAGCTGATTATGCTTTGTTTTTCTGAATTTAACCTTTATTTGTGTCTCCGTTAGGTGGTCTGTATTTTGATAGTATGTTGAGTAATTTTGTCACAAGTAAGATTTACAGCGTGTTTCAGTGTGCGGTTCTACAGTACAAAATGGGCAAATTTTTGTGAATTCATTGTTATTGTTTATGTAATTTCGGACATCGCATCCTCTTCTTTCTGTGCAGAAAGTATAAAAAAAAGCGATGCGTATACGGGTTCTGCACGAAAGTTTCTCTGACTATAATTACACGAAGTTATTTTTTAATTAAAGTTAATGTGTCTTTGAAGTCATCATGGCGTTCAGCAAGGTTTCTAGTGTTATGGTTCAACATTGATAAAAGACCGTCATTTATCTTTGTGGTGAGGTCGTTGAGAGATAAATATCTGCGAATCTTTATCAATAAAATTTGTGCTTTGGGAATTGGTTGGCTGAAGGGGATAGGCACGTGTTGGGTTTTCAATATATATATATATATATATATATATATATGTTGAATAAATCCACGAAGGAAAGGAAACACAGAATGGTGTTCAAGCGCTTTCGTCTAATGACATCCTCAGGAACACTGAAGTACATAAAGAGTTACAGCCTATATATATGTTACAGAAAAAAAATATATATATATATATATATATATATACAATAAACGAGAAATAAAAATTAAAATTAAAAATTAAAAATTAAAGGATTGTGGGAGGACCATACAAGTTTGTAAGGAAAACTATCGATTTTTAGCACAAGATCAAATGAATTGTTTCCAACCAATGTTATAAAAAAAAAAATACAAATTTATACTGGAAATCTGCCCGGGTTTTAGCACTCTGCCCTTCTTGGTTAAGTTCGATGTATATTAAAATAAATTGAAAAATAAAAAGTTATTAGAGTAGCATACAAGTTTACCAAAGATTTAGCGTTCTACCCTTCTTATCTAAATCTGTTCTGAAGGAATTCAAAACAACAGGATCGAGTTGAAAAAGACCTTTGCTTATGTTGTAGCTATTTGTAAGTTGGATAATGGCAGACTCAAGAATATTTCTATTAACAATGTTGCTAGAGTGAAATAAAACTGAAGCATTATTCCAATCAATACAGTGGGATAACTCTGACAAATGGACAAAAACGGCACTGGACGACTGTCCTGTTCTAACGGAATATTGATGCTGTTTTATACGTGTGTGCAAATCCTTTCCCGTCTGACCTATGTAAAAGGAATCACATTGTTTACAACCAATTTTATAGATAATGCCTGAATTATTGGTAGGGCTATTTTTTACTGATATTTTTCACAATATTGTAATATGAAAATACAACATTAATATCCAAAAGTTTAAGTACATTAGCAATGCCTAAAAAGTCCGGGAAAAATGGATGTACTAAAATATTTTTTGACAAAGTACGAGTGTTATTATTCACACGATAGAAAGTTCGTTTTGCCTTGTTGAGACAAGATTCCATAAACGCAGATGGATAACACAGATCACTTCCAATAACGTTGATTTTTTCTAATTCGGCATCGATGTATTCCGGACTGGCGATCCTAAGGGCGCGGAGAAACATTGAAGAAAAAAATGGCCTTCTTAGTGGGGTGTCATGTCCCGGGTAAAATGTACGTAGGACAAATTGTTTTTTTTTTTCCGATAGATACTAAACTTAAAACCTGGGCTTTCCCTATGTACACGCACATCCAAAAACGGGATTGAGTTGTCTTGTTCCACTTCTAAAGTAACTTAATGGAGGGACTTGATCATTTAACTGAAGGAGGAAGTTATCCAGGTCACGATTCATGGGCCAGATACACAAAATATCGTCGACGTACCGCAACCAAGGGATGCCAACCCCCAGGATTCTCGGAATGTAAGTAATTTCGAAAAACTCCATATAAATATTGGAGAGGAGGGGCGGCAAGGGGTTGCCCATGGCTATCCCAAAAACTTGTTGATAATACTCGTTATTGAAAGTGAATTTAGTCTTTGATGAAAAGCTTAATAAGTTCCAAAACAATGTGTGAAGGTAGTGGCAGGTCATACTTATGTAATTCTTGGGAGAGAAAGTCAAGCATATCGTCAATCGGCACTTTTGTAAACAATGAACAAACGTCAAAACTGATCAATCTATCCTTAGTTTCAGTACGTGCATTATTCAATTTTTCAGTAAGATTCATGGAATTTTTTACATGTGAATCAGAGATAATTCCGAGAATGGGGGACAAGACTTTGACAAGCCATTTGGAGAGTTTATAAGTAATAGAGCCCACCGAGCTAATAATAGGGCGCATAGGGTTGCCAGGTTTGTGGGTTTTAATAAGACCGTAAAGGTAGGGCAGAGAAGGTGAAGTGGTCATGAAAAGCGGAATTAAGTCCTTATGATCTTTGAGAATGCGTTTCAAGCCACTATTAAATGATTTGATGATGTGATTTGATTGTGAAAAATATCATAGTAAAAAATGGCCCTACCAATAATTCAGGCATTATCTATAAAATTGGTTGTAAACAATGTGATTCCTTTTACATAGGTCAGACGGGGAAGGATTTGCACACACGTATAAAACAGCATCAATATTCCGTTAGAACAGGACAGTCGTCCAGTGCCCTTTTTGTCCATTTGTCAGAGTTATCCCACTGTATTGATTGGAATAATGCTTCAGTTTTATTTCACTCTAGCAACATTGTTAATAGAAATATTCTTGAGTCTGCCATTATCCAACTTACAAATAACTTTAACATAAGCAAAGGTCTTTTTCAACTCGATCCTGTTGTTTTGAATTCCTTCAGAACAGATTTAGATAAGAAGGGTAGAACGCTAAATCTTTGGTAAACTTGTATGCTACTCTAATAACTAGAGACCGGATTTTGCCCTTTTTGCCTTTTTTATTCCCGTTTATAGATTCATAGGCTTCTTTTAGAGAAATCCATTTCGGGACTGTGGGATGTATATAATTAAATGTTATAGTGCCTATAAACGCCTATTTTGATGGTTAGTGCCTAATTTTAAAATACGTGCCTATATATGCCTTTTTTAATTTTATTGTACTAAGTAAAGCAAAATAACTCGCATTTTTTTCAAACTTGTAGGCCTAAATAGGGCAGGGGATGGAAAAACCGAGGCTAGTCCTGAGGCAACCAGCACAGCCAATCAGATCACAATACGTCAGCCAAATACAGCCAATCAGATCACAATACGTCATTGTGACGCGTTCGGCCTCGATCATTTTGTTTGGTGCGTGCAACGTGGTGTCTTTGTTCAAGTGCTTTTGCTAAATAAAATCTCACGTTTGTGCTTACAGCTTTTTTTATAAGTGAGAAAAAATACCTAAGGACAAGACAGCCAAAAGTGTTCTGTTCAGGCAGTGGATCAAGAAGGACTCAAACTTCACTACGGATGGTAGAGTTATTTTCTGCCAACCTTGTTCCAAAGAGGTACGTTGCAACATTTTTTATTCTCTATCCAAAATAACAAACCCACTCGATGTAAACAAATGCATGCGAGGGAATTTGACGCTCCAACAATGAGTGATAATGTGAGCTTTTCCGAATTTAATAGCATCCTAAAGATAAATTGGTAAAGAGTGGTGAAAAACAAATTGTTTTAAATTATTTTAATATTAATTTAATTAATCGAACAACCAACTTCGACGTTCGACTAATGCATTTTATAATTTAGTTACCCTAAAAATTGTCGTTTTCTGTAGTTTCTGAAAAAAAAAAAAAGATTGGTATCTAAAGAAATTATTAAGTTAAGTTGGGTTCTTATAATGAATAGAGAATAATAGCTTTTTGTTTGTTGTTAATTTGATTTATTTTAATGCATGGCGCAGTAATTAAGTTTGTTTTTCAGTAATGTTTTTCAGCATGTGACTTGCCTGGATCATGCTCTCCATCGGGTGGCAGAAAACATCCGGGGACATTTTCGGAACGTAAATGCACTTGTATCGTCGGTGAAGAAGGTCTTTCTCAAGGCACCTTCAAGAATTGCTGCTTTCAAGGCAGCTCTTCCAGAAACACCCTTGCACCTCAGCCAGTTTTGACTCGATGGGTTTCCTGGCTTCAAGCTGCCATGTATTATGCTGAAAATATCAGCGAAATTGCCAAGGTACGAAACATATTCAGTTTAATTAGTACATTCTTCTACAGCCATTTCAAAAGCAGCAAAGCAAATTTCATCTTAATTCTGTTTTTTGTTGCAGGTCGTTGAAAACTTAGACGAGCATGAGGCAGTCGTGATAGGAGAAGCGAAGGAGGCCTTATCGTGTCTAACCCTTCGAGGAGACCTTGCCTACATCATGGCCAATTTCGGACGGGTGCCAGGGACCATAACCAAGCTGGAGGAGAGAGGCCTGCCGTTTGTTGAAGCAGTGGAAATAGTTCAAAATTTAAGGAAGGAGCTGAGCCAGGTTCCTGGTAACGTAGGGAAAGAAGTGGTAGCAAAATTTGAAAATGTTCCCAGACGGAATCCTGGTTGGCAAACGTGAACGTTTCAATAGTGTTCAAAGGAGAGTGTCAGGAGGTTCTGGACTTTGAGCCAAGCGAATTAGCATCTTTGAAGTTCGCACCAATTACGTCTTGCGATGTCAAAAGGTCGTTTTCTCGATATAAAAATGTATTGAGTGACAGGCGATGTCAATTTAAGCCACAGAACCTTGAAAAATTTTTAATCATCAATTGCCATTTCAATTTATAGTTTAGTTGAGTTTTTGTAAGAAGATAGTTTAAATGTTTGGATTTTACTTTGATTCAAATAAAATGTTTGATGGTTTTTGAGATGTTTAGTTTATTTTTTACAATAAAAATCCTGATATTCATCAGAACTGCAAATGGGTTTGCTGTAAGTCAACAATAATAAGAGAAAAGTGGGAAAATAGAAATGCCTATTAAGTGCCTTTTTTAGCTTTTAGTGCCTATTTAAGCGACTTTTTTATGGCTTCTTTAGTGCCTTTTTGCCTACCTATTATTGATTTTTTAGTGCCTATCAATCCTAACTCTACCAATAACTTTTATTTTTCAATTTATTTTAATATGCATCGAACCTTAACCAAGAAGGGCAGAGTGCTAAAACCCGGACAGATTTCCAGTATAAATTTGTATTTTTTTTTTTATAACATTGGTTGGAAACAATTCATTTGATCTTGTGCTAAAAATCGGTAGTTTTTTTTTTTTTTATCTATAACATTGGTTGGAAACAATTCATTTGATCTTGTGCTAAAAATCGATAGTTTTTCCTTACAAACTTGTATGCTCCTCCCACAATCCTTTAATTTTTAATTTTTAATTTTTATTTTTATTTCTCCGTTTATTGTATATATATATATATATTTTTTTTTTTTCTGTAACATGTATATAGGCTGTAACTCTTTATGTACTTCAGTGTTCCTGAGGATGTCATTAGACGAAAGCGCTTGAGCACCATTCTGTTTCCTTTCCTTCGTGGTTTTATTCATCATAAATATTTTTCACGTGTTACTTTCGTGAAATAATTTTCATATATATATATATATATATATATATAAGTATAATCCGCCCATTTAGATTAAGCATGACTGAAAAAAAATCAAGTTCAAACATTTCTTTCATACAGTAAAATAGAATAAACTTTAACATACTGCAATAATATGAATTTATTAAAAAAATTGGTGCTACTATAGCGTGATTCCTACCTCGATTCGGCGGTCTACCTTTTAATTATAGCTTCTTACCTTGTTTACTAATTGCTTGTTTACATTCCAATGTCCATCGCCCTTGACGATTGGTTAGGTTTAGTCATGATATTTTCGTTAGTTTTAACGAAAATATCGTGACTAAACCTAACCAATCGTAGGTAGACCACATACTACAGGGTGTCTCAACAGTCACTATCTATTTTGAAAAATAATGGGAATTACGAAAAACTGGTTTAAGACATGAAAAATATATTTATTTCAAAGTAAGTGCCACAAAGAATTAGTGCTATTTATTTATCTGTCTCCACATGGCGACCATCAGTGTCTCTACAGAGCTCAAAGCGATAAGTTGTTTCCCGGAACACACTTTCCAGCATTTGAGGTGTTATTTTCTGAACTGCATCGGTAATACGATTTCGAAGTTCGGCTACATCACTAATTCTTCTACCAGTGTACACCTTAGACTTAATGAAACCCCAGGCGAAAAAATCTAATGGTGTTAAATCGGTGAACGTGCTGCCCTGGTTGTGTTCCTCCACGACCAATCCAGCAACCGGGGAAGCGTCTGTCAAGATATCACGTACAATTATTGCATAATGGCACGGTGCTCCATCCTGCTGAAAAACTACTGTGTCAAGAATGCCATCTGTAAGAAGTTGAGGTTCGAGGAATTGTTCAAGCATGTCAAGATAATAAACCAATTAACTTTTTTAAATACACAAATTTGCACCAGAAGTACATATCTTTATGCCAGCATAGCATTTTTAAAAAAAACATCTAATGTCACCGAAATAGATAGTGACTTTTGAGACACCCTGTATAGTAGCACCGAAACTATTTTTTAAATAAATAAAATTGAATAATAAATAGCATTTTATATTTATTATATTTTCATTTATACCTTGGATAGGAATCACACTACAGTACTGTAGTTTCGAACCAAAACGGGTAGGAATCATCCTATAGTATCGAAGTCACCGGTAGGAATCACGCTATAGTAGCACCAAAAAATTTTATAGTCAAAAAAAGAGATGAGTGGGCTACAATGGAGTACCACTCCAATTTAGCCCACAGTGTGGTATCCCGTTTTACCACATTACCCTTTATACAGATAAAATTTTACATATAAAGTTTAAGGGCCAGTTATATATATATATATTAGGGTGGATCGATTTTACACTTTTTTCGATTTCCATATTCTAATAGAGACAAAAACTTGCGCATGCATGAGAAAGTAGCCTCTGCAAAATCTTAGCTTAATAGGTAATCATCTTCTGCCCCCGGCAGAGCGATGAAAATCATATTTTAGTAGTCAAAAACGTATTTCTAAACCCTAGCCTAGAGTCATAAAATTTTGCGTGTGTGTTATTTCATGCCTAAGCAACGATATAAATGCTATGGGAAATATATAAATGCATTATTTAAGACAAAGAGCCGATCTGAAAATATGTATAATATACATATTTTCAGATCGGCTCTTTGTCTTAAATAATGCATTTATATATTTTCCATAGCATTTATATCGTTGCTTAGGCATGAAATAACACACACGCAAAATTTTATGACCCTAGGCTAGGGTTTAAAAATACGTTTTTGACTACTAAAATATGATTTTCATCGCTCTGCCGGGGGCAGAAGATGATTACCTATTAAGCTAAGATTTTGCAGAGGCTATTTTCTCATGCATGCGCAAGTGTTTGTCTCTATTAGAATATGAAAATCGAAAAAAATGTAAAATCGATCCACCCTAATATATATATATATATATATATATATACAGTGGTGTAATGCTAAATAAAGAAGTGAGGGAACGCATTTTGAAAGTGTTACTCAGATGCGGGGGGGGACAATGGCGAGCGCGGCGAACCCATACAGCTGGGGGTCCGGGGGCACTGTAAGCCCCCCGGGAAATCTTTTGAAATGTGACCAATTTCAGGGATATTTTGAGGTCATATGCACTGGACATTAGGATATATTCCAAGGCTGAAGATGTAGTATTTCCAGTGTCATTAGATATACGACATCCAGTACGATCAATAAAAATAGCTAACAACTGGAATGATTAACTAAAAAAAAGTTAACAACTGGTACGCCCTGGTGACTGTTTCATCAGATCTTTATAGGCTAGCATTGCCTCAGTCGAAGCTAAAAGAAATGAAACAGTTAATGATTCTTTCTTATATTTCTTCTAGGGGTGGGAATTAAAATTTCATGACATTAGAGATTTGTAAGTTCGGATTTATTTGAAATAGTGAGGGAACGCCGTTCCGTCTCCCAAAAAAGGTAAGGGAACGCCGTTCCCACGCGTTCCCACAGCACTACACCACTGTGTGTATATATATATATATATATATATATATATATATAGCTTAAGGGCTATCGGATGCCTCCACCACCGCGATTTGTTTGTTCTTTTTACAGAACCTTAGTAATAATAATAATAGTAATAATAATAAAAATAATAATAACACCAAAATAAACGCCTCTCTCACTTAGTCATTGTTGCTAAAGATTTAAAGTTAAAAAAAGTGTTCAGTCGCAAGCAGTAAAGCTGTGCAATGCTGGGTTTTATTTTTCGTAATTTTGAATCTAAAGATATTGTTTTGCCATTACTATATAAGTCGTTTGTTACGCCTCATTTAGAATATGTTGTACTGTTTTGGGTGCCGTATATGAAGAAGTATATAGAAATGGTAAAATGGCAGGCCCGTAGCCAGGAGGGGTAGCGAGAGTCTTACGATCACAAATCTCAGCGAAAATTTAAACTGAGGCGCAGGGTTGCCAACTGTAAATTTTAAAACTAACTACTCTCTCGGCATACCAACTGGGTTTTTATACAAATTTCTCTTTCTCGCTCTCTCTGCAGTTAATATGAAACAAATTTCTAATTAATAAACACATCAAATTGCATTAATTAACAATCATATTAACTCCATTTACTACAATATAATTAAATTGAACAGGAATAAATCGACTCATACTAACTGTTAGTGATTTGTGATCGTAAAACCCTCGCCATCGCCCCTGGCTACAGGCCTGGAATATGTATTTTAGAAGCATTAATTTGCATTAAAGGGAGGGTAAAGTAGGGATGTGATTTTTAAGTAGTGTAAGGAGTTGCTGATTTTCCTTTTGTTTTTATGTAGTAAGAAGTGCTGATCGGGTCTGATTACAGGGCACTGGGAATTCTCAAATGATACCCCATTGATAGAGACAGGAAACTTGATGGAAATTCTCGGGAGTCAAAACCTCCGAATAGCTAATTATCATTAATTATTACTGTTATTATTAATTAAGTATATAAAGATGGGTACTCTTTAGGTACATGATGTTTGTTTATTGAGAAAGAAGTCGTGATTTCCCTTAAAAGATGCAAATGTAGTAGAAGGCGTTAGTCTGATCTGGTTACAGAGCACTGGGTGTTGTCATTGTGAGAACGCTCGGCAGTCAAAACCTCCAAATAAACCGACAAAGGGGATTCGGTTGGGGTGGAGTTGGGGATAGTGATGTTCCCTTTTGATCATAAATGTAGCAGGAGGCGCTGATCAGGTCTGGTATCAGAGCTCTGGGAATTCTCAAACGACAAACTTTTTAAAAATTTTATTTGTGTTTATTAGCTAATACATGGAAATTCTTGGGAGTCGAAACCTCCGAATAACTAATGAACTTATTTTGGGAAGCCACTCGGCTCTCCCCTTATTTTGTTCCTCCTTCCTTTCTTTTATTTTCTCATTATTAAAAGGATACTGCTTGAGGGAGGGCTAGTTGAGAAAGAGTAGAAGTAGTATCGTTCCCTTTGTAATAAATGTAGTAAGAGGCGAGGAGGGTCTGGTTCCAGAACACTGGGAGTGCCCAGATGATACCCCATTGGTAGAGACGGGAAGGTTGATGGGATCTCTCGGAAGCCAAAACCTCCCAATAAATAGTTTCAATTTTAGGAATGCTACTTGGGTTTATATGTAGTTTAGGAATGTTAGTACTTTTTAGGTAAATCACGGAATATCTAACTTAGCTAACTAGAGAAAGTTTTATAATTTTATATAGAAGTAGCGATGTTCCCTTTGTAGGACGTGCTGGGCGGGTCTGGTTTGAGAGCACTGGGAGTTCTCAGATGATGTAAAGCTTGATGAAATTTCTTGAGAATCAAAACCTTCAAAACGTCATACTCATCTCCAGGGAAGCTACTTAGTTATAGTGGAACTTTATTTTTGGGTCACTTTAACATATTGCTTCCCAGGAATCTCTCTTTCACATATTTCTTCCCAGTGTATATCACTTTAACATATTGATTCCCAGTGTTAATCACTTTAACATATTGCTTCCCAAAAATAGACATTACACAACCAATTACAGTTATATTATAATAGTTTATATTATTTAGAGAAGTAGTATGGGCGCAAAAGGAGAGCGTGCAATGCAATTGCAAATGTTGATCAATGTTGCAAAAGGTTATGTAATAGGGGGAGGGGGAATGTTGAAAGATGTCATGCAACAAAGGGGGAAGGAGAATGTTGCAAGAGCAACAAGGGGTTATGCAACTTGGAGGCGGAGTTATCCCCAAGAGAAAGAGAGGAGGAGAGAGAGGAATAGAGGTGTTCGCCTGGCAAGAGCCAAGCGCAAATTAAGACTTCAGCCGAGCGGCCGTTGTCTTAATATGTTCCTAATCAGACAGTTGGCTTATCTGGCTGAGATGCCAGATTGCGCTATTTATTTAATTAAAGCATATATTCAGGCTTAATCCGCCAGTTGGCTCAACCAGCCAGTTGACTTAGAAGGCGTAAATGGCTTGTTCAGGTGTACATTATTAGGGCTGAGTTGCCAGATTGCGTTATTTATTTAACCCGCTGGCCCCGATGGAAAACGTGCGTTATCCATGAGACGCACACGCCAATATCCCATGGGTAACGTGCGTTATCCATATGCATTTAATTTTTCTACCGCTTTAATATTCTTAGGAGAATATTATTGAGGGATTTCTGAGTCGTAGGAGGAGTTTATTGACTCAAATCTTTCAACCAATCACAAATGAGTATGATTTGTGGGTGGGGCTAACATTATAAACCTCGTGTCATTTATGTCGTTGAGCAGTGTTTACGGCGTGGTTGACCTGTGTTTGCATGTGTTTGTCATAATTGCTTTTTATACTTATAAACATTCATAATGAGTGAAATAGATGTTAGTGACACTGATTCTGATTACATTCTTACTGAGGAAGAGGGTAATGATTGGCTTAGTGATTTTAGTGACACCAGTGTTGAGAGTGAAAGGAAAATGAGCCAATTCAATTAGAGAAAAACTGGACTCGTGTTCCAGATTTGTTTGAAGACAAAAGGCCATTGGAGAAGCCTCCATTACAGCGCTCTTATTCCGGTGTAAATCCAAATATTGCGTTTGATCATGAAAAAGCAATTGAGTGTTTCAAGTTATTTATTTGTGATGATGTAGTTGCATAATCGTCAGAGTCATACCATATTTTCCTAAGTAATTTTTTGTGGTTTTGAGAAAAACGAAAAAAAAGGGGTTCTAAATTAAATTACTTATGACTTAGGAAAATATTAATTTTTGCAAATATCACCATTATAGTTCAACCTACAAGGACGAAATTTGTACCAAAAGATGCTCAATATTTTTTACATGGCATTAACAACAAAAACTCAAAAACATCAAAAAGTGACTTAGGAAATTTTGTTTTGACGCTGACGAATTATATTGGAAAGTGTGTAAATGATAAGGCAAGATAATTTTTCGAGCAAAATCCTCAACTAAAAATATATGTAATATTTATCCACTAAAATGACCGAAATTATAAAATTATATCTGAAAAAAATAAAAAAATATCCCCCCTCTCTCCATCTCGTATCCGCGAGTGAAAGAAAATGAGTAACTAGGTATCACCGGGTGAATTAAAGCATATATTCTGGCTTAAACAGCCACTTGACTTAAAAGGCGTAAATGGTTTGTTTAGGTGTACATTATTAGGGTTGAGTTGCCAGATTGCGCTATTTATTTAATTAAAGCATATATTCTGGCTTAACCAGCCATTTTGACATGGAATACCTAGAAGGCAGATATATATATTTCCCTTTGAACTGCCAGATTGTGCTATTTGACAGTTGGCTTAGAAATCCATCAGCCGTTTTAGAAGGCAGCCATTTCATATAATTAAATGTCGTTTACAACCAAAAGAATTAAATAAAACACCATTACACCATTCTGTTTATTCAGACAAATTAATGGATTCAATTTCACGAAATATATAGAAAATAAATATACAATGGAATATATATGATCAAAAATAATAATAGCATAAGAAATACGAACGATGAATATATAATCAAAATAAATATACAATGAAACGATGGAATATATATGATCAAAAAAATAATAATAGCATAAGAAATACGAACGAGGAATATATATATATATATATATATATAAAGGGTGATCCAGAGAAATGGGACCCAAAAGAAACCCCTGTAACTCTTAAAGTATAAGTCCTTTTATAAAATCATACGCATCATTCGAAAGAGGATAGTTACAAGTTTGTACAGGATTGTATAGGTTTTGACAATACAAGACAAGATAAGATACAAAACAAAATAAAAGTGTTAGTTAAAACTAACCCTTCAAGATGACTGCATGGACTGTGGAACAGCTGCGTTTCATAACTGAGCAATATTATGAGCATGGAAGAAGTGTAGTTTCAGCTCTTAGAAGGTGATTTTGACATCTGAAAATTTGTCTTGAAAGATCTTTGAGCTGAAACTACACTTCTTCCATGCTCATAATATTGCTCAGTTATGAAACGCAGCTGTTCCACAGTCCATGCAGTCATCTTGAAGGGTTAGTTTTAACTAACACTTTTATTTTGTTTTGTATCTTATCTTGTCTTGTATTGTCAAAACCTATACAATCCTGTACAAACTTGTAACTATCCTCTTTCGAATGATGCGTATGATTTTATAAAAGGACTTATACTTTAAGAGTTACAGGGGTTTCTTTTGGGTCCCATTTCTCTGGATCACCCTTTATATATATATATATATATATATATAAAATCAAAAATATACAAAACGTTGTAGTATAACCATCAATATATTAGTACAGGAAAAAAAATATATATATATGTACACATTTATATCAAATAATTAAATATATTGAAAAAATAAAATAATATGCAAAACGAAGGAGTATAATCAGTTGCATATTAGTACAGGATATATATATATATTTATATATATACACAATTAAATAATTAAATGGATTGAAAATAAATATACATCACAACACTTTATGTTCTACGGTGCAAAACACTAAACTCACACGTAATCGAGTCTACATTCACATCATTATTGCTTTGCACCACACGGAAAATACGTCCACCCATTAGTTCACCACTCAAGTTATACGGATATCTATACTCGATATAAATGGCTTTCATATCGTTCAATACTATTTTTGTGCCAACTTTACATTCGGTTGGCAATATCTTTAAACACGGCTAGAATACAATCAAAAGCACGCACAAAGAGGTAATCGTTAGCCACAACATCATTACTAAATACAAGTTTATAAACACTCCTTTCCAAACGAGGGTTTTTTTCTTACCGTCCCGTGCTTTTCAATCGTGAACTCTTCTTCACTCTACATAGCGGCAATTGAAATAATCTTCCAAGTCGTAACGACAACTACTCATTATATAGAGATACAGCTCTTCAGGGTGAACAGTGTAGGCGAGCTCTGCCCTGTACCGCTGAAGTGCTTTGTACCAAAGTTCGGGATATTTCGAAGAGTCTAAGCCATTTAAATATGCATCCAGCTCTAGACCATTCTCGCCTTGTTCATTCCTACATTCGATAAATCCGTCGAGCAGAGTGTTGTATGCGTATTCAAGAACCGTGTCAAAATAAATCATATCCGTAACACGAGCGTCTAATATAGGCTTCAGCTTGCGGATTCCTACGATTTCGAACATTCTGTCGAGGATGAAACGGTTTCGCGGAGGGACAAGAACGTTATTATCAGATGCATTATTCCACATCAGTCGTATATCAATGCATGGCTGATCGTTATTTATACACAACGTGCAAACAACGGCATATGAGGGGGCATCACTAATCTGTTCTCTTCTTGTACCTACACCTGCAGGTATTTTATAATGCTCCTCACCCGACTTCTCAACTATCACGAAGATTCCATTCATCTCAACACAAATAAATAACATTACGTTTGCTTGCTTGCCTACAAATCGTTTCAAGTATATAGTTAATGGTGCCGGATTCATGCCTGAACACGCGCAATGACTTCATCACGGACACATCGTACGCGGCATTGAGAATGCTTCTCAGAGGAAGTTCCATCGTATTCGCACGTCCAGTCGGTTCAAGCTCTGAGATGACTATGAGCCACAGGTGGGCGGATCGGCTCGACGGGCGGAGTGAGTCACGCCGATGAAACGTGTACGGGTTTGTTCGAACTCGTGTGTTTTTGAGGGGTGAGGTACACGGGTGAGCGGCTCGATGGGGGAGTGAGTCACACCATAAGCTGCTGAAGCGTGTACGGGCTTGTTCGAAAACTTGTGTCCCATTATACTGGCCAAAGAGAATTTTCCGCTACATGAAGCAATACCGGTTTTATTGTTTTATCACTCACCAGACGTTCATTTCCACACACTAAACATCTTCACAATCCGGTGCACTATTTGAGAGAAACATATGCCCATATTTATCCTTTTTGTTTAACAATCGGTACTCGTCTCTATATCTGTTAAAAACCTACACAGGCCATTAGCCACAACCTCACTACAAACCTCGTCATGATATATGTTATTATAGTGGTAAAAATACTTAAGATTCTCCATGATGACAAGATTTACACTCTCAACCGTAGGGTACGAGTAGTCGGTATGATGTAACATGACATAATATCGCTTGTCACGCTACTCATCAACAAGACTCACTATCCATAACCGTTGCTTATCTTCTGAACGTGTTGTTTCTTCTACTTCGCGGTATATGTGAGCTTTTATAAAGGTTAGGTCTACAACATACTTCAATACATCGTTTGTACTTCGAAATCCTACAATGCCCTCGCCAGAATAGCCGTAGATTATTTGAACATCTTGGTCCTTCGCAGGGTTCAATGTAGCCTTAAAAGTATCAAAGGAGGGTGGAATATGGAGGTTAAACACGCAATATTAAAGGAAGCCATTACTATGTTTCGTCTACGTGGGAGAATACACATCTGAGCTCAAGGGTATGCAGAGGTCAACTGAGCACGCAGGGAGAGAGCTCTGCTCAGGTAGTGGCAGGAGTCACGTGACCGATCTTACAGTGGGCGGAGCTTAGCTTTTTCCTGTACACACATACACACACACGCACGTAAGCAAAGGAGAAAATGAAACTTTAATTGAAGCAAATATACGTGATAAATAAATATATCGTTAACAATACACATATATATAAATACAATCAAGGATTAAGGTAGCCAAAGGGTAGAGTATCACACACCCAGTTTCCCCGCCCGAAAATTGTGCGTCCCCACAGTCAGTTCGGGTGGCTGGTCGCCCTCATCTTCCAAGCACACTAGCTCCTTCAAACGAGTTGAATGACCTCATTAGAGACCTAGCCTTCTCCAAAGCGAAATCAGAACTTCTCTCCTCGAGACTCAAGCAGAAACACTTATTTGAGAAGAACGTCCGAGTGTGGCACTATCGAAAACGAAGCCATGATTTGGCGACATTATAGTAGACGGTCCGTTCTGCTATTGCCATGATATCAATGGACTTTTCGAGAATTTGTCACAGGTACACACACCATCTGAGTGGCGTCTCTTCATTGATTCCTCACAGCGAAGCTTGAAAGCGGTTCTCATGCATAACGAGAATTTAAAGTCGTCGATCCCAATCACCCACTCAGTTCATCTAAAGGAGATGTACGATAACATGGGATCACCTGAAGATCAGTCACCTCAGCCTTTTTTAGTTAGCTTTATAAGGCTAACTAACGAAAATATCACGATCTAACCGAACCAATCTTTAGGTCAACTGTATGCCCTTGACAATTAGTTAGGTCAGGTCGTGATATTTTCGTTAGTTAGCTTTATAAAGCGAACTGAAAAAGGCTGGGGTGACGGATCTTCAGGTGATCCATAACATGAATATACAACTCGAAGCAATCCAATACAGCACTCATCAATGGAATATCTGTGGTGATCTCAATGTCACTGATATGTTAATGGGCATGTAAGGAGGGTTCACGAAATAATGTTGTTTCCTATGCCTATGGGACAACCGTGCTACTGCGGATCATTACATCAAACGTGACTGGCATCAAAGAAGAACATACGAGCCAAGAACGGGCAGTGTCCAGTGTTTTCCTTTAGTTGATCCAAAGAATATTTTCCTGCCACCTCTCCACATTAAGCTCGACTTAACGAAAAATTTTGTGAAAGCGATGTGTAAGGCGAATTCGAGAGGGTTTCGATACCTTGTTGAGAAATTTGCAAACATGAGTGCCGCGAAATTGAAGGAGAGAATCATTGTAAGGCCCATCAGGGAGTTTCTGCAGGATGAATGCTTTGAAGAAAGCCTCAATACCTTAGAACTAAAAGCATGGCAGGCTTTCAAATGGATTTGTGGAAACTTCTTGGGTAACCACAAGTCTCCCGCATACAAAGATGGAGTTCAGAAACTGCTCCGTGCATATCAAGAAATGGGCTGTCGCATATCCTTGAAAATGCCTTTTTTACATTCGCATCTAGATTTCCTTCCCGAAAACTTGGCGTGGTGAGTGACGAACAGGGGGAACGCTTCCATCAAGATATCCAGTCAATGGAAAATCGCTACCAAGGTTTCTGGAACGAAAGTATGCTAGCAGAATACTGCAGGATATTGTACCGCGACGATCCGGAAAAGGTTTACAAAAGAAAATCGTACTCGCAACGTTTTTAGGTTGGTATACATTTCTTTTTATGAATAAAGTTGTACTTTTACGATAAATTGCGCTTAAATTAACACCAGTCATATTTCGATAACTTGATGTGCTAGAGGAAAACCGAAAAGATTTGGAATCAGCGTACAAAGCTAGTCTAGGAAAGTGCGTATACATCTTCGATGAGAGAAAAAACGATCGATTTTGTCGACCCGTGTTATTAACGTAAATGTTAAATATTAAATATTAAATATTAATATTTAAATATTAACATTCAGGGAATTCATAACAACATTAAACCACTCCACAGATATATCCAGGCTATACAAGACTATAAACGGCATTACCCACTCTAACAGCGGCATTCACACCTCACACGCGGCTATCTGTCGCAGCCAAAATAATATCCCAACAGACACACAACAAGCTAACATTCTAGTTAATCACTACGCAAAGATAAGTCACTTAAACAGAGACAACAACCAGAAACATGCAGACAGACAAACAGTCAGACACAAGAAAACCTACAGACTCGACACAACCATTACACCCTTCAATACAGACCAGACCACCAAGATCATCAAAAACGTTAAGAATTCAAAGGCTACTGGACCAGACAACATATCTAACATACACCTAAAACACTTGGGCCCACAAGGAATACTAGCTCTCACAAATATCAGCACATATTCATACCAACACTGTATTATTCCTGACATATGGAAACAAGGTAAAATTATTACACTACTCAAACCAAACAAAAATCCAACAGAACCAGCTTCCTATAGACCCATTACTTTACTATGCACACCCTCCAAAGTAACAGAAAGACTAATCTTACAAATCACCAACCCACACATTCCACTATCGCCTACTCAACATGGATTCAGACCTCACCACTCAACCACGACATTACTCACTAACCTCACGCAGCACATCATGGGTGGCATCAACTCCAGACGACCAGCTCAACGTACACTATTAGCAACAATAGACATTAGTAAAGCATTTGATGCTATCCCACGCTTCCCTCTCATAAACAAAATACTCAACACAAACCTGCACAATAACACCAAAAGGTGGCTGAGCAACTATCTTTCAGGAAGATACTCACATGTCACATTTAATGGCAAGTCATCCAAAAACAAGCTTTTTCCGAACGGGGTCCCTCAAGGCTCTGTTCTCTCACCAACACTCTTCAACTTATACATGCATGACATTCCAACACCCATAGATAATAAGCTTACCTTATCATCATACGCAGATGGCATCACTCTAACATCCACCCACAACAACATCGACACCGCTACAAATAACCTACAAACATACATAAACAGTATACAAGACTGGCTCACACACAATAGACTCAAAGTAGTGCCCACAAAATCAACCATCACCTTGCTTACAAGCAACACAAAAGAACACCAGGTAATTCCACAGCTTACACTAAACAACATCAACATTCCACACAATCACAGGACCAAAATACTTGGGGTCACATACAACACATCATTATCTTTTGCAAACCACATTCAGGATATTAAAAACAAATGTACGTCAAGACTTAACACGCTTAGGGTACTAACAGGCACAAACTTTGGACACCAGCAGGAAACAACATCACTCATATACAAACAATATATTCCCTCAGTTATGGACTATGCTAGCCCATGCTGGGCACCCATTATCTCAAACACACACATAAACACCTTACAGACAATACAAAACAACGCACTTCGTATCATTACAAGATGCACTCAAACAACACCAATAGAACACCTGCACACAGAAACAAAATTACTGAAAGTTAGGGAACATTTAGACATGAGGGGAACACAATTCATGGCAGCAGCGACAACTAACCCACAACACCCTTGCCACTACATGTACAATCACGCACCGACACCTCGAACCGTTAAGGTAACACCAGAGAGACATTATAACCAAATACTCCATTCCATACCACGCCCCACAGACATCACAGTACAGAAAACACATACACACACACCTAACCCACAAAGCACTGACACGACTCCGCCCGAATGCGGTCCTAGGTGCGAAGCCACCACCCATTAACAGGTCAGAGATCAGCCTGAGCAGATCGGATCGAGTTAACTTAGCACGATTCCGATGTGGACATCACCCCAACTTACTAACATATAAACACAGACTAGACAACTCCATAGACGACACCTACCACCTGTGCCAGGACACACCACAAACAATTGAACACATTATGACAGACTGTACCGCTCTAGCACAACAACGAACACAACACAACATCACTAGTGCGCTGAACCTCTGGTCCACTCCGAAGAGGGCGATCGGTTACCTGCGTGCCGCCGGCTTGCTCGATCAGGGTGGGCTGATCGGCTAAACAACAACAACAACAACAACGTAAATGTAGATGAAGATTATAGCAAATTTTTTTAAACAATACAAAGCTCACAAAAACAGTCTATTTAAATGCACAGGACTGCTGGCTAAATAGCTTGGGAGACTATTTATCCAGTGCTGCATTTATCCAGTGGTTTATATTCGAATATCCATATAATGTGGGTTATATCATTTGAGCATTATGATCTAGTTTTATCTGCAGAAAAGATGTTAAGTGCTCAGCAGTTAGCTAGATTGTAGAAATTGTCACTGAAATAAAGCAAATAGTGATGTCAACTGTGGCATTATCATATTTCAAGGCCAAACTTTAACCTCAAATGACCTTCACTTGACCCATGGAGTCGCAAAATGATATCCTACTGTTATCACGTGCCTATAGAACTACTCAGTCTCGCCCAAAACCATAAAAACGACAGTAAGATCACCAAAATATCTCCACGACTGCCCGAGATATGGGATATTCTTTATTTCGGGGGGGCGTAGGACCTCCAATGACCGTGAGTATTGACGAATGTGAGTCAAAACGACTCCCAAAGTATCTGCAACCCCTCCAGATCGACTCATCATCCTAGAAACCCCTAGAAATGAAACCAAGATCATCAAAATCTATCAAGTATTGACCAAGATATGGGATTTTTCACTTTCGCCGGCCATCTTGGAAAATGGCGGCCATATTGAAAAAGCCAAGCGGGGGTCAGGTATACACCCGATGGATTCTTGAATGAGGTGGTATAAGCTTTCAAAATATGTAAAAATTTGCTTTATAACAAACAATGCAGGGTTCCAGTAAAATCAAGGTCTGTGCTACCGGACTATATGGGAATTTTAGATTAATCTTTGAGGAGCGTACCTCGAGTGATATTGGTACCTAATCCGCGCCCGCCTCTGATTGGGTTAGATCGATCCTATTGAGGCACCAGTCTTGGGCAACAAGTTGGGGTGTTTTTTAACTGAATTAGCCTAAGGTAGTTCGTGTCATATAAATCAGAGATGTTAAATTTACAAATTAATTGCGCATTTGATTATATCCATTAATAACTAGCAGTTCTAATATCGTTTTAATACTTTAATAATAATTATAATAATAAGTATAATAATAATAATAATGTTTTTATTTCCGACGCTAAAACGTATAAATAATTTTTGACGCTAAAGTATACGTATACCAAATTGGGAAGACCTATCGTTAATAAGTTTTCAGATAAACAAGGGAACAAGTACAGGTAATAACGAAAGAAAACCATCACTCAATACAGAAAAAGGTTTACTGTACGTATACCTTAGCGTCAGGAAATTACTAGGGGCACTCAATATATTTTGCTCCACCCTTTTTTCTTAGCTAAATAATAGGCCATGGGGCTGAAAAGTCTTTTGGGCCGTAAGTTTGAACTTTCTGCGCTTCACATAACTGGATTTTTCCAGTTTGAACCTCCTCTCCTTGTATAAAACCGCTTTTAAACGCCCTTGTATAAAACCGATGGTCAACGCAGTTTCAAAAATGGCGTCTGACAGTGATGTGCGTCGTAAACAGAGAGCTGTTATCGAGTTCTTAACCGCAGAGAAGGAAACAGTTGGAAATATTCAAAAAATGTCTACAAAACGTTTACGGAGATGGGAGATGCTGTGGTTCATCGAAGCACAGTTGGACGCAGGTCTAAATGTGTGAGATCATCGGAGAGAGGGAGAGCCAGCCTCGATGATGAGCCACGCAGCGGTCGCCCGGCATCGGCTGTGACATCTCACACTGTGCAACGTGCTAACAGCATCATTCGATCAAATCGGCGCGTCACATGCAAGGAGATATCACTGGAGCTAGGGATTAGTGGAGGAAGTGTGAATACGATAATTCAGCAACTGGGATACTCAAACGTGTGTTCACGGTTTGTTCCTCACGAACTGACTGAAGATCAGAAAGGCCAAAGTAAAGAAATTGCTGCCGAGTCGTTGGTTCGATACGAGACAGAAGGGGATGACTTCCTTTCACGAATTGTGACTGGGGATGAGACTTGGGTACACCACTTTGAACCTGAAACAAAACGCCAATCTATCGATTGGCATCACGCAGACTCCCCACGAAAGAAAAAGTTCAAAATAGCAGCTCCCTCTGCAGAAAAGGTTATGACCACCATCTTCAGGGACATTCTGGTGAACATTATGAAGAAAGGACAAACAATCAACTCAGAGGCATATGTTGCTACCCTACAGAGACTCCAGAGACGTATAAAGCGAGTTCGACCAGAGAGAAAACTGGAAGATGTCCTTCTTTTGCACGATAACGCAAGACCACACAATAGTTTGGAAACAAGGGAGGCCATCACAAAAATGCGCATGACTGTGTTACCCCATCCTCCATACAGCCCGGATCTGGCACCTTCAGACTTCCATTTGTTTAGGCCAATGAAGGATGCTATTCATGGAAGAAAGTTTCAGAGTGACGATGAGGTTGTTGAGGAGGTTAAGAGGTGGCTCCAGCTGAACCCAGCGGACTTTTACCAGCAAGGAATAAAGGCCCTTGTTTCGAGGTGGAGGAAAGCCATAGAAAAGGATGGAGACTGTGTGGAAAAATAAAAACTTATAAAAAAGGTATGTAACTACTTGTGTACAAAATTCCTGGAATTTACAAGGAAACATGGAAAGAGAAAAAAAAAAGGTGGGGCAAAATATATTGAGTGGCCCTCTTATTTATACGTTTTAGCGTCGGAAATTATAACTATTATTATTATTATTATTATTAAAAGTATTAAAACGATATTACAACTGATAAATGTCAGTAATGGATATAATCAAATGCGCAAATAAGTTAGTTTTATATTTATTTCTTCATAAGAATTCGTGAATATAGTTGGGAAATAAGGCACTTGATGTACCATATTGACGACGTAGCTTCTTTTTTGTCCAGTTAGGTCAACTGTACGCCCTTGACGATTGGTTAGGTTTAGTCGTGATATTTTCGTTTAAACTAACATAAACATCACGACTTAACCTAACTAATCGTCAAGGGCGTACAGTTGACCTAACCGGGCAAAGAATAAGCTACGTCGTCAACATGGCGCATTTATCAGTTGTAATATCGTTTTAATACTTTTAATAAAGTTATACTGAGGCTTACGTATTTTTCGTTGATATTAAACGCATAAATAATTTCCGACGCTAAAATATATGTATACCCAGAAAAACCTAGTATTGGAACGCAATTAAGCTAACGCGATGTTGGTTTGTAATGCAATGTAGGTTTCAAACGTAACCTTTCAAACAATTCAAATACTGCAAATTAAACTAAAAAAGTATCAAATTTAAACTTTGGAAACACGAAGGTTTTAATGGAGTAGATCACTTTAACAGCAAAGAAGTTGACTGCACGAAGGCAAGACAAGGTACATCTTAAATTTTAACCTTCTCGCTCGCCAACCACCGACTGCGCTCATCGCAGTTTTAAACGCCTGGCAGCGTGGTTTACGTTGCCGGTTTCTATGGCGATGTTGAGCCAGCCCGCAAACAATATTGTCGGAAATGTGTGTATATTATATATATATATATATATTATATATATATATATATATATACAGGGTGTCCCATAAGTTCGGCATCATACGAAAAATAATAAAAAAAGGCAAAACAAAAGCTTTTATTTACAGAACGTGCTCAATATGTCCACCATTGTTTTCAATACGCAAATAGTACGCGTAACATGGAGCTCTTCACGACTGCTGAGATGGCTGACATGCATATGGTGTATTGGGCTGCCAATGGAAACGGAAGAGCTGCTGTGAGGTTGTACCAACAGCGCTTCCCAAACAGACGTGTGCCAAACCACCAAACGTTTGCGCATTTGCATCGGCGACTGCGAGAAACTAGAACATTCCATGCAAACATGCATGACACTGGTCGGGAGAGAAACGTGCCCACTCCTGACATGGAAGAAGAAATCCTACGGCGATTTGAGGACAATCCAAGCGCAAGCACGCGAGGTGTTGCACGTATCCTCGGTGTGAACCACGACCTGGTCTGGAGAGTGTTGCACGAGCAGCAGTTACATCCATTTCATCGTCAGAGAGTCCAGGCATTACAACCTCGGGATTACCCTCTTCGTGTGGAATTCGCACGCTGGTTTCTGCAGCAGACAGCGGTGCAGCCTAATTTTCCGGCTTATGTGCTGTTCTCAGATGAGGCTTGTTTCACACGTGAGGGTGTGTTTAACATGCACAATTCTCACGTGTGGGCGCACGCAAATCCACATGCTACACGGGTGCATGCTCATCAAGAACGGTTCGCCGTCAATGTTTGGGCGGGTATCGTCCATAGCAAGTTGATTGGGCCGTACCTGCTACCTGCCCGACTCGACGGGCGGGTTTATCGGATATTTCGTGATGAAACGTTGCCGGAACTGCTGGAAGATGTTCCCGTGGCTATTCGTAGACGAATGTGGTTTCAACACGACGGGGCCCCAGCACACTCCAGCAACGATGTGCGGGATTATCTGAACGCCACTTTTGGGGACCGATGGATAGGCCGGGGTGGGCCCGTAGCCTGGCCACCGAGGTCGCCCGATTTAACATGCCTCGATTTCTTCCTGTGGGGACACATGAAGAACCTCGTGTACGAGACTCCCATTTACTCAGAAGAAGACCTCGTAGCAAGAATCGCTGTCGCCGCTGGAACTGTTCCCGAAATGCCGGGAATCTTTCGACGTGTACGTCGGTCAATGCTTCGACGCTGTCGGGCATGCATTGATGCTACCGGTCGCAACTTTCAGCACCTTCTTTAAATAAACATGCCTTCTTTAAATAAACATGTTACGCGTACTACGTCCGATTTAAGAATGCCCGCGGCAAGCGCGAGTCTAGCCCACGTCACCTTTTAGCCAATTGCAGCGGCGCCCTCTCGCGCCGAATGGTGACGTCAGCGGACATACACTTATAGACGAAAAGGGTTTGTCTTGGTGTTGCCTATCCCCCATTACAATTTGTACAGAAAGTTTTCAAACACTCTGTATATATATATACCTACGCGAACCTGTTTAAAAAATTTTGGACAACTACCAATGGCTGTAGCCAATAATGACGTGCGCTTCCGTAAAAACCAATGCAGTATTGTAGGTGTCGGTACACCATGGTGAAGTGTATGGATCGAAGAACTTGTTTTGGGTGTTTTGAGAATGAGACCTTGGCTAATTTGTTGCTGAGAACTTCGGTGTGCTCTCTGAATGAGAGGTTTGAACCGATGGCAATTGTTAGAAGTTTGTTCGACTGCACTCACTAGGGATTGAATTTATGTGCTGGTTTAAAGGGGGACATAGATTTCTCTTTCGTGATGACTATATAAGCTGTTTTTTAATATATGGGGAGGGTTTGTTGGCATTAAGCTATATATAAACACTTTGGAGTTAATTGTTGGTGATTGTTTGGAATGGCAGTGAGTCTTTATGTAAGGTTATTATTGAAGTATCATCTGCATACTAATAACAGGAAGAATTATTTAGTGACGTGTGGAAATCGTTTATATACTGTAAAGAAGGAACCGGATGTCTGTGAGATGAGAGAGTCCTGTGCTATAAATTGAGTCCTGTTAGCCAAGTATGAGTTAAACTATTTTAATGGTAATCCCCCGAGGCCGTGGTATCCTAGACTTTTTAAGAGTATGCCATGAGGTACTGTGTCAAAGGCTTTAGCTAGATCAAGTAGGATGATTACTGAAATTTTTTGTCGTTGAGATTGCTCTAAAGTTCCTCTAATATTGCAGTTATCACGTCATTTGTCGTGTGTTTACTTAGAAATCCAAACTATTGTTTGTGTAAAATTTTGTATTTGAATACGAATTTTATTATTTGATTATACAGTATGTTACTCTCTCGTGCAGTTTACTGACAGTTGGGAGGATGGAAATAGGTCTGTAGTTTGAGGTGGAAGTTTTATCATTCGATTTATAGATAGGGCATACTCTAGCCTTTTTTAGGCAGTCTGAGAAGACAACATTTTCAATGGATACGTTTATGAGCTTTGAGAGCATGGCGCAGTTAAGTTTGTGCAATTTAGGGTGGATCGATTTTACATTTTTTTCGATTTCCATATTCTAATAGAAACAAAAACTTGCGCATGCATGAGAAAATAGCCTCTGCAAAATCTTAGCTTAATAGGTAATCATCTTCTGCCCCCGGCAGAGCGATGAAAATCATATTTTAGTAGTCAAAAACGTATTTTTCTTATAATTTTTAAAATATTTCAATATGCATCAAAATTATTCCTAATAACTATAAAGTCGATGAAAAAGACCTCATATGATCGTTTTTCCAAGCGCGTTGTCCTACGTTAATATCTTCTGCCCCCGGCAACAACGTCAAATGTTGAAAAAATAGGTAATTTATATACATATTTTCAGATCGGCTCTTTGTCTTAAATAATGCATTTATATATTTCCCATAGCATTTATATCGTTGCTTAGGCATGAAATAACACACACACACATGCCTATTACACGGTAATGAATTATCACTGCAACACCTCATTCAAGACTTGGACGGCAAAACAACTGGGCCAATGGGCTTTACTGGACCAGTTGGAAAACAACTGAACGACTGCGAAAAACTTCCAATTACAGAATTCGATGCCATTCCATCTCCCGACATTGACATAGATGATGCCGAGTTGAGCACTGACCAAAAATATTTGTTAGGCATCTACAGAGCAGTGTCGAGCGGTAGCTGCTCTTCAGCTCTCGCGGCTCGAAATCCAGGTAAGATGGCGCATTCCAGGTGGCTGACAACAGCAAATAGATTTCTGCGCCTCTATGTTTCAACCAGTGAACCCTCCAGCACCTTCAACGAAATTGTACGATTCATTATGACAGTTTACGCACCAATTTGGTTTAAGATAAAGAAAAACTCCAGTTTCACTGAGGGCGCAAAACATTTTTTCTAAATGATGCGTCTCTCTCAGACCATGCCTCAAAGATCTAAGACAATCGCCAACAAAGTCCTCCGTAGAAATTCTTTCTTTGCTCACCCAGAAAATATTTTGATCTCCATGCTACATGCCGATGAGCAACACATAAGAGAATTGGGATGGAGAAGAATATTAAAAGCACGATCAAAACAATCACCAGCGGGGGAAATTCGAGCCTTCGCCATGCCCGAGCTGCTCTACGATAGTCAAAACTATTACGAAATGATCAACTGGCAAACTGCTGAGGTGACCGAACCCCCCGTTACAAAAACAATACCTGATACCCGAATAAAAGAGTTTGTTGAGACGGGAGACCAGCCTGATGGACTGATCCCACTATTCCCTTGTCATACTCAAGCGGTCGAGAGACTCATCAAATTAGTAACCGAAGCCTCTGCCAGTGTAAGTGGAATAGAAGAGAGGGACGGATTCATCCGCTCCCGTCTTCACTCCCGAACAAAAATTCCACGATTTGATTCTAAGAAAGATTACCGTATGTAAATCGACATGCAGCCAAAGGAAGGGTGGTTGGGGCTGGATAGGGTGGAACTCGACGTACAGCCACCTCCTCGTGGTGAGTTCTGGGTTGCTAATTTTATAAAATTAGCAAGCGAGGAGCTGTACTTAGTACTTATCGTACTTATAACATCGCATTAACGTAATTATAATCCACATTTAGACTTTTCTCGGGGACAGAAGATATTACTCTAGAGTCATAAAATTTTGCGTGTGTGTTATTTCATGCCTAAGCAACGATATAAATGCTATGGGAAATATATAAATGCATTATTTAAGACAAAGAGCCGATCTGAAAATATGTATATAAATTACCTATTTTTTCAACATTTGACGTTGTTGCCGGGGGCAAAAGATATTAACGTAGGACAACGCGCTTGGAAAAACGATCATGAGGTCTTTTTCATCGACTTTATAGTTATTAGGAATAATTTTGATGCATATTGAAATATTTTAAAAATTATAAGAAAAATGCGTTTTTGACTAGTAAAATATGATTTTCATCGCTCTGCCGGGGGCAGAAGATGATTACCTATTAAGCTAAGATTTTGCAGAGGCTATTTTCTCATGCATGCGCAAGTTTTTGTCTCTATTAGAATATGGAAATCGAAAAAAATGTAAAATCGATCCACCCTATTGTGCATTTTGTAAATTCTGTTTGGGATTGTCTCTAGCGTACAACTTTTATTTTTTAATTGTTTTATGGCTGTCATTAAATCGTGTGTCGTAGTTGAGGATAGGAAGAGTGTGGTAACGGAGTGACTAGGTACATATCGAAACACCGCACTGTATGTTGTATTTTAGAAGCAAGGTTGGCTCCCATTTCGGTGAAATAATCGTTGAAAGTATTTAAAATATTTATTTTGTCCATTATGGGCTCATTATTGACTAAGATCTTTTCCGGGGTAGGTTTGATATGGTTTTATTATGAAAGAAATGTTTGAACTTTATTTTTTTTTGCTGTCGTATTTGATCTAAAGTGGCGGAGTCTCTCTCTCTCTTTTTCTCATTAGACTTCATCGGAGGCGGACGTGCTGTGTGGTCTCTCCAGTATTTTTTCGATAGTGACTAAGTGACAAAGTTTGATGTTATAAAATTTGTTAGATAAGTATAATATTTATTTACTTTATTATTGAGATTAGGCCAAGCACTATTACTTATTAGTTAGACTTAATTTATTCCTTTTCCGGTTTTAACGAACATAATTCGGTATTGCTTAAATTCTGCTTTTTCGGCTGAGTTTCTCTGGTAAAGTTAACGTGAAATAATTTTGCATTGTTTTAGACGGTCGTTACAGATTGCATTTTCAGAGGAGTTACATAGTAAGATTTGTATATTCGAGTATATTTCCGTTTCCGGTCTGTAACACGCTCTCGCGGGTTCATTTCCAACATTCACTACTTCTCCCCCACGATCCGTTGTATAAATTAAAATAACATTATATTATTTAAAGTAACATCATTCTGCATTGTTATAAACGGCTCCCTACAGATCCCATTCAGTTCCGTATTCAATTCCATTTCCGGTCTGTAACACGTGCCACTCGTTTGCGCGTATTTATCTATTTCCGTATTTCTGCATTCACCATTCCTCCCTCACTAACCAATATACTAATTAAAATAGTATTGTACTAGCAAAAGGTCGGCTCCGCGCCGATTTTGCTAGATCTGCAGTGCTTCGGCTGAATTGTGGGCCTACGGCGTATTTTATTTTGTCTCACCTTGAGCCTCAGTAATTGGGGTGCCTGCGGCCTTCCAGTTACTGGCAAACCAATTATTCATTCAATAAAACTACAGAAAAGAACGCAGCCATGAAAATCTAAAGCTTCACAAATCTTAATACAATGAGCTCGGATTTGAAGCCTAAGATTTTCATGACTGCGTTCATTTCTATAGTTTTATGGCCCGCCAAATCATAGTTTTCATTGTTTCGAGTGCATTAATAATATTGTTATAGTGTTCCATTAGTTGTGATAAGCATGATCTTCCTGACCAGAATCGATGTTGGTTATCATTTTTTTCTGAGTTTCCCCATTAACCCCACCCCCTCTCCCATTACCCCACCCCTCTCCCCCATTTACCCCACCAATTTTTTTTCTGAGTTTCCCCATTAACCCCACCCCCTCCCCCATTACCCCACCCCTCTCCCCCAATACCCTCTCCCCCAATACCCCTTCCCCCACCCCTCCCCCATTACCCCACCCATCTCCCCCAATACCCCCTCCCCCACCCCTCTCCCCCATTTACCCCCACCCCTCCCCCATTACCCCCAAGGGGGGAAGGGGGCTGGCACCTTGCAAAGGATTTACTTTAATTTTTTTTGGGTTACATATATATAGCATCTATTTTTCTGAGTTTCCCCATTAACCCCACCCCCTCCCCCATTACCCCACCCCCTCCCCCATTTTTGGTTACTTATATATATCGCATCTATTTTTCTGAGTTTCCCCATTAACCCCACCCCCTTCCCCATTACCCCACCCCTCCCCCATTTTGTGCCAAAATTATGATTAAAAATGAAGAAATGGGAAGAACTGTACCCCTAAAAGGGGGGGCAGGATTTATGTTCGGGAATTTTTTTTTAGCATGGGCACTGCACAATAAAAGGACGCATCGAATGGTGAAAACCGCATTGTTCTACACCAATTGTAGCGACCTGTAGGTGTGCGCAAAAAAACTGTTACATATATACAGGGTGGCCCAAACAAAATGGCACCAATTTTGAGAAGTGATATCTCAATAACCATTGCAGCTAGGGACTTACAAAAACAACCAAATGAAAGATAATTCTTTTCTCTTTAAATACTTATTCTATGGCTTGATGGTTATAAGCCCATATAATGCCCAAAATTGGCTTCCAAAACAAATATACAAAAAAAGTTGCGCATTTATATTTATTCCTTGATCCTAATTTTAAATGAAATTTTTCTATTCCAGACCCCTCAAGATGGGATTGAGAGAATCTGATAAGAACATTATACAAGCACTACGTGAAGAAAAAGGATATTCATTAAACAGAATCCTTTAAGAATTTCCAAATAGAAATTGGAAAAAAAGAACTGTGGCACATTTTTTACAAAAACTTAAAGAAACCGGCAGCAGTCAACGGCGTCCGGGAAGTGGTCGACCAAAAAGTATTAGAACGCCAGAAAACATTGAAAAAGTAAATGAAATGGTTTTAAGTCAAGAGGAACAACCGGGAACAAGTAAAAGTGAACGTGAAGTTGCGAAAGAAACCGGGATTTCACGTTCATCAGTACAGCGAATAATTCGAAAAGATCTTGGGTTGAAAACATTTAAGAGGGTGAAGGTTACTGCTTTATCGGAGCCTGTGAAAGAAAGACGTTTCCATCGATGTAAAAATCTATTGCGAAGATTTCGGTCAAATGAGTCTGTGAAAAAAATTTGGTTTTCTGATGAGAAACGATTTACGGTCGAAACACCACGAAATACCCAAAATGATCGGGTTCGTGCAGCAGTGGCGACAAAAACTCATGTTGACCCAAAACGACTTTTGCGTGAAAAAAAACACTTTTCAGATTCGATAATGGTTTCCCTTGCAGCGTCATCTGAGAACAAAACATCCATCATTTTTATTCAGCGAGGCGTTAAAATTAACTCAATTTACTACTGTAATGACATTTTGTCTCCAATGTTGTCAGAGATCAAGGAGACGAGCACTGATTTTGTGTTCATGCAAGATGGAGCCCCATCTCATACAACCAAGGAAACAATAACATTTCTCAATAATAATTGTCCTGGTTTTATCGAACCAAATAATTGGCCACCATGCAGCCCAGATCTAAACCCCATTGACTACTTTGTGTGGTCTGCCTTAGAGAGAGAAGTCTACCATGGTCAGAAAATCCGTGATGTGAACCATCTTCGTGAACGAATTCAGGCTGCATGGGAAAATCTCTCACAAGTGACGATCTCAAAGGCAATTTCAAAATGGAGGGCGAGATTACAGGCTGTGGTTGACCATAATGGAGGGCAGATTGAGCCATTTATTGAAAATTAGGTTTAACTTAAAACTACAGAACTTCGTTTAAAGACCGTAAATTAGAAGATAATTAATTAGAAAAAAATAAAAGGAATAAATATAAATGCGCAACTTTTTTTTGTATATTTTTCTTATAAGCCAATTTTTGGCATTACATGAGTTTATAACCATCAAGCTATTGAATAAGTATTTAAAGAGAAAAGAATTATCTTTCATTTGGTTGTTTTTTAAAATCCCTAACTGCAATGGTTATTGAGATATCACTTCTGAAAATTGGTGCCATTTTTTTTGGGCCACCCTGTATATATAAGGCTTCATTTCTGAAATAGTATATTAGATTATTTAAATTAATATCAGACTGCATTGTTACTAACGGCAGCCCACAGGTTCCATTCAATTCTGTATTCAACTCAGTTTCCGGTCTGCAACACATGTTTATTTCCGCACTCACCATTACCCCTCTCACCATCCGTTATATTAACTAAAGTAACATATTGTATTATTTAAAAGTAACGTGTCATATTATTTAAAAGGAACGTATCGTATTTTTTAAAGTAATATATTGTATTATTTAAAAGTAACGTATCGTATTATTTAAAAGGAACGTATCGTATTTTTTAAAGTAATATATTATATTATTTACAGTAACATATCGTAACGTATTGTATTATTTAAAAGTAACATATTGTATTATTTAAAAGTAACATATTGTATTATTTAAAGTAACGTATCGTAAAAAAAAAAGAGAAAATATGAGAGGGCCAGCTAAATTGAAAGTGGAATGCTTTAAATGTAAAGTTAATCATTGGTGCGTCGACTTCCCCGAAGGTAATGTCAGCGACATCACATCCCTGAGTATATGTTTGTTTTGTAAACTTAGAGAAAATCACGAAAAGGAAGTTAAAGAGCTAAAGAAATTAGTAAAAAAGCTTGAAGCTCGGGTCGCAGCACTGGAAATCCAACTCAGTGGACAAGATCAGACTGAAAACACATCAGCAGATAAAAACTGTAAGGTTAAACATCTAGATTCTAGAACAAAACGTGGCTCGCTTGGAAAACACGGTGAATATTCCGGAAAGTAGAACAGAGGAACGAGAATTCCAATTGGTCAAAAATAAAAGATCCTCCAAACCAAAACCAAAACATAAGGATTCGGAACCCATTACCGTCAAAAATAAGTTTCACTTATTTGCCGACGAAAAGGATGAATCCTTTTTAATTGGGGATTCTATGGTAAGGAATCAAGGGGACGTTTTCGGAGCAAGATGCGTGACCAAGAGAAAACTCCGATGTTTTCCAGGTGCCACGAGCCAGATAATTAATAGGGAATTAGTCAAAATTAATATCAAGAATAAGAGTTGCCCCATCATTGTACATGTTGGTGGTAATGACGTTTTTCTGGGAGGGACAGGAGGGCAGACGGAGTTCATTGTAAAAGAGTTCAAGCTCCTAACCGACAACGTTAGGGTTAGGACAGATATGGGTATGGTCGTAGGGATTCTCCCTCGAATGCGTGCTAGTGACTATACTCTAAGTAAAGCCATTAGCATAAATAAAAGAGTTAAACGCATGTGTGATAAAAAAGGCATAAAGTTTGTTGATTTTTTGGCCTACATTCTACGGAAATGGGGAATACTTTGGTTCGGACGGGATACATTTTAATCAGAAGGGGAAAAAGAAGTTTGGTGATTTACTGAACATTAATTTGTATAATCTTTTTAAACTAGAACTCCCCAAACCAGCAATTGATCCTGCTCCCCCAACTGTTAAACCTACTCCCCCAGCAGTCGGTCCTCCTCCCCCAGCAGTTAATCCCCCTCCCCCAGCAGTCAGTCCCCCTCCCCGAGCAGTCAGTCCCCCTCCCCGAGCAGTCAGTCCCCCTCCCCGAGCAGTCAGTCCCCCTTCCCCAGCAGTCAGTCCCCATTCCAACAGCAGTCAGTCCCCCCAACAGCAGTCAGTCCCCCCTCCAACAGCAGTTAGTCCCACTCCAACAGCAGTTACTCCCACTCCAACAGCAGTTAGTCCCACTCCCCAAGTAGTTGCTTCAACTACGTCGGGAAACGACTCAGGCCAGTTAGGAAAAATCACAACTTAAAATCACTCAAAACTGTGCTCTTCAATGCTTGGTCAATTAGAAACAAACTATGGAATTTATAGCGCTAGTCAAAACTGAGAACTTTGATATCATAGGAATAACGGAATCCTGGATTCATTCTGATTCAAGGGTAAACAGTAATATCGTATCTGCTCATGAAATGTTGGGAATTGATCTAAACCTAAATAATAAAGTAGTGCATCTACTTCTAGTAGAGAGGCCACCTCACTACCCCGTTGATAAGGATATAAACTTGTGTAACCAATTAAGCAGAATAGTGAATAATAAGATCAGTGTGATTTTTGGTGATTTTAATTGTGGTAATATAAATTGGGAAAACAAAACAGCTGATGCTGAGGGCTCAAGACTGTTGGAATTTGCCGATGATAACTTATTAAGTCAATGGGTTGACGGTCCTACAAGGGGTAATAATAAACTAGACCTCATATTCACGAACGAAGATGACCTAGTCTCTAACCTGACTATTGGTGAAAATTTGAGAAACAGCGATCATAATTTGATTAGGTTTGACTTCAGGGTTTCAGTTAATACCCACGAAAAGACTCGTGAAAGACTGGATTTCTCGAGAACAAATTTTGAAAGCTTCCGAAATAGTTTAGACACACTTGAAGTTCTAATAAGTGAGGATGTCAATGTCACCTGGAGCTCATATAGGGATCAATTTAGAATATTACAGAACACTTTTATACCCACTAAAATAGTTTCTTTTTAAACAAAGTCGCCGAAATGGTTTAACAACGAAATTAGCAGTGCTATTACGGGAAGAAATAGAGCCTAAAAACTACTTAAGTCTCATTTCAACCAGACTAATTCAGAAAACTATATAAACCTACGTAGGAGGGTTAAGTCCTTAATTAGATCAGCCAAAACGTGATGAAGAAGCTAGAGTTGCCTCACTCTGTAAAGTTAACCCTAAAGAATTTTTGGTGCTACTGTAGTATGCGGTCTACCTACGATTCGGCGGTCTACCTTTTAATTATAGCTTCTTATCTTGTTTACTAATTGTTTGTTTACATCCCATTGTTAATCGCCCTTGACGATTGGTTAGGTTTAGTCATGATATTTTCGTTAGTTTTAACGAAAATATCATGATTAAACCTAACCAATCGTAGGTAGACCGCATACTACAGTAGCACCGAATTTTTTGCCCATGTTAATAGCAGAAAGCCAATTAAAAATTCTGTAGGCCCCCTAAAAGTTAGAAATGACGTACTGAAATTCGATGATAAAGATATAGCTAATATGTTAAACGAGTTCTTCGTTACAGTTACAGAATGCAAAGCTACCAACGGAGATTGGAACGTCTAAATCTGTTTACCTTATAGACCAGGAGGTTGCACGGTCAGCTTATTCAAGTCTTCAAGATGCTCAGTGGAATAGACAGGGTAGATTACAGAAACTTATTCTCACTTAATGCCAATCTGGCAAGAAATAATGGGTTTAAACTGGAACTAAAGATATTTAGGACCTCTGTCTGCGGCAATTTCTTTTCCTATAAAATAGTTAATATCTGGAACCAACTTCCCTCAGAGGTTTTATCCAGCCAAAGTGTAAATGTGTTTAAAAGTAGGCTAGACAAAGTACTGAATACTCTCATAGTTTAAGACTAAAACATAACATAACTCTGCAGGAGTTCGCTTGCACGGTGTCTAAACTAGGACCCCCCAAACCATTCTCCTGTAAAATTTCCTTGGCTACTTTTCCAGGGTCAAGGTATTTTCTTCGACCTTTTTCCGTACCTGCCTCTGCAGCGTGGGAACGGAGGGTGGGGAGAGAGCCTTCTACTTTTCTATCCAATTTTCTACTACTGCTAGGATAGTTGAAAGAAAAATAAATTTGTTTAATAACAGGAACCGCCCAGAGTGGACCGGAAGGACTTTGAGGCTTCCTCTGGTCCTTGTAACTCCTTGTAACTCTCTCTCTCAACATGGGTTTATACGGCATAGGTCGTGTCTCACCAACTTGCTCGAGTTTTTCCACGTCATGTTGAGTGAGTATGATAAGAGTAGGGTGATTGATATACAGTACTTTATCTCGACTTTCAGAAAGCCTTTGATAAGGTTCCTCACCGCCGGCTAATGGCCAAAGTGCGCGCGCAGGGTATCGGTGGGGAAGTAGGTAGGTAGATTGAAAACTGGCTGAAGAATAGGCGGCAGAGGGTTGTAATTAAAAGGGCTAGTTCGGGTTGGGCCTCGGTCACTAGCGGGGTTCCTCAGGGTTCCGTTTTGGGGCCACTGTTGTTTATCATTTACATAAATGATGTCGACGCTGGCATCGTCAGTAGGATCGCCAAATTCGCTGATGACACCAAGCTTGGGGCCAATGTTGGGAAGCCAGAGGCGGTGGAGCAACTGCGTGCGGACCTACGTAAGGATAGGAGAGTGGTCGGAAAAATGGCAAATGCCGTTTAACTTGGGTAAATCCAAGTTGATGCACATTGGCTACGCCAATCCCAAGTCGGACTAACCCATGTTGGGGAGTAATATCGATGCGACTGATTTGGAAAAGGACTTGGGTGTGCTAATTAGCAGCGACCTTAAGTTTACGAAACAGTGCGTAGAGGTGGAAAAGAAAGCCTAGAAGTTGTTGGGTTATATCAGGGGGCAATCTCGATTTCGGAACAAGGAGATTGTGCTCTCTCAGTATAATTCCCTGCTTCGGCCGCATCTGGAGTATGCTGTGCAGTTCTGGTCGCCCACCCTCAGGAAAGATATTGAGAGGCTGGAGCGAGTCCAGGCGAGGGCCACAAAGTTAATCCCTTCCGTTAAGGATATGGGCTACAATCGACGCTTACGCTCCCTGAATTTGTTTTCGCTGAAAACTCGGAGGCTGCGCGGTTAACTGATCGAGGTTTTCAAGTTTTTACACGGGTTCAACAATGTTGAATTTAGAAGCATGTTTAGTTTAAATGATAACCCAACTCGCAACAATGGTTGGAAGTTGGATTTGAAACGGTTTAGGACTCGTGTGTGTGGGAATTACTTTACATATACGTAAGATCTGTGACACGTGGAACAGGCTACCTTCAGAAGTTGTGAGCAGTTCTTCTGTGGATCTGTTCAAGAAAAGGTTAGTCCCAATCTTGCACACTATTTGAGGGTGACAATTTTCCCGTGGCACTCGTTGCCATTGGTACCCCTTCGGTATGGGCCGCAAGGCCTTTTGAAGTACTACTTTTCACTGTAACTCTCTCTCTCTCTCTCTCTCTCTCTCTCTCTCTCTCTCTCTCTCTCTCTCTCTCTCTATCTCTCTCTCTCTCTCCTCTCTCTCAGCTAGTTGACTTTGCTGATGAGAACTTCCTCACTCAGGGAGTCAATGGGCCTACACGAGGCGAAAGCGTTCTAGACTTAGTATTCTCGACCGAAGACAACCTCGTCACTGGCCTCACCGTTGACAAATCGTTGGGCGGGAGTGATGACGGTCTGATTAGGTTCTGTGTGTGCGTCCCTCGGGTGAAGCGTAGTGACTCTAGAGGCAGTAACCTCGATCTACGGCGGGCGGACTTTGATGGCCTCCGGGATAGCCTAGGTGAGATGGGGTTAGAGGTCGGTGGCGATGTTGAGGAAGTATGGAGTGCATTCCGGGACCAGTTCATGGTGCTGCAGTCTGCTGTCATACCCTCAAAACCGGTCACCCCTGCTTCAACGCAGCCTAAGTGGTCCAGTCGTGACATCGCTTCGGCTATCCGAAATAGGAAAGCTGCGTATAGGAGGGCAATCGTTCCCATGAGAACACTGAGTCGGATGTCCGCCTGTGCAGAGAAGTGAAGGCGAAGGTTAGGCGAGCGAAACGTAACGAAGAACTCCGGGTGGCAAGCCTCTGCAAGGGGAACCCTAACGAGTTCTTCAGTTATGTTAATAGTAGAAAGCCCATTAGAAGCAAGATAGGTCCGTTAAATGCCGATGCGGCGTTCTGCGGACCTCCGACGCGGACATCGCTAATGTGCTGAATGAGTACTTTGCGGGAGTGTTCACCAGGGAGGACACCCGCGTCATCCCCGAGCCAGGCGTCAGGCACGAAGGTGGTGGCCTGGATAGTGTTCGGTGTACCGCGAGAGTCGTTGCCGATAGAATAGACAAACTGTGCGCGTTTAAGGCTCCTGGGCCAGACCAGTTCCTCCCCAGAGTGTTGCGGGAAGTGCGCGACCAGATGGCTCACCACCTGGCTACAGTCTTCAACAAATCGTTGGAGACGGGCCAGGTGCCTGGTGACTGGAGGGAAGCCAACGTGACCCCTATAATAGCGGATAGGATCGTTGACCATTTGGATTCCTACAAGCTGCTTGGGGACTCCCAACATGGGTTTAGACGGCATAGGTTGTGTCTCACCAACTTGCTCAATTTTTCCACGTCATGTTTACCAAACAGTGCGTAGAGGTGGAAAAGAAAGCCCAGAAGTTGTTGGGTTTTATCAGGAGGCAATCTCGATTTCGGAACAAGGAGATTGTGCTCTCTCTGTACAATTCTCTGGTTCGGCCGCATCTGGAGTATGCTGTGCTGTTCTGGTCGCCCACCCCCAGAAAAGATATTGAGATACTGGAGCGAGTCCAGGCGAGGACCACAAAGTTAATACCTTCCGTTAGGCATATGGGCTACAATCAACTACTTTTCCTTGTAACTCTCTCTCTCTCTCTCTCTCTCTCTCTCTCTCTCCGCAGGGGGTATAAAGGTTATGCACATTCCTTCTGGGTGTTGTAAACTTTATACTTGAGGTGTGACAGCCCTCCGGTCCCGCCCGAGTCGTGGGATTCTAGAGAAATTGGCTGCCAGTTCCTTTAGGTTCTCTCTCTCTTTCGGGAGGGCGGGTGAGGTCTGTTGTACAATCTTGTCCCGTGGGTTACTAGGACCCCATCCCATCCCTACTCTGTCCTTTTAACTTAGGTTAAGGATGCTCTCCTCTGACTGCAAGAAAAACCTTTTAGTATTAAGTCTTTTTCTCTACTTTTACTGTTAGGACCCTACTGCTACCTCATGCGTGGGAAGAGAGGCTTTGGAACCTCTATAAATAACACCATTTAACGCTCGTAGGTCGTGAGAGACTGGGATGGAGGGGTCCCAGGCATAAGGGCGCTGTGAATGGAGTATGGCTAGTGCCCCGTTAAGCCCATTCCTAACGCGTAATGGCCTGACCATCCCCCTGCGACCGTTCTTTGGTGTCCAATTGATGGTGCTTGGCTGTACTGCTCTTAGGTGAGAGAGCTGACTGCCATGCCAGCGTAAACTCTCGGGCGTAGCCTCTGGGTCTGGTGGGATATCCCTTGAACACTGGATTCTAAGAGTGTGGCCGCTTGTGAGTGACTAGTAAGACTTAGTAAGGGGCTGCATCTCGCTGTCACTCCTGGCGGGAAATCCGTGACGCCTGCGTCGCGAGTGCTTGTCAGTTGGTAGCTGCGAAACGTTTGGGACCGTCCAGCCCTGGGGAGACCCTTGGTCGGTGCGGCAGCAGCGAGAGGTGTAGTCTTCTGGATGGAATGAACGTCACTTGCAAATAGGTGGATGCGTCTAAGCGCCGGAAGAATTCACCCCCGCCCCCTCCTTTTTAATATACTGGTCAGAACGTTTTTGATAGTTTTCATTGCTAGAACACTTTATCTTATTCACTGTTTTCAGAGTTCGGAAAAAAAAGTTACTTTTGACTGGACCGCAGAAACTGAAGGCTGAATGTGCGAGGTGTGGAATAAACCAGTGGGTGACGAACTTCAAAGAAGCCTGCTTCGAGAAGATCAACCACTCCAGCATGTGCCGCTTTTGCGAACTCATGCAGTTTTACGAGAAGCTAGAGGAGAGGGTCCGGCGGCTCGAGTCGTCCAGATCGGCTGTTGGAGGTGCGGCGGTCACTGACGCGGCTGTGCCCTCCACCCCAGAGCTCATTGATAGGATAGTTGCCCCGGAAAGGCGGTCCAGCGATGGACTGGACAGAGCTCGGGACCGCGGGAAAGGGTAGAGGTGCAATTGGGGGCCAGGGTACAAAATCAGTGTCAGGAATCGCCAGCGACCCACGTGAAATGCACGGAACCGCGGCGCAAGGTGGAGGGCAGGGAGGGCGCAAAGAAGGGGCCGATAGAGAAGGGTGGGAAGGGGCCAATAAAGAAAAAGGGTGGGAAGGGGCCTATTGATGGTTCAAAGAAACCGAAGGATGTAGCTGCCGGTCGGGGTGGGTCGGGTGGTGTAAGTGCGGCTGAGTCTATGGGTGGCGAAGGGTATCGAAAGGTCTCGGGCAAGACGGCTGCGAAGCCGAAGCCTGAGACCCCGGTTGCCCCTGTCAGGACCTCCAACCGCTTTAGTCTCCTGTGCTCGAAGGAGGAAGACGCCGTTTTGATTGGGGACTCGCAGATCAGGGGCCAGGAGAAGTACTTTGCTTCTGCAAACCGGGACAGGAGGAAGGTAAGGTGCTTACCTGGGCGGGGAACGGCGCACTTAAGAAGGAGCTAGAGAAGCTGCGCGTGGCTAGTCGGAGGACTGCGATCGTTGTCCACGCTGGTGGCAACGACCTGTTCCTCAAAGGTGGTAGGATAGGTTTTACAGAAGGGATCATCACCGAGATCATGTCTCTTGCAGATGATCTAAAACTGAAGAGAGACAGGGCAATGTTGATGGGTATTTTACCGCGGATGAATGCCAGTGACCACGCGCTCAGTAAGGTCATTGGCATCAACGAGAGGGTGCAAGACTTGTGGGTCCCACTGGGCGTGAGGTTTATTGACCCGTTCGACGCGTTTTCGGGTAGGTGGGACCTGTATCAGAGAGATGGTGTCCACCTCAATGTTAAGGGTAAAGGTGCGCTAGGCACGCTGCTTGACCGGCACCTATACCATATGGTGAGGGCAAGCCCGGAGATTGATGATGGGCCCCCACCAGGAAGAAATGATGTTGAGCCGGTGGCGGACCTACCTTCAACTGAAGGGTGAGTCCATGTACAGGTGGGTGACCCTCCTTCCCCGTTGGAGGGGGCTCAGCCTCCCGCGGAAGTTGCCCCCTCGTTGGTGAGGGGCTCTTCAACTCCCGACAGCCCTGGCTGTTCGGGAAACGGGTCGGGCTACGGGGTGGTCTGAATAGAGAAGGCTCCCTCCGTGCAATGCTTTTTAATGCTAGATAGATTAGGAATAAGTTTTGCGAGCTACGGGTGCTCTTAGCATCAGAATACCAGGATATCGTTGCTGTCACCGAGTCCTGGATTCATGCTGATCGTCGGGACTACATTGAGGAGTTCGAGATTCCCGGGTATACAATGTTTCACAAAGACCGCACCCGTGGGGAAGGAGGAGGGGTACTAATATACGTGAGGGACACGTTGAGTCCGGTTGACTGCCAGTTCCGATCAGAACGGGAGCTGCGTGGCGTCGATCTGAACGTGGGAGGGACGAACTGGAGGTTAATCTTGGTGTACAGACCTCCGCATCTCCTCCTCGAGGAGGATACAGCCCTGCACACCGAACTCCTTAGCCTGCTAGAGGACAGGGTGTGTGTAGTTTTAGGAGACTTCAACTGTCGCGGCATAAAGTGGGAAGACAGGACTGCTGATGCCGATGGGAGGAGGCTAGTTGACTTTGCTGATGAGAACTTCCTGATTCAGTGGGTCAATGGGCCTACACGAGGCGAAAGCGTTCTAGACTTAGTATTCATGACATCGTCACTGGCCTCACCGTTGACGAATCGTTGGGCGGGAGTGATCACGGTCTGATTAGGTTCTGTGTGTGCATCCCTCGGGTGAAGCGTAGTGACTCTAGGGGCAGTAACCTCGATCTACGGCGGGCGGACTTTGTTGGCTTCCGGGATAGCCTAGGTGAGATGGGGTTATAGGTCGGTGGCGATGTTGAAGTATGGAGTGCATTCCGGGACCAGTTTATGTTTCTACAATCTGCTGCCATACCCTCAAAACCGGTCACCCATGCTTCAACGCAGCCAAAGTGGTCCAGTCGTGACATCGCTTCGGCTATCCGAAATAGGAAGCTGCGTATAGGAGGGCGAAGGCCAATCGTTCCCATGAGAACACTGAATCGGATGTCCACCTGTGCAGAGAAGTGAAGGCATAGGTTAGGCTAGCGAAACGTAACGAAGAACTCCGGGTCGCAAGCCTCTGCGAGGGGAAACCCTAAGGAGTTCTTCAGTTATGTTAATAGTAGAAAGCCCATTAGAAGCATGATAGGTCCATTAAAGGACCCCAGCGGCGTTCTGCGGGCCTCCGACGCGGACATCGCTAATATGGTGAATGAGTACTTTGAGGGAGTGTTCACCAGGGAGGACACCCGCGTCATCCTCGAGCCAGGCGTCAGGCACGAAGGTGTTGGCCTGGATAGTGTTCAGTGTACCGCAACAGTCGTTCCCGATAGAATAGACAAACTGTGCGCGTTTAAGGCTCCTGGGCCAGACCAGTTCCTCCCCAGAGTGTTGCGGGAGGTGCGCGACCAGATGGCTCCCCACCTGGCTTCAGTCTTCAACAAATCCTTGGAGACGGGCGCTATCTTTAAGAAAGGGAAACGCGAAAGTCCAGGGAACTATCGTCCCATTAGTCTCACTTCGGTTGTAGGTAAATTATTAGAGGGGATAATAGCGGATAGGATCGTTGACCATTTGGATTCCTACAAGCTGGTTGAGTGAGTATGATAAGAGTAGGGCGATTGATATACTTTATCTCGACTTTCAGAAAGCCTTTGATAAGGTACCACACCGCCGGCTAATGGCCAAAGTGTGCGCGCTGGGTATTGGTGGGGATGCAGGTAGGTGGATTGAAAACTGGCTGAAGAATAGGCGGCAGAGTCAAAGGGGCTAGTTCGGGTTGGGCCTCTGTCACTAGCGGGGTTCCTCAGGGTTCCGTTTTGGGGTCACTGTTTTTTATCATTTACATAAATGATATCGACGGTGGCATCATCAGTAGGATCGCCAAATTAGCTGATGACACCAAGCTTGGGGCCAATGTTGGGACGCCCGAGGTAAATGCAAGGTGATGCACATTGGCTAAGCCAATACCATGTCGGACTAGTCCATGATGGGGAGTAATATCGAGGCCACTGATTTGGAAAAGGACTTGTGTGTGCTAATTAGCAGCGACCTTAAGTTTACGAAACAGTGCGTAGAGTTGGAAAAGAAAGCCCAGATGTTGTTGGGTTATATCAGGAGGCAATCTCGATTTCGGAACAAGGAGATTGTGCTCTTTCTGTACAATTCTCGGGTTCGGCCGCACCTGGAGTATGCTGTGCAGTTCTGGTCGCCCACCCTCAGGAAAGATATTGAGAGGCTGGAGCGAGTGCAGGCGAGGGCCACAAAGTTAATCCCTTCCGTTAGGGATATGGGCTACAATCGACGCTTATATGTCCTGTATTTGTTTTCGTTGGAAACTCGGAGGCTGCGCGGTCAACTCGTCGAGGTTTTCAAGTTCTTCCGTGGGTTCAACAATGTCGATTTTAGAAGCATGTTTAGTTTAAATGATAACCCAACTCGTAACACTGGCTGGAAGTTGGATTTGAAACGGTTTAGGACTAGTGGGTGTGTGTGTGTGGGAATTACTTTATGTATAAGATCTGTGACACGTGGAACAGGCTACCTTCAGAAGTTGTGAGCAGTTCTTCTGTGGATCTGTTCAAGAAAAGGATAGGCCGAATCTTGTTCACTATTTGAGGGTGACAGAATTTTTCCGTGGAACCCTTTGCCATTGGTACCTCCTCGGTATGGGCCGCAAGGCCTTTTGAGGTACTACTTTTCCTTGTAACTCTCTCTCTCTCTCTCTCTCTCTCTATATATATATATACACATATACACACACGACTGTGTGTGTGTATATATATACACAGTATGTTTGAGTTTTGTGTGTGTGTGTGTGTGTGTGTGTGTGTGAGAGAGAGAGAGAGAGAGAGAGAGAGAGAGAGAGAGAGAGAGAGAGAGAGAGAAAAGATAATTTACTACTTTCAAATAATTTGCAAGTCGGTTTGAAGTTGCCGTTATTGAATTTAATGCAAATATTTCCGAGTTGTCGTTATAATTTATATAATTGATTTTACATCGTTTTAAGTTTCTCACGCCAGCTTTTTTTAACACTTTAGAGCAATCAAGTTGGATACTTCAGCCATTTCATCCAGTCAAAACGGCTTTACTGGCTGACTTTTCCTGTGTCTCCTTCTTTCTGGCTGCAGACTCGGGTGAGGAAGGTTGAGTTCTTCTGTCATCAAAATTTTTTTATATACTTTTATTTGAAGTAGTATATTCTTTTAGTTTCACTCCAAGTTCTCTTTTGAACTTTACTTTGTAAATATAACTTTTCTTTTATTCTGCTTTTCAACATTTCCATCGAATTGAGTTTTTTCAAACGTTTATTCCAAAAAGAATACAAGTGACAGTTTTAAAAGTTTTAGATATTTATGACATTAATATATTCACACTACTCTCATCTGAATATGCCCTTGGAAGAATGGAGGCTTTTAAAGCAAAATTAACAGCATTTGCCTTATTTATTACAAAAATAGTGAAAGTGTCAAGTTATAATAATAGAGACAACAAAAAATCATACTAATAGCAATAATAATAATAAATACAATATAAAGTTTACAAAATGTTAACATGATTTTAAATTAAATGATTTATTGTATATTCAGTAGAAAATATTACATAAACAGTGAAAATGATGAGTAATAGTAGTAGTGACAACGAAAAAAATAATAACAATAATAACAGCAATAATAACACTGAACAACAAAATATAAATTTTTTTTTTCTGGCTCCTCCATAAACATAGCCTATCCTAAATGAATTTTTCACGCTAAGTTCGAATCTGTTTCCAGAAGTTTTCTATCACAAAGATTTTGAGAAAAATGCAGTTTTATACAAGTATAAACAATTTATTTTGTTATACAAATACAGCTAAATAAATATAAATAGAAAGCTACTGAAATGATTTAGTGGAATATTCGCGGTTGTATGATCTACAGATCTACAGACGCTAAGGCTAACAAAGACCCTAAGATCCACTCTAAGGTTAGCCCGAGAGAAAGGAAAGAGTAGGGGGTTAAGAGAAGAGAATAAGGGGTTAAGTAAGTAGCAACACCTATCACTCGTGGGTTAACATTAATTCAGAAAAAGAGAAAAAAGACTCACCATCATCATCCGCCGGCCACTGCCGACAAGTCAGAAAAATAGTCGGAGAGAATAAGAAAGATTGCAGAACGGTCCTCTACTCCAAAGGGAGGTAGAGCCCACTCTGCCGGAAAAAGATGAAAAGAAGTAAAATAAGAACGCTTACAAACCATGCAATACATTCTTAACTCAAGAACAACACATTTTTAACTCGAAACAACACATTCTTAACTCAAACACTATCATACCATGCAAACATGCAAACTACAGACATGCAATAAAGAGAGAAGGAAAAAAGTATAAAGAATAACAAAAAGTGAATTAATTTACTCGACAAGCTACAACTAAGTTCGTATTAATCTAAATTTTGGTTTTTTTTTGCTGACATATCACACGCTGGCATGCCCTAAGCTGTCATTAGACGTCAACAGACTCATCCCCGATTACGACCCCCAGAGCTCCTGTTGCCAATTGTTTTCTTATTTTAAACAACGATAATATTTTTAAAATGTCTATCTAGACTGTTTTTAAACATATTAAAACTGGTAGAGTTCACGACGGGCGCGGGAAGATTATTCCATTTATCAATTACTTTAAACGTAAAGAAGTTTTTAGCGATATTAGTAATGAAACATCTGCCACGCAACTTAAATCCGTTATTACGAGTATTGCTATTATCGAAAGTGAAGAGTTTGTCAAAATATACGTTATCGATCTTATTAACGATCTTGAAAACTTCAATAAGCTCCCCCTTAATCTCATAGTTTGAAGTGAAGGCAAGTCTAACTCTTTAATCCTATCTTCATAAGGCTTGTTGGCCAATGACGGAATTAGTTTCGTGACACGACGCTGAACCCTTTCTAACCTATCAATATCCTCACGCAAATACGGGCACCAAAACTGAAGAGCATATTCTAAATGAGGCCTGACTCGGGACTTGTAAAGGGGCAATATAATATCCTTCGATTTAAATTAGAAATTACGCGCTTTGAAGCCTAACATCCTATTAGCTTTTGCGCAAAACTCCAGGCACTGGTTCCTAACTTTTAAATCCTTAGATACGCGTACGCCTAAATCTACTTCCTCGTCAACGATCAATAACTCTCTATCATCCATCGTGTACGTGTAATTATTGTTACGAGAACCTATATGCAAAACTTTACATTTGTCTACGTTAAATTGCATCTGCCACTTATCCGTCCCCTCCATAATCCTATTTACAGTACATCGTCTTGGAGCCTATTTCTATCGTCCTCCTTAACAACCTTACCGCCTATTTTAGTATCGTCCGCGAATTTTGACACGTTACTAGTCAATCCTACATCTATGTCGTTAATGTAAATTACGAATAGCAATGGGCCTAACACTGAACCCTGTGGGACACCGCTACCTACATCCAACCACCCCGATTCACTACCATTAACAACGACCCTCTGTCTCCTAGCTCGAAGCCATTCCTCTAACCAGTTAGCTACCTCACCGCATATACCGTGCGCTTTAACCTTCGCACTTAATCTTCTATGCGGAACTGTATCGAGCGCCTTTTTAAAATCTAAATAAATAACGTCAGCCGCTCTATGCCTATCGTATTTGCGCACTATTTCGTTACAAAATTCTAACAAATTAGTTAAACAAGATCTGTGGCGTCGAAACCCATGCTGACTTCTATTAATCAAATCTCTACTTTCTAAGTGATCGATGATACGATCCCTAACGACAGATTCCAATAGTTTACCGACAATTGAAGTTAAGCTAATGGGCCTATAATTGCTAGCTACTGTGCGGTCGCTTTTTTTAAAAATGGGCGTGACGTTAGCTAACTTGAAGTCTTCAGGAATATTCCCCGTTTCGAGTGACTGATTAAAAATCTTCGTTAAGGGGCCTACGATAACGTCTTTCAAATCTTTCAAATGTCTGGGATAAAAAGCGTCAGGGCCTGGAGCCTTGCTAACTTTTAGCCTATCGATATAATGCGCAATCTCACCCTCGTAAACAGTTATTTCATCCAAAATAGTCTCGCTACTAAATGAAACGATATCGTCCACGTCGGGGACATTATTTACATCTTCTACGGTAAAACCTGTTGCAAAAAAGTTACTGAAAATACCCGCCATCGCCTGAGCTTCAGAAGCCAAAGCGCCGTTAACATCCACTAGAGGGCCTATGTTATCTTTTATCGGTTTACGATTATTGACGTATTCAGAACACTTTTTTGAATTATGTTAACTATTCGCAGCTATAAGTATCTCTAAATTACACTTAGCATTCCTAACTGATTTTTTAACCTGACGTCTAAGCTCGATATATCTATTAAAGTTAGATGCCGTGCCGTTGCGCTTATTAAGTCTATACGCTCTGTTACGCTCGTTTATGAACTCGCCTATTTCCCTAGTCCACCACTTGGGCCTACCATGATTTCTAGCGCGCTTGGGACTACGAGGAATAAACTCCCTTTCAATATTCATAAAACTTTCTTTAAACGCCTCCCAATGCAAATTTGTGTCATTACCCATAAATAAGTTATGCCAGTGCACTACTCTTATCCTATCCGCAAAACTCTCAAAATTAGCCCTACGAAAATCAAAGACTTCTATTACGTTACTATCTTTGACGAAACTATATAGGGCTATGGGTTGATTGCCTGATACCCTCATCCGTTGGAAATTTCCAGCAGACTTCAGTGGAGAGTTACCGACAAAAGCCCTATGTTTTTTCGTTAGAGAGTTATGTATGTGTAGGTCTTCAAGGACCTCTTTATATTTAATTGTTTACGGTAACTCTAGCGTCGGGATTTTAGATGCCTATATGTGAATGAAAGAAAGTGTCCCACCTTATTTTCGCTGGGTGTTAGTTTGCTTCGATGTAGGGCGTGACGGTCTTCTTCGATGTAGGGCTGTTACGATGGAGCCTACAACTGCGAGTTGACACTTTGTAACTAATATAGGCAGTCACTAATTAAACACCTGAAGGTATAGGCCTATCATTTTTATAGTTATTAGGTTTTATATTATAAGGAATTCACTCAGAACTTTAGAGAAGACAAAAGCACATCTTTCCTGTTTAAAGCATTCGCTGTAACATAAAGAGCTCCGAGCGAGCCGATATAATATAATCTTTGTATTTAAGTATAAACTGCTGATTTGGCGAAGATTGTTAATCCTTGCCTTGATGTAATCTCATGAGTTAGCAATGGAAAATTTTGATCACGCGCGAAATAATAAATGTTTCTCGTGGTTATGTAGGCCCGACGCCTACATACAGGTTCTAGGTATGTATGGCAATCATTTCATTCCCATTAGGCTATGTCGCCAATCCCGAGGCAATTTTGTATAGATATTTAATTCAATTAATTAATAATTTATATTTAATTATGAAATAAAGGTACCACATACGATACCATGTTGTAATCGTGTATAGTTTTTCCATACTATCCTTAGTGTTTTCTATCAATAACTTAAACCTAAGAATTTGATGATCACTACATCCTAAACTCTCGCCTACTTCTAAACGTTCGACTATATTTTCGCCGTTCTTCATCACCAAATCTAAAATATTGTCACCGCGCGTTAGTTCGGTAATTATCTGTCGTAAAAAATTATCTTCCATGAACTCAATCAATCTCAAACCCTCCTCATTACCAGTAAAAGTCTCGTAATTAACATTAGGGCAGTTAAAGTCTCCGACAATTATACTATTCCGATTGTCAATAAAGTTACCAAGAAGTGAATAAAATCTAGTATCGGTATCGCCCTAAATTCAACGCATATCGCATTAATTGCTGCCGTAAAATCTATCTTAACCTCGATAGCCCTAAGGGAATTACGAATCTACAGCAAAACGCCGCCACCAATCCTATGTAACCTATCATTAATAAAGAGTTTAAAACCCGGTATATCAAATTCCCCCAACAAGTCCCTGAGTCACGGTATTTAACCACGTTTCAGTGATAGCAACTATATCGTAGTTAACGGAATAAATTATCGCCTTAAATTCGTTATATTTATTTCTAATACTACGCGCGTTACAATAAAAGACGTTTGAGTTATTTTTTACCACGGGCCGGCGTTTTAAACTATTTTTCACTACGGGCCCGCGTTCCACGGACCCACAACGTTTAAAGAAGGCTTCAACCTATAGAGCTTTCGTACGTTTTCGTCAATTAACCTACCTAGTCTACCATTACCTATTTCATTAAAATGAACCCAATCTCTTATAAGAAGGCAGGATCACTGAATTCTGACCACAGCTTTACGAAGGTACATTTTCCTCAACACAAATCTCTTCTAGTTTAGTATTCAAAAATATCGTTTTAGACGTAATCCTAAGACCCAAACCGTGCCTACGGGTAATACCTAGAACTAAAGACCTATCTGACCTCGCCTTCAGGGACCTAATTAACCCCCTATATCTCTCCAAAAGGTCAGGCACTCTCGTATCAGGCCTATACTAGTCGTTGCCACCTACCATCGTCACCAACATCGAGTGACGGGAGGCAACGTCAATCCTATCCACTTCGTCTCTAACTCTGTCAACCCTGGCCCTTGGGAGACAGGCCCTCCTCCTCTTGGTTGGATACCGTTCAACGAACTCTGTGTCCATATGGCGCAGTAAAGAGTCCCCAATTAAAATAGTTTCCCCCTCATTCACGTCCCTTTCCAAACGGGCGAGAGTTCGAAACCTCGATACGGGCGGGGGGGGGGATTCCTATCACCTAACGTACGCGGCCTGGCTCCACCCTTAACTTGTCTAAATCCCTCCCATCTACTAATCTCAGACCAACCTTAACCCCTTCCTCAAATCTATCCAACCTTCCCGATAAGCTACCTAAACTAGAAACTAGGTTACCCACCTCACCCTTCAAATTACTAACGTCTTCAACGTTAGTATTGGTTCGGCTTTCGTCAACCGTAGCCCTACCCCTGCCCTCATGAAGCGTTGCAAGTCTTTCCGTTACCTCACGTACACTGCGTTTTATGTCAACTATTTCCTCCATTATCTCGCAAAAGAAACAAACTAATCTCTCAGTAATCGCCATAGGACCGCCGTTATAATCTTTAAATTCCGAATACCACAGGTTTACTCCACATCTATCATACGACGCTTTCTGCGACGGCATCGCGCAGTTAAAAATTAGTTTATAACCGTCACAAGTTTAAGTTAAATTAAGTCGGCACGCTATGAAAACTTTTAAATCGCTAAAAACCATTAATATTCAATTAACTCTAACAATGTGAATATAAACGTAAGTATTTAAAATTCAAAACTTTCCAAAAGTAAAGTTATTAGCAATATGCAAAAGTAGAAGCAACATCAGAGAGCTCAGGAAATGCGTCCGTTTCTCTTAACAATGGTCAACAGTAATCGGCTAACATATTAGGGTTCCATCTGCCCTGGTACCCTTTTTCCAACTTTAAAATATCCTGATGGAAGCGCTCGCCATGCTCATCACTCACAGCTCCTACATTCTCAGGAAAGAAGTCTGAATGGGAGTGGAGGAAATGAACCTTTAAGGATATGCTACACCCCATTTCATGGTATGCTACCAGCATTCTTTTAACTAAATCTTTGTAGTTTAGTGCTTTGTTGTTACCCAAAAAATTGGTCACGACGGATTTAAAACACTTTCAAGTATTTTTTTCTTTTCCTTCTAAAACTGCATCGAATTCATCATCATTCATCAATTCTCGTATTTGGGGTCCCACAAATATTCCTTTTATTTTTGCTTCGCTGATTTTGTGGAATTTTTCTTTAATGTATTGAAATCCTCTGCTGTTTCGATCCATATCTTTCACAAAATTTTTATTCAGTCCTAACTTCATATGCAAAGGTGGTAGATAAACATTTTTTGGTTCAACACGGCTTTTATGCAAAACGTTTTTATTGACCTTCTACTATTTGCCTCGTTGGCCAATCACTAACAATGTAATGTTTAGACTTAGCACGGCTGTCCCATTCACATAAGAAACAGCAATATTTCGTATACCCTAGTTGCATTCCCAAAAGAAGAGCTATAACTTTTAGGTCATCACAGATGTTCTAGTTATACTTATTGTATTCTATGCTGTTTAAAAGATATTCCATATTTTTATATGATTCTTATAGGTGAAATGAATGAGCAATGGGAACTGATGGAAAAATATTCTCATTATGTAGCAGAACAGCTTTCAAACTCAATTTTGATGAATCAATGAACAACCACCATTCTTCAATTTTGTGTTCGTGTGCAAGTGCTTCCATCAGGGTATTAACATCACTGCAATAGCAAAGATTTTCTTTCATTGAAAAAAATGAACAAATTCTTTTTCCCGGTTACGAAACAGACTTATGTTTGTGTTTTTCTCCAAAAGATTCCACCCTTGTAATCTTGAACCAAGTATCTCAGCTCGATTTTTAGATAGGTTTAGATCTCGAAGTAGATCATTGAGCTCCGCTTGAGAGATCATCTGACCGTGACCAGGATTCCACAAAGAAATATAATATATATATATATATATATTATATATATATATATATATATATATATATATATATATATGTGTGTGTGTGTGTGTGGTGTGTGTGTGTGTCCCCTTTATAGCGCAAGGCCGTCCCAGCCAGGAACAGTAAAACATTAAATTACAAAACTATATGAATAAATACAGGGCAAATCAGGCTGCCTACACAAGTTATCATTAGTCTAACTTAAACTAAACTTAACTCAAACTTAAACTAAACTTAACCCAAACTTAACCCAAACTTAAACTAAACAAACTAAACTTAAACTAACCTTAAACTAACCTTAACCCAAATTTAACTAAACTCAACCCAAACTTAAACTAAACTTAAAATAAGCTTAACCTAAACTTAAACGTAAGTTAAACTTAAACTTAAACCTACAATATTAAATATTTAAATAACTGGCACTTGTACAAATAGGGGGTTTATTTAGAGAGATTGCGAGAAGTTGCGAGGTTTGGCTCCCAACTCCGTCTCCTAACAAAATTCGGGAGAAAATAACTAATAAAACACCACTTACATAAATAATATTTCTCCAATAGTAAAAAGCTTAAATAGATACATTATATACAGGGTGTCCCAAAAGTCCCTATCTATTTTGTTGAAATAGGCTGAATTTCAAATAATTGTCACACTGACCTGAGTACAGACGTATTTCTATACAAATTACAAGTATTACACCATTAAAATCTTTAATTAGGAGTTTCCACATGTGCTCCATCTGTATCTCTGCAAATCTCAAAGCGGTCAGCTGCATTGCGGAACACATTTCCGAGCATTTCAGGGGTTATTTTCTCAACTGCTTGCCTAATGCGATCTCGCAGATCTGGTAAATCTCGGATATGTCTGCGATAGACCTCTGATTCAATGAAACCCCAAGCAAAGAAATCCAATGGGGTCAAATCCGGAGATCGCGCTGCCCAGGGCCTATTTACCCCCACGTCCAATCCAACGATTTGAAACGCTCGTTTAGGTATGTCTGAACAATTCTGGCATAATGACATGGTGCCCCATCCTGCTGAAAGACTACATTGTCGAGAATGCCATCTTCAAGAAGTTGAGGTTCTAGAAAATTTTGAAGCATATCAAAGTAAACAGGCCCTGTCACTGTAGCCTCTGCAAAGAAAAAGGGCCCATAAATCTTAGACTTCGTCATTCCAAGCCACACGTTGACTTTAGGTGAGTTTCTTTACCATTCACTGAACTCAGTTGGCTTTTCATTAGCCCAGATGCGACAATTATGTCGATTGATTTTACCACATGTGTGAAAAGTCGCCTCATCGCTAAACAAAATGTGGTCCATTAAATTGTTATTTGGATTTGTTCGACCAGTTCCGCACACATTGCTGCTCGTTTTGGAAAATCTTCTTCTTCAGCGTCCAACGCAAGATTCTGTGAACAGTTGTTTTGGTTATGGTAAATCTGTGGGATGCTTGGCGAACTGACATTCTTTGATCGTCTTCGAACATTATGCGAACAGATTCAATGTTTTGTTGTAGTGTTCTTGGGCGTCCACTTCTTCCTTCATCATGCACAGATCCAGTCCTTTTGAATTTGTTCACCAATTCACGAATTGCTTTATCTGTTGATCCAGGCTTATGAAACCTTGAGAATCGGTCTCTAATTTCACATTTCATTCCTCTGATGCGACATGTTACTATCATAACGCGTTCATGCACATCCATCACCAATGATATGGATCTGAAAAAATTTATTAAAAATTTAAAAATAATTAAAATAGAAACCTAATGCATGTATTTGTCTAGAAAGGTGCATGTAATCATGTCATTAACACATTCATTTGAAATTCAGCCTATTTCAACAAAATAGATAGGGACTTTTGGGACACCCTGTATACATAGAAGCCAATTTATAACATACAGCCTACCTCTTTTGCAGAGAACAATTCTTAAATTATTGGTGTTATAGTATGCTCTCTCTGTCCAACCAAATCTAATATGAAAACATTTATGCATTACTCTTAAAAGATATCTGAAAATAGCTCAATATACACAATATTTTAGGATTTACAATCATGTACAGCATTAATAACTCACCTAATACAAAAATTCCTTTACAGGGAAACCTTGTTTCTTATTTTAAATTTTACACCCTTCAATCACCAAAATTCACAAAGTTCAAGACCAGCTGTCCGCTTTCAAGCATCCAAAATTCAAAAGTCCAAGCACGACGAGATTCAGCCAGGTATCACATACCATACAACCAACCACCCAACGGATCATCCAAAAATCACTATATGCACCCTGTTAGAATGTGTGGCTCAGTTAGGGTGGAAGGATTGAAATCCAGATCATTAATAGGACCTGCTTCAACACTTACCTCTTCATCAACAGCAACAGGAGCTCTGGGGGTAATGGTCGAGGGTTGAGTCTGTTGAAGATTAATACCAGCTTGTGACATGCCAGCGTGTGATATGCCAGCGTTAAATTTATATTATTTAAAAAAAAATTAGACTAACACGAACTTAGATGTAGCTCGTAGCGTAAACTAACCTACTTTTTGTTATACTCTTCATATTTTTTTTTTGTTCTTTTCTTATCCTCTCTTTACTTGCATGTCTGTAGTTTGCATGGTATAAGAGTGTTTGAATTAAGACTGTCTGCATGGTTTGTAAGCGTTCTTATTTTACTTCTTTTCATCTGTCACCCCTTTCCTATTCTCTTCGACTATTTTTCCGACTTGTCGGCAGTGGCAGGCGGATGATGATGGTGAGTTTTCCTCTCTCTTTTTCTGAATGAATGTTAACTCACGAATGATAGGTTTCGCTACTTAATTAACCCTTTATTCTCCCATACTCTCTTCTTTCTCTCGGGCTAACCTTAGAGTGGATCTTAGGATCTTTGTTAGCCTCAGCTTCTGTAGATCTGTAGATCATCTTCATCCTTTACAGTATATGTTTCGGGTGGTACTGGAACAGGAAGATCTGGACCATGAGCGACAGGTCTTATTGCCGATGCCAAATTAGGATATAGAATGGATTTTTTGTTTTTGCAGAAAATCCTGATGTTTTAGTCATACAGAAATAGCGGTCATTTAAGTGATCCTGTTGTTCTCACCAAATCATTGGTATTGCGAAAGACAGATGAACGAGCACCTTTAATCCACTGTCGGAGATGGTTTGCACATGAAGTGCAAAAAATATGGAGTGCCCATCGTTTATCTTGATCTACCTTGCATCCGAAGTACAAATGATAAGATTTTTTTATAAGAGGAATAAAGCACCTTTTCTGATTTTTTACAGTAAATTCTCCACAAATGTAGCAAAAATTGTCGGCATCATTAACACATCTACGAGACATACTTAATATTTTTCACAGTTTTTTTTTAACTATTTTAGGTAATCCGTCAATATTCCAAGCACTTATTTCACACTGACCTATAAAAAAATGAAAGTAACATTAATTAAAGGTAACTATAAAAAATAGATGAAAAAAGGTAACTATATAAATATATATATGTGTAAAAAAGTAACTATATAAATAGGTATATATATATATATATATATATATATAGCGAGGAATAGGAGGACGAAAAGATGGTACATGTTTATTAACAGACGTTTCTGAAAAATTCAATTTCCATCATCAATGCTAAAAAGTTTAAAAACAAATAGAAATAAATAAGTATAATAAATAAAAACGAACAATAAATTAAAATGGCGCAACAATTAGCGAGAATTAATAGTAAGTTACAATATATTAAATTAAAAGATTAAAAATTAATTGATACAAAGTATAAAAGTATGGACAATAAGTAAAATATAAAAAGGTTTGGGTAAAACAGAATTGAAGGGTTTCTTACCAGATTGTTAATGTAATGGGAGACTAATTATACAGAAGATTGGGAATGGTTGCCTCTTGAAAGAATTCCATATTAGGAAGATGGAGCCGGGCGGACTGATGGTGGATTTCTTTTGAGAGTTTATTTTACAATGTTTAAATTGAAAGCGGAACTGTAATCGTTGAGGGTTGGCTGGATACTGAGGATATAAAGGGACTCAAGTATGCGGAGGTCGATTAGTTGGTTGGCTGAATTAATGATTTTGAAGTGGGAGGAAAGTAACGGGTGGTTGTGGAGGTGGCAATGATCCCTTATTGCTGATTTGGAGGGTTTGTTCAAGGGCTGTGAAGTTCTTGTAGAAATCCCACGATGCTCGTCCACTCTTGTTTGATATTGGCGAATGGTACTGCCAATATAGTTCGCTTTGCAGCGAACACAATTAAAAGCGTAGATAGTGGACGAAGCAAGTGGCTGGGGTATTTTTTCTTTATGGTTGAGGTAAGATTTGATACTATTGTTGTTGGTGAAAGCGAAATGAAATTTAATTTGGGGGTAAAGCGGGGTGAGTAAGAGACGGAGTTCTGAAAGTATTTTGTGGCTATTGTAGTCGTAATAGGGGAATGAAAAATATTGTACGTCTTTTTTAACAGTGGGAACTTTAAGGGGGGGGTTGATAAATATTATTAAGAAAATTTCTGGTTAAGGACTGTAACAGATGTTTTGGGAAAGAGTTATTAATGCTGAAGTTAAGAATTAACTCTATTTCATGATGGAAGGATAAGTACGAGGAGCAAAGATGGTAGGCACGGTGGATTAAAATTTTAATACTGTTTATTTTATATAGCAAGGGGATGTGCTTAGGAAATTAGTACCTAGGCCTGTGTACGTGGGTTTTCGATATATGGAAGTGCTAAATTTGTTGTTTTGTTTAGTTATTGTAATATCTAGGAAGGGAAGGGTGTTATTGGATTCGTCTTCTTTGGTGAACTTAATGTTTTTATATTGGGAATTAAGGTAGTTAAGAAAAAGGGGGGCGTGGTTGGCATTGTGAAAAAGGAGAAAGGTGTCATCAACGTATCTTTTATATAGGTGTGGTTTATAATGAGTGGGGCAATGAAGTAGCCAGTTATTTTCGTGATGGCTGAGGAAGATGTTCGCTAGAGTGGCACTTAAGGGGGATCCCATAGCTAGTGAGTCGGTTTGTTGATAAAGTTGTTGGTTAAAGAAAAAATAGGTGTCTGAGGCGGCGAGCGTGAGCAGTTTTGTAAATTCATGTTTTGTTAGATTCAAAACTGTATTCGGATTGTTGGCGAAAAGGCTGTTAATACAGATATCGATGGCTTCTTTAATTGGAACGTTGGTGTAGAGAGATACTATATCGAAACTATGCATATGAAGGTTATTTGAGTTATTTATGGTCCATATTTCTTTAGTGAATTCGTAGGAGTTGGTGACGGAGTATTCGTTTTGGGTTAGGGGGGTTAAAGTGGGAATTAGGAATTTTGCTAGTTTGTAATTGTGGGTAGTGTCGGCCGAAAGGATGGGTCTAATGGGTAAGTTGGGTTTATGTGTTTTAGGGAGGCCATAGACAGTACCTGGGGATGAGCCGGAAGATCGTACTTGGTTATAAGTGCCTTCTGAAATTTTGTTCTGATCATATAGTTTTTTGAGGAAACGGTTGATTTTATCTTCAAGTTTTAGGGAAAGGGTTAAAGGATTATCGTTAATCTTTTTAAATTTGGTAGGATCGTTAAGAACGTTGTTAACCTTATTAATGTAATCTGGTTTATTAAGAAGGACGGTGCCTTTGCCTTTGTCGGGGCGTGAAATGATAATGGAGTCGTCTTTAGATAGTTCTTTAAGGCAAGAGAGGTCTTTTCTATTAATAAGGGGGGAAAAAACTTTATGAGGTTTAAAACTATAAAAAAGTTTGGGTCAATCCCAGAATAGGCACCTGATGTACCTCAATCCCAGATGAAGCACCTGCGTTCAACCTCAATCCCAGAATAGGCACCTTGCAAGGAATTAAATAAAAAAAACCTGATGATTACAAAATTTATTGTTTATACAAAGTTTATTACAAATGTAATAAAGGCAAAGTTACAAAAGGTTTAAAGTGGTTTAATGAATAAAGAAAAATTTTAGATATTATAAATTCCTGCAATATGAGCCCGAATGTTTCTGAATCCATCTGAAGCAAATCTATCTTGCCACATAAATTGGTATAGATATAGGTTAGGTTAAGTTAGATTAGGTTAGGTGGGGTTAGGTTAGAGTTGATTTTTTTCAAATATTGATAAAAACAATGAAATTATATCTCTAAAAACTGTTTATATTTTTTTCTCCTCAATCCCAGATTAAGCACCTGTGTTTTGCCTCAATCCCAGATTAAGCACCTAAAAATGATTTCAGGTGTCTATTCTGGGATTGATCCAAAAGTTTATTAGCGATGTGGGTGAGTGAGGACTTTAAAAACGGAAGTTTTGACTAGTCAACTATTGAGAATTTTTTTAAACTATGAGAGTTTTTCGAAAGATAAAAAGTGCTTAAAATAGTTTATCTTAAAATTTGGCAGTTTAAAATCTAGGCTTAAGGATAGGAGTCGTTTTTCATTAGTACTTAGGGTCCTATTAGAAAAGTTGAAAATGGTTTGGTCAGGATTTAGGGGCTGAAGGTTAGAGTTTAAGCCTAATAGGCTTAATTTTCTATTGTGTCGTTGTTGAATCTGTTTCCGGTAGATGTTGACATCTTTAATAGTTTGATTTTTTAACATTAAATAGTCGATAAGACTTACAGATTCCTTTAATTGGGTTAAGAGAGAATTATATTTAGCAAGAAGTCTTTTACTATTGGAATGCTTAAATTTAATTTATTTACTCAACAATTTGCACTGGAACGATTTGTATATATTAGAGTTGTTGAGGCTTCGTCCACTATCTACGCTTTTAATTGTGTTCGCTGCAAAGCGAACTATACTGGCAGTACCATCCGCCAATATCAAACAAGAGTGGACGAGCATCGTGGGATTTCTACAAGAACTTCACAGCCCTTGAACAAACCCTCCAAATCAGCAATAAGGGATCACTGCCACCTCCACAACCACCCGTTACTTTCCTCCCACTTCAAAATCATTAATTCAGCCAACCAACTAATCGACCTCCGCATACTTGAGTCCCTTTATATCCTCAGTATCCAGCCAACCCTCAACGATTACAGTTCCGCTTTCAATTTAAACATTGCAAAATAAACTCTCAAAAGAAATCCACCATCACTCCGCCCGGCTCCATCTTCCTAATATGGAATTCTTTCAAGAGGCAACCATTCCCAATCTTCTGTATAATTAGTCTCCCATTACATTAACAATCTGGGAAGAAACCCTTCAATTTTGTTTTACCTAAACCGTTTTATATTTTACTTATTGTCCATACTTTTATACTTTGTATCATTTAATTTTTAATCTTTTAATTTAATATATTGTAACTTACTATTAATTCTCGCTAATTGTTGCGCCATTTTAATTTATTGTTCGTTTTTATTTATTATACTTATTTATTTCTATTTGTTTTTAAACTTTTTAGCACTGATGATGGAAATTGAATTTTTCCGAAACGTCTGTTAATAAACATGTACCATCTTTTCGTCCTCCTATTCCTCGCTAAGCTACGCTTCCCTAAGAACAAACCATTCAACCAAGTTATATATACAGGGCGTCCCAAAAAAATGTATACACACTTTAACAGCTGATAGCTCAATTGATGTTTCTTGCTTTCCAGGTTAAACCCATTAGAATTAATAATGGCAGTCAGACTAAGCTTTGAACAAAGGGAATTCATTCTAAAATGCTACTGGAAGTGTGAAAACGCAGTTGAAGTGCAAAGACAGTTTAGGAGGGAGTTTCAAACAGATCCACCAACGCGACTTACCATCACTCGAATTAGAGATAAGTTTGAAGCCGATGGAACTGTTCAGAATGTCCACAAGAAGCGTTCCGGAAGACCACGGACATCGACAAGCCCCACAAAGCAAGAAAGAGTACTGGAAACGTATCACCAAAGTCCAAGAAAATCTGTGCGGCAAGCGAGTCGTGAGGTAGGAATTTCAAAATCGTCTGTCCAACGCATTTTGAAGCGCTGTCAATGGAAAAGTTACATTCCAAGATTAGTCCATGCTATTAATGAAGATGATCCGGACCGAAGAGTGGAGTATTGCGAGTGGTACTTGGCACGATGTGTAGAAGATGCACACTTTCCAACAAAGATTGTGTGGAGTGATGAGGCTAAATTTAAATTAAATGGTTCAATTAACCGCCACAATTGCACCTACTGGGGACCTGAGAATCCGCATGTTATGGTGGAACATCATGATAATTTACCAGGAGTTACAGTGTGGTGCGGCTTATCATCAAGAGGATTAATTGGACCACTCTTCTTTGACGCTACTGTGACTGGTCCCGTTTACTTGAACTTGCTGCGACAGTCTGTCATGCCAAGCATTAGAGAGGACTTTGAAGATGAGGAGTTTTATTTTCAGCAAGATGGGGCACCCCCACACTACCATCGCGATGTTAGATCCTACCTTGATGAGATCTTGCCAAACAGGTGGATTGGACGAAGGGGTTTCGTAGAATACCCTCCGCGTTCACCAGACCTCACACCACTAGACTTTTTTTTATGGGGATAATTAAAAGAAAAAGTCTACGCTATAAAACCTGCAACAGTCGCTGAATTGAGAGCAGCCATTGAACGAGAATGCACACAAATACCAAACGAAATGTTTCGTGATGTTTGCGATTCCATTGCTTCGCGTTATCAGCAGTGCCTGGACCAGAACGGACGTCAGTTTGAAAACAGGCGTTGACAAAACAATTAAATAATGTCTGTAGATTCTATTACATTTTGAAAATGAAATGTATTTTAATAAACACTGCCTTTATAATTATTTAAAGTGTGTATACATTTTTTTGGGACGCCCTGTATATATATGTATGTGTAAGGTAAGAACCACAGGGAAAAGGAAAAGGAAACACGAAATTTCGTGTTTCCTTTTCCCTGTGATTTTATTGCATATATATATATATATATATATATATATATATATACATTTAGATGCATTAAACCATTAATACATCTGCTAACAAGTTTTTCGTTTTAATATTTGGAATATACAGCCAAACAAGATTTTTGCTTCCTGAACCGAAATAGATGGTTCTATGTATTTTTTTTGCACTGAATCCGAATCTCTTTTTAGAATTCTTAAATATATTTAACCTTTTCTTCCACTTAAAAAATCATTCAAAGCAGCATTTTCAATTGGAAACTATCACTATCATTTTCACTATTTATCAATTCATTATCATTTTTACTACCACTGAATGTAAGAGCTTGTATATATTTGGCAATAAGGCAATCTGCCTTACCATTTCATTGCGTCATATTGATGGGCACTGTATAACTTACAGTATGTAGGTAGTGGTATTCATCAGTTCATTGGTGAAAAGATGCCATCAATCGCAAGATAGAATCCATAGGTTGTCATAGGAATGCTAAACTAGTGTAATTCATGAACGGCAATTTGCTTATAGAAATTGCACTTAATCAATATAGCTGAAACTGTCATATTTCAAAATATATACGTGATAGAAGAATTCTAAAAACTTTTTCGGATTCAGCGCAAAAAAAATACATGGGGACCATCTATTTTGGTTCAGGAACCAAAAATCTTGTTTATCAGTGTAATAGTAAATGTTGAATACTGAACAACCTTTGCTAATAAAACAGGTACAGTACTTTTACAATTTACAATGACAAATAATTGTGAAACTGGACTATTTATTTTATTCAAAGTTTGCAAAATGTTACATCATTTTAAATTAAAGGATTTATTTTATATTTAGTAGAAAATAAATGCTGCTTAATAATAATAATAATAATAGATTACGAAATTAAAGGTGATTAACGAAATTAGCATATTTTAAATAGCTGATTACAAAATTTATAAAAAAAATGGCAGTAATGAACTTATACATCAGTAGGAACTAAAAAAAGCGCTTTTTCAGTGATTTTTAGTGCTTTTATAGTGATTTTTAGTGATTTATATTTCTTCTGTTCTGCTTTAACTTTTTCTGCGCCTCGGTGGTGTAGGTTACCATCGCTGACTACGAATCCAATAATCCATCGGCCCCGGGATCAACACCCGGTGACGGCAGGCAGCGCGCAGCAAAACCCAACTATTCATCCTTCTGCACAATAAAGATTGGTTGGTAGACAACTGGGTATGCTGAGTAGCCTAGTAGTTAAGACGCTGGGCTGCTAATCGGGAGGTTGTGAGACCGAGTCCAGACGAGGACTTTGTAATTTTTGACCGCCCTTGGTGGGGCGTGGTTCGGATTCTACGATAAACTTTAGGTCTAAGGTGGAGTGACAAGCTTGACCTTCGTCGAAATGAACAATTTGGGCGGAAGCAAAACCAAGGTTTACATAATTAATTTGTTTCTTTTCTTTTATTTTGCTTTAAATGTTTTCGTTTTATTTAAAACTTTAATTTGTAAACAATATATTTCTTTCTATAATTCTAAGTTACCAAAAAAGCGAAACTGCCGAATGGACTGTGGAGGCGTAGTGGGCAGTTGATGGTTTTGGATTTCTTGGGGATTGTGGGCGGAGTAAGGCAGCTAAGGCACATTGGCGAGGCATTGAAGAGTGTTGGGAGGCATCTAAACTTCATATTTTAATATATATATATATATATAAACTTAATAATTTTAAAGTAAAATAATGGTAGCCGTAGAATTCATAATATTACGTCATAGTGTCAGTGCCAACCCTGACTCCTTACAGCTTGTCGACTTGGAAGCACAGAGAACGCAACACCCCGTGGGGTACTGCCCTCCTTCCCCCACTCACCATTTTTGGAACCATAACACCGTGTAACAAAAAAACATTTTTTCTTTGTTTCTGGGCAATAACCTTTATTTTCTGATTCATTATGCTTCAAATCACTGGAAAAAAGCTGTCAGTGATTTTAAACTTCGGGTTTGTTGTCAGTACATCGATTTTGTTGAAATAAGAATATTATTATTTTTTAACCCTATATGGACATCTGCGACAGATCTGTAAACGCTTCAAAATTTACTATATATTTACCGAAACAAGTACATTTTAACTTAAATGACGATATCGTCAAATTTGTAACGGTTCAAGGAGTTTATATCACGAATTGGCAACTCCTACTGCAGAAAACCGAGCTTTAATGAAAAAAATAAGCTAGTGCGTCAGTAGAAGTAAAAGTGTATGGTTACGCAGTTGGTTTTTTATTTTTTATCACTTTATTTGATTAAAGGTAAGTTGAATAATTTTTTATTGCTCAATATATGTTGCTAGAGTGGCTGAAGTAATATAAAACAATTCTGATAAACTGAGCACTAGAATATTTTATTGAAACGTAACAATATTGATGGCTCTGACATCCATGCCTTCTTTGCCACGTGGTATAAGGTTGTCCAATTTGTATTATATATATTACATTATATATATATATATTATTATATATTATATATATATATATTTATATATATATTATTATATATATATATATATTACATTAAAAATCACATAGTTATGTTCAAAGTACTCTAAATGAATGTTTAATATAGGTAAAAAAAATTTTAAGAAAAAAATAAGAATTATGTCCATATAGGGTTAAATTAATCCATTATTTTCACTTTTTCAGACGTGTGACGTGTGACGAAGTTACTGTTATGGCTGCTCGTGGTTGCAAATACCCAGCAGATTCCTTCTGCTACGTGTGCGGCGAGTTCTTCGCAAAGACGGCTAAAAAACACTGCTTGGACAGTTGCACCCGTGCAAAGGAAGCCTATCATGCCTACTTCGGAATGCCAGTCGGTGACCAAGACAAACGCTGGGCACCACATGTCATCTGTGACTACTGCCGCCGCACTCTTGAAGGTTGGTTTAGAGGAGAGAAGAGGGCAATGCGTTTCGCTATCCCTCGTGTCTGGCGTGAGCCCTCAGACCATCTCACGGACTGCTATTTCTGTATGGTGGACCCAACAAAACGAAGAAAGGGGAAGAATGCGCCTCCCATTGAGACCCTGACATTCCGTCATCTATTGCACCTGTTCCCCATAACGCGACGGACCTACCTGTGCCACAGCCTCCCTTGAGAGATCAATCTTGTCCAGCAGAAGAAGCAAGCTATGATGATTCCGAGGAGGAGCAAGGTGCGTCATCTGCTGCGCGCCGTCGACGCCGGGTGGCCGGTGAAAGGTGCCCCTACTACCCCAACCAAGAGGACATCAACGACCTCATCAGGGAAATGGCCTTGACAAAGTCCAACGCCGAGCTGCTCATTTCCAGACTGAAGCAGTGGGACTTACTGGACGACAGCGTTCGAATTACTTCCCAGAGGAAGCGGCATCGCGGCTTTTCAGTGTTCTTCACTCTTAGAGATGGGTTGTGCTACTGCCATGACATCAGAGGACTCTTCGACGCTGTGGGCATTCCCTGCAACACCTCTGACTGGCGGCTCTTCATCGACAGTTCATCTAAAAGCCTCAAGGCTGTTTTACTGCACAACACAAATCAGTGGCCCTCGATTCCTCTGGCTCATTCAGTGCACATGAAAGAAGAGTACCAGAACGTCAAAATCCTGCTGAGTGCACTGAAGTACGACCAATTCAGCTGGGAGGTCATTGGCGATTTCAAGATGGTGGCCTTCTTGATGGGGCTTCAGGGAGGCTTCACCAAGTTCCCTTGCTATCTGTGCCTCTGGGATAGCCGAAATACAGCCCTTCACTACGAGAAGAGGAACTGGCCCCTCAGGACCGGCTATGAGGTTGGGGCCCATAACGTGAAGCAAGAGCCGCTGGTGGAGCCAACGAAAGTGCTGATGCCACCCCTGCACATCAAATTGGGCATCATTAAGCAGTTTGTTAAACAGCTGGATCCAGAGGGTGAGGCCTTGAAGCACATCCAGGAGCTGTTCCCGAAGTTGTCGGAGGCGAAGATCAAAGCAGGAGTATTTGTGGGCCCTCAGGTGAAGCGACTTATTGACTCCGACAGCTTTCCTGAGAAGCTGTCTGAGGTTGAGCGGGCAGCTTGGACAAGCTTCGTTTCTCTAGTCAAAGGTTTCCTCGGAAACCACAAGGCAGAGAACTACAGGGAAATCGTTGACGAACTTGTGGACACGTACCGGAGCATGGGCTGCCGGATGTCGCTGAAACTGCACGTACTACACGCCCACCTTGATGAGTTCAAAGAAAACATGGGAGACTACTCAGAAGAACAAGGTGAAAGATTTCACCAGGATGTCAGCTCTTTCGAGGAACACTACAAGGGACAGTACAATGAAAGTATGATGGGGGACTATATCTGGAACCTTTTGCGTGAGAGTGAACTGAAATACAATCGCCAATCTCGTAGACAAACTTCTTTTTGATTAAACTATAACGCTAGAATTTTTGTATCAATTCTGTATCAATTCTCCGTAGCAATACTCTTTATCAACGTTCTGCATCACTGCACTGTATCACTGTCTGTGTATTAACATATTATAATACATAATTATTCCCTACTCGTTTCCTTCTTTTTATTTTCATTTCTAAAGACGGGGCCTGGAGAACTTCATTTTTCATCATTGATTTATCATAATAATCGTGTTAACATCAATTAAAATTATACTTAACAGGATTCATTTGATTTAAAAGCAGATAGTGTGAAAAACCCTTAAATTAATAAGCAAAAATGGCAAAAAATCAATAAATCGATCTCATGAACTCAGAACCGAAGTCTGAACTTGGTGACTGCTCATTTTTACTTATTTATGCCCTAAAAAATCAGAAAATAATAGTTTTAACTCATGGAAAAATTTTGTGTTACACGGTGATAATACTGTCTCCTTCAGATATTTCTTGTGAAGAAATTTTAAGACTGTTATTAAAATTTCTTATTGAAATGAAAGGGAACATTAAAAACAAAAAAATTTAAAACGTATGATTAAAAAAAAGCAGTCTCATAGACAAATTAAAAAATGTCAATGGAATATCATTGGGATGCTAGTGAAAATATAAATATTTATAGATATTCGTGAAATATAAATAGTGGAATATAAATATTTATATTAGTTAGTGAAATATATATATTTATAGAGACTAGTAGCATGTTATTATTTATACTTTTTTCCTAACATTATTATTAAATCAATAAACATAGGACACAAATCAGCAATGGTAATTCAACTTGAATGAAGAGTGAGCAATAATAATAATAATAATAATAATAAAATTAACCGATTTTATTAATAGTCATAGTTATCTAAGTTAGATAATAATAATACTGCCGTGCTACTATTAATTACTATTACTATAATAATAATAAATAATTATAGTTAATAGTTATAGTTACGAGAAATTACATGCTGATACTAGTACTACTACTACTACTACCACTACTACTACTATTAATAATAATAGTTATAATAATAGTAGTAATTTCGATTTTATCCTCAAAAATCTTCAAGTCTAATCCAAGTGTCAAAATTCGCGGACGAGACTTAACGTGTCAAAATTAGCGGACGATACTAAAATAGGCGGTAAGGTTGTTAACGAGGACGATAGAAATAGGCTCCAAGACGATGTAAAGAGGATTATGGAGGGGACGGATAAGTGGCAGATGCAATTTAACGTAGACAAATGTAAAGTTTTGCATATAGGTTCTCGTAACAATAATTACATGTACACGATGGAAATAGATTTAGGCTTACGCGTATCTAAGGACTTAAAAGTTAGGAACCAGTGCCTGGAGTCTTGCGCTAAAGCTAATAGGATGTTAGGCTTCATAGCGCGCAATTTCGAATTTAAATCGAAGGATATTATATTGCCCCTTTACAAGTCCTTAGTCAGGCCTCATTTAGAATATGCCGTTCAGTTTTGGTGCCCGTATTTGCGTGAGGATATTGATAGGTTAGAAAGGGTTCAGCGTCGTGCCACGAAACTAATTCCGTCATTGCGCAAGAAGCCTTATGAAGATAGTATTAACGTGTTAGACTTGCATTCACTCGAAACTAGGAGATTAAAGGGGGAGCTTATTGAAGTTTTCAAAATCGTTAATAACATCGATAATGTAAATTTTGACAAACTCTTCATTTTCGATAATAGCAATACTCGTAATAACGGATTTGAGTTGCGTGGCAGATGTTTCATTATTAATATCGCTAAAAACTTCTTTACGTTTAAAGTAATTGATAAATGGAATAATCTTCCCGCGCCCTTCGTGAACTCAACCAGCGTTAATGTGTTTAAAAACCGTCTAGATAGGCATTTTAAAAATATTATCGTTGTTTAAAATAAAAAAACAATTGGCAACAGGAGCTCTGGGGGTCGTAATCGGGGATGAGTCTGTTGACGTCTAATGCCAGCTTGTGAAATGCCAGCGTGTGATATGCTAGCAAAAAAAAAAAAAAAAATTTGACTAACACGAACTTAGTTGCAGCTTGTTCAGTAAATTAACCCACTTTTTGTTATTCTTTATACTTTTTACTTCTTCTTCTCCTTATTTGCATGTCTGTAACTCTCTTTATTGCATGTCTGTAGTTTGCATGGTATGATAGTGTTTGAGTTAAGAATGTGTTGCATGGTTTGTAATGCGTTCTTATTTTACTTCTTTTCGTCTTTCACGCCTTCCCAGCCTGGTGGGCTGCATCCTCTACCTCCCTATGGAGTAGAGGATCGGTCGGCAACAGCTGGAAGAATGTGCTACTTTGAGTTAAAAATGTGTTGTTCTTGAGTTAAGAATGTATTGCATGGTTTGTACTGTAAGCGTTCTTATTTTACTTCTTTTCATCTTTCACCCCTTTCTGGCAGAGTGGGCTCTACCTCCCTATGGAGTAGAGGACCGTTCTGCAATCTTTCCTATTCTCTCCGACTATTTTTCTGACTTGTCGGCAGTGGCCGGCGGATGATGATGGTGAGTTTTTTTTTCTCTTTTTCTGAATGAATGTTAACCCACGAGTGATAGGTGTTGCCACTTACTTAACCCCTTATTCACTTCTCTTAACCCTCTACTCTTTCCTTTCTCTCGGGCTAACCTTAGAGTGGATCTTAAGGTCTTTGTTAGCCTTAGCTTCTCTAGATCTGTAGAAGTTCCAACTAAAAGAGTCGATTCTGGAAAAGAAACAATTCAGCTCTGACACCTCCCGCCCCCATATATATATATATATATATATATATATATATATATATATATAAAGGTAAAAAGGTAAACAGGTAAAAAGGTAACATCCATGTCCCATATCCCACGAGGAAGTGGGGGATAGAGGCCCGACCCTGGGCTACCTTAGCCAGAATAAATTGAACGTCGTCGTGAGACAACCGCTTAGCTCTAGGCAGCACTAGGATTTGAACTCACGAGTCAGTGCAGTCTCAGCACCATATATATATAATTTAGTGGTGGACCGGATGTCAGTTTTTCAACATCTGCGGATGCGGATTTTTTATTTCAATATCCGCGGATGCGGATATTTAGTTAATCTATCAATATAATAGAATTATGAATATATGACATAATTTTTCAAATTTTGTGATATTACTATTATGGCAGGCAATGCATAAGAATTAAAATTAATATTAATGTTTTCATTATGATAAAAATAATAACTTTCTCAAGAGTTTCAGCCACAGAAAATTCAATGAAACAAGTTTCTTTCAATTTTCTGTGTTACCAGGTATTTATATTTTGAGGTTTATATATTTGTTTGTTCATTAATAATTCACTGGGCAACAAAAAAATTTTTTTTTCGTGTCCTAAGAATGAAAATACCTTATTCTAATAGTATTTTCTGTGCTGAATCCAAATAAGTTTGTAAAATTTCTCTATCAGGTCTGGTTTTTGTGTGACATGCAATTTAATTTTTAAAAACCCATATAGTTACATACTTATTAAAATATGATCGAAAAGACATACCTGTAGTTTAAAAAGTAGCTTGTTTTGATTTTCTGCTGTGCTTTGCCTCAGGCATGTCTCTCTTAAGAGTCCAGCAATAGTCAGCCAGCATACTGGGGCTCCATTTGCCTTGGTAACGGTTTTCCATGGCAGAAATATCCTGATGAAAACGCTCACCATGTTCGTCGCTTACCGCATCCAGGTTTTCCGGAAAAAAGTCCAAGTGAGAGTCCAAGAAATGAACCTTTAATGACATATTGCACCCCATTGCTTGGTAAGACTTAAGAAGATCTACTATTTCAGGATAGTTTTCGGCCTTGTAATTTCCCAAAAAATTTGTGCAGACACTTTTGAAACTCTGCCACGCAGCTTTCTCAACTTCATTCAACTCTCCTTCATATCTCTCATCTCTTAACAATTCTCTGATCTGAGGGCCTACAAAAATGCCTTCTTTAATCTTGGCATCACCGATCCGGGGAAACTTATTTCTCAAGTATGTGAATCCTGTTTGCGCTTTATCCATCGCTTTAACAAAGTTTTTCATAAGTCCAAGCTTGATATGCAAAGGAGGAAGGTACACTTTCTCAGGGTCAACAAGTGAACTATTCACAACATTTTTCTTGCCTGGAACAAGTGAGGTGCGTTTTGGCCAATCCTTCTTAACGTAGTGGTTTTGCTTGTCCCTACTGTCCCACTCACATAAAAAACAACAGTACTTGGTGTAACCTAGCTGCAACCCTAGCAAAAGTGCAATGACCTTCAGATCTCCACAGATATTCCACTTATATTTCTGATACTGAAACTTTTCTAAAAGCAACTTCATGTTGTCGTATGACTCTTTCATGTTTGCAGCATGTGCAATAGGTACAGAAGGAAATTTATTTCCGTTGTGAAGAAGGACTGCTTTCAAGCTGACTTTTGTGGAGTCAATGAACAATCGCCACTCATCCACGTTATGTTCATGACCAACCCCCATGACTGAATTAACATCTTTACAAAACACAAGTCCATCTTCATGGGAGAACCATTCTTTGAATTCATCATGGAGGCTGCGGAAAAAACAAACTTTAGTGTCACGTTGCAGTAGATTCCAACCCTTTAATCTTGAACCTAAAAGTTCAGCCTGCTTCTTAGATAATTTCAAATCACGAACTAGGTCATTTAGATCTCCTTGTGACAGTAAATGTGGTTCATTGGAGGAACAGGTAGCCTGGAATGTTGGATCAGAAATGTCTTCATCTTTTTCCTCGTGATATGCTACAGCTACGTTTGATTCCTCATCACTTAAACTTACATGTTCAGGAGGATTTGGTACTGGAAGTTTAGCACTGTGGGGAACTGGTCTCATTGCAGACGGTAGATTAGGGTATTTCAAAAGGCTCTTTGTTTTTGAAGTGATCCCCTTTGTATTTACCAGGCAGAAATAGCAGTCTGTTGTGTGATCTTTGGGTTCCCTCCAAATCATTGGAATAGCAAATGGCATGTGACGTGAACCGTTTAGCCATCCTGTAAGTAGTCTTACACATGTCACACAACAATTGTGAGGGGCCCAACTCTTGTCCTGATCGCCTACTTTACATCCGAAATAAAGTTCATAGCATTTTTTTACTAATGGTGTAAAGTTACGTTTCTGGAATTTTAAAGTTAGATCACCACATACATAACAGAAGGAATTAGGATGATTCAGACAGTTCCGCGGCATTACAAAACATCTATATGAATACAACACTGGTGTGAAATTAACAAGAAGCAACAGACACTAGCTGTTAACACTGTGACATTTACAAGCAGACTGACTTGGAGCTGCTCTACACACAGAAACTAGGCTCATGTCTGAACAGGTACAAACATGTTTCAACCTGCACAGTCTGCTGCTCCGACCAAATTTATCCTGCCAGCATTATCAGAACTTTCTCCACAAAGGAGTAAATTGTACTAATTTTACAGAAAAATTAATACAACATATATATTAATATTAATATATTTTATTATAGTTATATTAATTAATATAATATATTATTATATTTATTATTTTTATAATGTTTTATATTATAATATTGTTATATACTTAATTATATATAATATGTTATTATTTTTTAATCCGGTGATGATGCTAAATGAGGAAAAAATGAACATAGCGTCACAAGTAAACTAAAGCCTGATAGAAAAAATCTGATTTCATATTTAGATTCAGCATGAAAAAGTACACTTAGAACACCCATCAAAACCATTGTGACAAAATTGTTGTTGACCAGTGTAATTAGTACTTTACATGAAATGTGCATGACTGGGCCTTATAAACTACTTTATAAGCTAATTTAACTGTAAATTGCATAATTTATTAGAGGTAATATCCGCATAACATCCGCAGTCAGAAGTGCGGATGCGGATGTTAAAAATTATGCGGATATCCGGTCCACCACTAATATATATATGTGTGTATATATATATATATAAAACAGTGATGAAACCAATTGATGTATATTATATGATCGTGATCGTATCTTTGTTTGAAGGGGTTCTGACTCTCGTTGACACCAAATTGATAAAAAATATGGTGTCAATTGATGAAAAATATATGATGGTGATATTTTTGGCTGGAAGGGTTCTTCGATGAATATTTCTTCGGGCTGTGGAGTTCGAATCTCTTTCTCGTTATTGTCTATCAACTTCGAGTTTCGAGCCGATTGTAAGTTTACAAACTATAGGGACAGTGATGAATTTCCTTATAATTCATTTATTATGGCGTAACTTCTTGATCGTTATACGTATAAGCAAGTGAATAGAACAACGAGTCCATAGAATAACAAGTCGATATAAAAGCGAGTCGAGGGAGTATTCTTCCTTTACAAGTCCCTCTCTCAGTTCTTCTAATCAATCAGTCAATAGCTCTAGGCAAGAAACAACGTTTCTTTCGGCATTAAGGGTAAATGGCACGACATAAATTTGGGAAATGAACGATGCTATTCTATTATAAACAAGTTTTTCGGAAAAACCCATATTAATATTTTTACTTATTACTTAACATTATAGGACGTGGGTTTCCCCGTTATAATATAATAAACACACACACACACACACACACACACACACGCATATATATATATATATATATATATATATATATATATATAGGTTATTAAGGTCGAAATTATTTCTTTCTTTAACTTTTGGTGCAAAATAAATTAATGCAAGACCGCGAAAATCCTCTAAGAAAGGAAGGCTATTTCGAGGACTTCAAAAAAGAGTTTCTGCGATGTTTAACTGCGAATGGATCGCTTCTGGGGAGGCTTTAAGGGATCACGCTCGGTGTGACACTTCTCTGGCTTACTGCATTATCTCTATCTCTCTCTCTCTCTCTCTCTCTCTCTCAGCCATACTCAAGAAATATTGGGAGAAAATTAAAGGTAAATTATTTAAAGTGAATGTAGTGTAAGAATTTCTTTTTCATTTAAAGTTATTGAGAAGCGGAATAGTGTCCCTTCGGGGGCTATTTGTACCACCTTTGTTTATAGGTTTAAAGAAAGATTAGATAAATATTTTGCAAACAGAGATAATGTTCTAGAAGACGTGGCTTTATTGCTATATATATATATATATATATATATATACACACATAGGGGGGTGTAGTATGTATATACGAGATATGTATACAGTTTAACCCCTCCACTACGGGGGAAGGGGTAAATGTAAATTAATGTATGTTAATGTACGCTTCCCGTATTTGAAGGGTTAAATAAGCAAATCTATCTAGCTATCTATCTATCGTTACGTGGCGCATATGTTACAATCACTGCTACTTTCACTTTGTTAAACTTAAATTTAGCATATCGACATCTAAGTGACGCATTTATTCTCTCTCATTTGTTCATGCCACCCATCTTTTAATAGCATAGCAACATCACTCTTTCCTATTCTTCTTTTCTTCTATTTTTCATGCATTATAATTTTTTTGTTGAACTGAGTACCATATGCGAGTCTGGTAAGTTAAGTGATGTAGAATTTCTAGGTGTAAATAGCAATACTTTCACGTATGTCAGCGATATGAATAGAGGTACTAAATGGATTGATCATTGTCTTATAAGTAATAATTTAAAGGAACGTATTGTCAATGTTCATATTTTGCATGATTTCCTTCTTTCAAATTATAGACCATTGAAGCTAGTAATTAAATGTCTTAACTTAAATAAAACACGACATATTAACTCTTCAGACAGGAATGAACGTGTCGACTGGTCTAATGTTAATATGCAATAAAAAATAGAATATAAAGATAGGACATAGCACCTGCGTAATAATTTACAATTATTGCACTTCACTGTAGTAATTCCTGTTCAAATGATTCTTACTTTAAACTTGTTGAAAGGTATTATAATGACATAATATCCATACGAAGGGAAGCAGGAAGGCCTTCGATTAAATGGTACAATTGTCATACTAAAATTATTCCTGGATGGAATGATTTTATAGCCTCTCTGAAAAGGGGATCAAAGGATGCTTACGATATTTGGTGTTTACTTGGTCGTCCGAGAATAGGGGCAGCTTACATAAATATGTTGTAAAAAGGCCCTCCTTATCAAGCCTCGACTGGCAAAATGCACCATTCTTTATAAAGCCATGAAATAGTTTCATACATAATTAAGGAAACTCGTGCGACAATCCATCCTCTGCTGCGCACGACGCGGCACCCCTCTTATTCACTCCCACGGCTTACGTCCACTATAAAAGACAGAGAAGTACTACACCTACGTTCAGACGTTTTGAACCTTGGACACCACATACTCGTATTGTTCTTACTTTAAGGCTTTAACTTTAAGGATCAACCACAAAACTCATTTTAGTGAAATCATATTAAATGTTATTACGGAGCTTCCCTCGTCTCATTTAGTTCATCCTACGAAGCTTTGATAGTGTGAACTCAAAGTCAAATGCCATCCTAACCGTGACCAAATAAGATAAACTCCCTCGTCAGAAAAGCGAGAACCCATGAAGCCCACCTTATTACCTAACACCCTCACGCCACATGAAGATCATCATTATTTAATTTATTTTAAAACTACTGGTGTCAGAACATCAGTCTACATCAACTGATGCCAGAAGACGACGCTCTTATTTACATTAAATATGAGGTGAAGTAGGGCTCACTATAAAGCAACCATAAGACGATGTAAACAGGAACAAGACTCCATTCGAGCTTCAAAAGTCTTTGAAGCTAATTTAAATAATAATAATAATAAATTCTGAAAATTTGTCAAGAAAGAAACCGGTGCTAACAATAAATGCCATCCCACCAACAACTGATGGAGTGTCTGGGGAGGTAGAAATAGATAAGTTCTGGAGAACGAAGTATTCAAATATCCTTATCAGCGTGGGGAGGATTAATATTAATGTATGCTGCAATGGAACGACATTAGGTGGGGCCAATGAAAATGCGGGGACTTCAGTGTCTGAAATTAACTCTGGTTAAAAAGCCAAAGACAGGTGCTCACCAGGGTGAGATGAACTGTCGAATGAACTTTTAAAGTATGCTAATGATGTGATCAGTTTTTGTATTTCATTACTGTTCTCAGCCATGCTCACAGTAATATTGCTGCAAACTTTATAAGGGTTTATATCACGCCTCTTGTCAAAAATAAATATGAGACAGTCTATCCAGGGATAACTATAGACCCATTCTGCTGCCTCATGCTTCTCAAAATTACTCGAGAAACTTTTCAACAAAGTTTTTCTCCTTTTGATAAATGTGGATGATTCTTATGTTCTTTTCTACGGTGATTACGAAAATGTAAACAGATTTTCTCTCACCCACAGTTTTTGAGGGATTTGCAATTTTAAACCCTTTGAGATCGAGACAGCATTCCTTAAGTTTGCATCATAATATGAGATTTATTGTTAGTCATTTATTTTGTATAAAATTTACGTTATCAATGTTATTAACGATTTTGAAAACTTCAATAAGCTCCCCCTTTAATCTCCTAGTTTCGAGTGAATGCAAGTCTAACACGTTAATACTATCTTCATAAGGCTTGTTGCGCAATGACGGAATTAGTTTCGTGGCACGACGCTGAACCCTTTCTAACTTATCAATATCCTCGCGCAAATACGGGCACCAAAACTGAAGAGCATATTCTAAATGAGGCCTGACTAGGGACTTGTAAAGGGGCAATATAATATCCTTCGATTTAAATTCGAAATTGCGCGCTATGAAGCCTAACATCCTATTAGCTTTTGCGCAAGACTCCAGGGACTGGTTCCTAACCTTTAAATCCTTAGATACGTGTACGCCTAAATCTACTTCCTCGTCAACGCTCGCTAACTCTCTACCATCCATCGTGTACGTGTAATTAATGTTACGAGAACCTATATGGAAAACTTTACATTTGTCTACGTTAAATTGCATCTGCCACTTATCTGTCCACTCCATAATCCTATTTACATCGTCTTGGAGTCTATTTCTATCGTCCTCGTTAACAACCTTACCGCCTATTTTAGTATCGTCCGCGAATTTTGACACGTTACTAGTGAATCCTACATCTATGTCGTTAATGTAAATTACGAATAGCAATGGGCCTAACACTGAACCCTGTGCGACACCGCTACCTACATCCAACCACCCCGATTCACTACCATTAACAACGACCCTCTTCCTCCTAGCACGAAGCCATTCCTCTAACCAGTGAGCTACCTGACGGCGTATACCGTGCGCTTTAACCTTCGCAATTAATCTTCTATGCGGATCTGTATCGAACGCCTTTTTAAAATCTAAATAAATAACGTCAGCCGCTCTATGCCTATCGTATTCGCGCACTATTTCGTTACAAAATTCTAACAAATTAGTTAAACAAGATCTATGGCGTCGAAACTCATGCTGACTACTATTAATCAAATCTCTACTTTCTAAGTGATCGATGATACGATCCCTAACTACGGATTCCAAAAGTTTACCGACAATTGAAGTTAAGCTAATGGGCCTATAATTGCTAGTTACTATGCGGTCGCCTTTTTCAAAAATAAGCGTGACGTTAGCTAATTTGAAGTCTTCAGGAATAATCCCCGTTTCGAGTGACAGATTAAAAATCTTCGTCAAGGGGCCTACGATAATGTCTTTCAAATCTTTCAAATGTCTGGGATAAAAAGCGTCAGGGCCTGGAGCCTTGCTAACTTTTAGCCTATCGATATAATGCGCAATCTCACCCTCGTAAACAGTTATTTCATCCAAAATAGTCTCGCTACTAAATGGAACGATATCGTCCACGTCGGGAACATTATTTACGTCTTCTACGGTAAAAACTGTCGCAAAAACGTTATTGAAAATACCCGCCATCGCCTGAGCGTCAGAAGCCAAAGCGCCGTTAACATCCACTAGAGGGCCTATGTTATCTTTTATCGGCTTACGATTATTGACGTATTCAAAAAACTTTTTTGGATTATGGTTACTATCCGCAGCTATAAGTATCTCTAAATTACGCTTAGCATTCCTAACTGATCTTTTAAGCTGACCTCTAAGCTCGATATATCTATTAAAGTTAGCTGCCGTGCCATTGCGTTTATTAAGTCTATACGCTCTGTTACGCTCGTTTATGAACTCGCCTATTTCCCTAGTTCACCACTTGGGCCTACCGTGATTTCTAGTGCGCTTGGGCCTACGAGGAATAAACTCCCTTTCAATATTCATAAAACTTTCTTTAAACGCCTCCCAATACAAATTTGTGTCACTACCCATATATAAGTTATCCCAGTCCACTACTCCCATCCTATCCGCGAAACTATCAAAATTAGCCCTACGAAAATCAGGGACTTCTATTACGTTACTATCCTTAGTGTTTTCTATCAATAACTTAAACCTAAGAATTTGATGATCACTACATCCGAAACTCTCGCCTACTGTACTTCTAAACCTTCGACTATACAGGGTGTACATAAAGTCAGGATCTATTTTTGTGAAGCAATTGGAAATTATATGGAATTCAATCATAAAATGATAAAGTGGTAACATTTATTAAATAATTAAGAGTAGGATTCAACGTGACGCCCATCAGTATCCCTGCACAGCTCAAATCGTTCCGCAGCATTTCTAAACACATTCTGGAGCATTTGCGGGGTTATTTTATCTGCAGCAGTTCGTATACGTGTATGTAAGTTTTCAAGACTCGTAATCTTCGTCTGATAGACGTGCGATTTGATAAAGCCCCATGCAAAGAAATCTAAAAAGGGTTAAATCTGGTGATCTCGGTGGCCAAGGTCTGTTGCTTCCGCGTCCGATCCAGCGATTTGGAAAACGTCCATTTAGATAATCCTGAACAATTTTGGCATAGTGACAAGGAGCACCATCATGTTGATAGACGACGGTACTAACAATCCTCTCCCCGTCGTCTATCAACATGATGGTGCTCCTTGTCACTATGCCAAAATTGTTCAGGATTATCTAAATGGACGTTTTCCAAATCGCTGGATCGGACGCGGAAGCAACAGACCTTGGCCAGCGAGATCACCAGATTTAACCCCTTTAGATTTCTTTGCATGGGGCTTTATCAAATCGCACGTCTATCAGACGAAGATTACGAGTCTTGAAAACTTACGTACACGTATACGAACTGCTGCAGATACCATAACCCCGCAAATGCTCCAGAATGTGTTTAGAAATGCTGCGGAACGATTTGAGTTGTGCAGGGATACTGATGGGCGTCACGTCGAATCCTACTCTTAATTATTTAATAAATGTTACCACTTTATCATTTTATGATTGAATTCCATATAATTTCCAAGTGCTTCACAAAAATAGATCCTGACTTTATGTACACCCTGTATTTTCCCCGATCGTAATCACCAAATCTAAAATATTGTCACCGCGCGTTGGTTCGGTAACCATCTGTCGTAAAAAATTATCTTCCATAAACTCAATCAATCTCAAACCCTCCTCATTACCAGTAAAAGTCTCGTAATTAGCATTAGGGCAGTTAAAGTCTCCGACAATTATACTATTCCGATTGTCAATAAAGTTACCAAGAAGTGAATAAAATCTAGTATCGGTATCGGGGGGTTGAACGGGAGGTCAATAAACAACAAAATTAAAACTAATACTACGCGCCCTAACTTCAACGCATATCACATTAATTGCTGCCGGAAAATTTATCTTAACCTCGATAGCCCTAAGAGAATTACGAATGTGCAGCAAAACGCCGCCACGAATCCTATGTAACCTATCATTAGTAAAGAGTTTAAAACCCGGTATATCAAGTTCCCCCAACACGTCCCGAGTCACAGTATTTAACCACGTTTCAGTGATAGCAACTATATCGTAGTTACCGGAATAAATTATCGCCTTAAATTCGTTTAATTTATTTCTAATACTACGCGCGTTACAATAAAAGACGTTTGAGTTATTTTTTATCACGGGCGGGCGTTTTAAACTATTTTTCACTCCGGGCCCGCGTTCCCCGGACCCACAACGTTTAAAGAAGGCTTCGACCTATAGAGCTTTCGTATGTTTTCGTCAATTAACCTACCTAGCCTAGCATTACCTATTTCATTAAAATGCTCCCCATCTTTTATAAAAAGGCTAGGATCACTGAATTCTGACCACAGCTTTACGAAGGGTACATTCTCCTCAGCACAAATCTCTTCTAATTTATTATTCAAAAATATCGTTTTTGACGTAATCCTAAGACCCAAACCGTGCCTAGGGGTAATACCTAGAACTAAAGACCTATCTGACCTCGCCTTCAGGGGCCTAATTAACCCCCTATATCGGGCCTATACGAGTCGTTGCCTCCTACCATCGTCACCAACATCGAGTGATGGGAGGCAACGTCACTCCTATCCACTTCGTCTCTAACTCTGTCAACCCTGGCCCTTGGGAGACAGGCCCTCCTCCTCTTGGTTGGATGCCGTTCAACGAACTCTTTGTCCATATGGCGCACTAAAGAATCCCCAATTAAAAGTTTCCCCCTCATTCACGTCGCTTTCCAAATGGGCGAAAGGGTTCGAAACCTCGATAGGGAGGGGGGGATTCCTATCACCTAACGTACGCGGCCTAGCTCCACACTTAACTTCTCTAAATCCCTCCCATCTACTAATCTCGGACCAACCTTAACCCCTTCCTCAAATCTATCCAACCTTCCCGATAAGCTACCTAAACTAGAAACTAGGTTACCCACCTCACCCTTCAAATTACTAACGTCTTCAACGTTAGTATTGGTTCGGCTTTCGTCAACCGTAGCCCTACCCCTGCCCTCATGAAGCGTTGCAAGTCTTTCCGTTACCTCACGTACACTGCGTTTTATGTCAACTATTTCCTCCATTATCTCGCAAAAGAAACAAACTGATCTCTCGGTAATCGCCATAGGACCGCCGTTATAATCTTTAAATTACGAATACCAACGGTTTACCCCACATCTAACACACGACGCTTTCTGCGACAGCATCGCGCAGTTAAAAATTAGTTTATAACCGTCACAAGTTTAAGTTAAATTAAGCCGGCACGCTATGAAAACTTCTAATTCGCTAAATACCACTAATATTCAATTACTTAACTATAACAATGTGAATATAAACGCAAGTATATAAAATTCAAAACTTTCCAAAAGTAAAATTCTTAGCAATATGCAAAAGTAGATGCAATATCAGTGAGCTCAGGAAATGCATCCGTTCAGTACAGAGTCTGGCTGACGAATCTTCTTGTGCAAGAGCTTTCAGAGGATGGTTAAAAGTTACTCATTCTTCAATGCCTTTTGCAGTCGCAATGGTATGGAGAGAACAAAGAGACCACTTGAATAATTGGTACTTCTGTTTAACGAAGATAAGCGGACATTCTTCAAAATCTAAACATGCGATTCAATATTCTAATTTACTTTACTGTCAGTCATGCGACCTCTTTCACATTGTAACGATTTTCGAGTATTGAAACTACCAAAGACATGGACTTTAGATGATGATGAACCTGATGATGAATCTCGTAATGAACCTTTGGACAGACAAGATGGCATGGATACACAATTTGAACCACCTTCATCGGATGAACTTCATTTAATTTTTCAGTCAGAATTGAATGATCTTGTCAGAGAGTTGTATCTATTTAAAAATCAGGCTGAGCTCTTAGGTTCTAAATTAAAAGGTTGGAATTTCTTACAAAAGATTAAAAATATTATCATTTCGTAAGCGTCAGACACACTTCACATCAGTAGTATAGCCGCAAAATGGACGAGTGCAGAAATGTTACGGAATATTGCAAGAGTGCCAACCCCCACACCGTGTTGCAAGGCACCCCGCTTTGTTGCCAACCAAAAAATGGGTTTGCATTGCAAGGGGTATGCAACTTAGAGGTATCCCCTAAGCTAAACCCCCCAAAGGGGAGTGCCAACCCCAAAATGGGATTGCAATGGGTATGCAACTTGGAGGCGGAGTTCTCCCACAAGCTGAACCCCCCAAAGGGACATACCTAACCTATGAGGTCTCTTTGGGGGAGAAGGAGACGCCTCACCCCCCAAAGGGACAGAGAGAAAGAAAGAAAGAAAGAAAGATAGGAGGAGAGGACCCAGAGGTCTTGCTCGGCGACTGCCGAGCTCATGAGTTCTTCAGCCGCTCGCCGCCCTCTTATAGGGTCCCAAACAGCCAGTTCGCTCAGTTGCCAGATAGCGCCATGTATTTATTTACTCCTTATATTCATCAGCAAGTTGCCTGAGTTGTCAGATATCGCCATGTATTTATTTAATCCTTATATTCATCAGCCAGTTGGCTGAGTTGCCAGTTTGCGCTATGTATTTATTTAAAGTATATATTATTCAGACAGTTGGCTGAGTTGCCAGATAGCAATAATCATTTAATTGAAGCGTATGTCAATTTTGGCTTAGAAGGTTGAGTTGCCAGATTCTTTATTTTTTAATTTTTCCTTATATTAATGTTGGCTTAGATTGCCGAGTTGCCAGATAGCATTTTAATTGTTCAGGTATACCTTATTAGGGAGAGTTGCTAAATACCACCATATATTTTTATTATGGTGAATTGCTAAATACCACCATTTATTTTAATTTATATGAGGATAGTTGTCAGGTACCACCATTTATTTAAATTTTTATTTATATTATCGATATAATCGTGTTCAAGGAATAAATAAAACACCAATACAACGTCCTGTTTATGAATTAACGGACATACAATGAGATATATATATGATCAAATAATAGAACAGAAAATATAATCATACAAAACATAATATTAACAAAATATTAGAAAAATATAGTTATATTATCAAAAGTTATATCACCAAATATTAGTACAGGGGGAAAAAAAAATATATATATATATATATATATATATATATATATATAACAGGGTGGGCCGAAAGTCTGGATCCATAGGAAAATATTTATTTTAATACATAAATTACAACAAATGTTAAATACTTAAAATGAATATCAACTTTAACTCGTAAATGCGTATCCGTGATACTGTATAGTAGTTCGTATTCCAGTATAAATACTCAAATACTTTTTTATTTCAGCCCAGAAATGGCTTCGAATCTAACAACATAAGACCGGGTAGAGCTTGTGCTCATGCACGCAAGAGAGGGCGCTACACACAGAGAAGTTGCTACCGAATTCAATAGAAATCATCGTGATAAGCATCCAGTAACACATGCGACTGTTGGCAAGTTGTTTAAACGTTTCAAAGAAACAGGAAGTGTACATGATCGACGGCGTTCTGGTCGTCCAAAGACTGCAACTGATGAAAATACCTCTGCAATGGTATGTGAAACTTTAACGAATAGTCCAGTAAAGTCAACAAGAAGATCATCAAATGAAACACGCATCTCGAGAACGTCAATTCGAAGAATTATTTAAAATCATAAATTCCATCCCTAAGTGTCTCGAAATCAGAGGCCGCCAATTTGAGCATTTGCTATAATTTGTTTTTTATACTGGAGTACCAACCACTGTACAGTATCACGGATACGCATTTACGAGTTAAAGTTGATATTCATTTTAAGTATTTACCATTTGTTGTAATTTATGTATTAAAATAAATAATTTCCTATGGATCCAGACTTTCGGCCCACCCTGTATATATTTTTATTGTCTTTGCGTTCTACTGTGCAAAACGCTAAATCCGCATAATAGTCTATATCCACATCGGCATTACTTTGTACGATGTGGTAAAACCGCCCAATCATCACTTCACCGTTTAACTGATGCGGCGGTCTATACGCGACATAAATGGCTTTCATATCGTTCAATACTATTTTTGTACCCAATCGGGGATTTTTTCTTAACGTCCCGAACTTTTCAATCGTGAATTCTTCTTCACAATGCATAGCTGTAGCCGAGATAATCTAATTCGCTACAACAGATGATCATTATATAAAGAAGTAGTTCTTCAGGGTGATCGGTGTAGGTGAGCTCAGCCCTGTACCGATCAAGTGTTTTGTACCAAAGTTCATGATATTTCGAAGTCTAAACTTATTAAATAATCCTCAACCTCTAGACCATTCTCACCTTGTTCAGCCCTACACTCGGTAAACCCATCGAACAGAGCGGCGTATACGTATTCAAGAACCGTATCAAAATAAAGCATAACCCTAACACGCGCGTCTAATATAGGTTTCAGCTTGCGGAATCAGGCAATTTCAAACATTCTGTCGAGGATGAAACGGTTCCGCGTAGGGATAAGAACGTCATCAGCTGACTATTTCGACATCTCTCGTATATCAATGCATGGTTGTTCATTATTTATACTCAATGTGCAAACAATGGTATATGAGGAGGCGTCACTAATCACATCTCTTATTGTATCTACGTCATCTGGTATTTTATAACGGCCTTCTGACCACCTCTCAACCACCACGAAGATTTTATGCATCTCCTCGGCACTTAAATAAATAACGTTACGTTCGCCTTCTTGCCTGCAAGTCGTTTCCAGTATATAGTCAATGGCGCCGGTTTCACGGCTGAACACGCGCAACGACTTCGTCACGGAGACGTCGTACGAGGCGTTGAGAAATCTTCTCAAAGGGAGTTCCATCGTATTCGCACATCTACTCGGTTCGAGATAACTATGAGCCACATGCAACCCTTCGCCCGCACCATAATCTAATGAAACGAGTACGACGCTGTGCCAACACAAATAGGTGTATCGCATTATATTTGGCAGGTGTTTCGGGAAATTTTCCGGTACAAGATGTATTTTTGGTACAAGGAAAAATAAAACACCAATACAACGTTCTGTTTATGAATTAGGGGATATGCAATGGGACATATATATATATATATATATGGTCAAATAATAGACTGCGAAATATATAATCATACAAAGCAAAGTATTAACAAAATATTAGTACAAGAAAACTCGAGACAGTTACTTTTGCTATAATTAATTACTAATTTATTATACCCGGTAACATACCGTACTAAACTAACTTAACCTAACCTAACATTGCCTAACCGGGTATAATAAAAACTAACATAGCGTACGAAACTAACATAACATTGCCTAACCGGGTATAATAAAAACTAACATAGCATACTAAACTAAGTTAACCTAACCTAACATTGCCTAACCGGGTATGATAAAACCTAACATAGCGTACTAAACTAACTTAACCTAACCTAACATTGCCTAACCGGGTATAATAAAACATAACATAGCGTACTAAACTAACTTAACCTAAAATAACATTGCTTAACCGGGTGTAATAAAACCTAACATAGCGTACTAAACTAACTTAACCTAACCTAACATTGCCTAACCGGGTATAATAAAACCTAACATAGCGTACTAAACTAACTTAACGTAACCTTTGCCTAACCTGGTATAATAAAACCTAACATAGCGTACTAAACTAACTTAACCTAAAGTAACATTGCCTAACCGGGTATAATAAAAACTAACATAGCGTACTAAACTAACTCAACATTGCCTAACCGGGTATAGTAAAACCTAACATTGTGTATTAAACTAACTTAACCTAACTTAACATTGCCTAACCGGGTATAATAAAACCTAACATAGCGTACTAAACTAACTTAACTTAAAATAACATTGCCTAACCGGGTATAATAAAAACTAACATAGCGTACTAAACTAACTTAACATTGCTTAACCGGATATAATAAAACCTAACATAGCGTACTAAACAAACTTAACCTAACCTAACATTGCCTAACCGGTTATAATAAAGCTAACATAGAGTACTAAACTAACTTAACATTGCCTAACCGGGTATAATAAAACTAACATAGCGTACTAAACTAACTTAACATTGCCTAACCGGGTATAATAAAAACTAACATTGCGTACTAAACTAAACCTAACAAATGGTTCAGTAAAAGTATGCGAAATAATGTAAATAACACTGTGTAACACTGATTCTGTTTATATAGAATTTTTATGTTTTTATATGCATTTGTGGGCGCTGAGTCCAAATCTAGCCTTGGTTTGTGTGTATCATCAATGGTTTCAGAGATAATCCATTTTTCATGTTTTACCAGTATAATGTTATTATGGGCGCAGCAATATCAGAATAATGAGGAATTGTTGAGAACAATCCGGATGTTCGTTGACAGTTTCTTGCTCTGAGCTTCTGACCTCCAGACTCAAAGAGTGGAATTTGCTTGGAGAAGACTGCAAGAGCACTGTATACCGAAAGCGGCATGAAGAGTTTGCAACGTTCTACGATGTCAATGGCTCTCTCTGTTATTGCAGCGAGGTTAATGGTCTATTCACAGCTGTTGGGTTAACGCATATACCCTCAGAGTGGCGCCTGTTTATTGACAGTTCAACTCGGAGTTTAAAAGCTGTTCTACTCCACAATGGGAACAAATATCCATCTATACCAGTTGCACATTCTGTTCAAATGAAAGAGGACTATGAAAATGTCAAACAACTGCTCACTCAAATTAGGTATGAACAATATAACTGGGACGTGTGTGGTGATTTCAAAATAATTGGTTTCCTGTTAGGTTTACAAAGAGGGTTTACTAAATATTCATGTTTTCTTTGCCTGTGTGATAGCAGGGCTTCAACTGAGCACTATAAAACAGTTCAGTGGCCTCCACGTGAAGGACTGCAACCAGGAAAGTACAATGTACTCAAGGAACCTCTTGTGAAGCCTGACATAGTTCTGCTACCACCTCTACATATTAAGTTGGGTCTAATTAAGCAGTGTGTAAATACGTTAGATTTTGGAGGGGAAGTTTTCCAACATATTCGGGTCATGTTCCCTAAACTCTCTGAGGCCAAAGTCAAGGCTGGCATCTTTGCAGGACCACAAGTCAAGGCGCTGTTGAATTCAAAGAACCTTGAAGCCAAGATGACTCCGATCGAAATAACCTGGGCGATGTGAGTGAAGAACATGGCGAAAGATTCCATCAAGATATTCAAACGATGGAGAAAAGGTACCAGGGCCATTAGGATGCTTCCATGATGGGAGACTACGTATGGTCGCTGATCAGAAAGGATAAGAAAGTTCATGCGCGGAAGTCGCGTTCTTCAGTACATTTTTAAGGAACGCACACTGCATAACGAGGCTTGTTATTCTCTTATCGGTTCTCCTCATGATATATGTTATATCCTTTGCACCATTTTGGGTTTGTCAAACAATTTTGGCTCAATAAACATTAATTTCCAATAGTGTTTTTATTTTCAGAAAATATTTATGTTAGCCTTTATATACTTTGCCATATGAAAAGTGAGATAACCTATATTTTTGAAACGGTTGATGATAGAGCAAAACCAATATAATTTTTGGAATCAGCGCCCCGAAATCATTAAGAAACGGCAGAAAAATCACAATAAACAGAAAATTTGTCAAATTTTGTTACCCAGTGGGATTTGACCAGATATTTAATAACAAAAAACAGACATTTTTTCCCCCCTATCTCTCTTTCTCTCTTCTCTTTCTCTCACCACCACCCACACTGTCTCCCTCACCCCCCCTTATTCTCGTTTCATTCACCCCCTTCAGAAAACCCCATTGGTACCCACCGGACCGTAAAGGTCAAACAAATTCCAAAACAAGACGTCAATTTGAATATTCTCGGGAAATTTTTGAAAACACATCAATTCAGCATCCTTGTTTAATAAAAAATATAAATTGAATATATATGTATATTGTAACGGTTAAGTTTTTATATATGTTAATTAATCTCACTGCTCGATTATTTTTGGATATTCTCTATACAAAACAGTCATTTCGTAAAATTGCTTATTATTTAATCTTCTTCCTTTTCGAGAGGGAAGGCACTTTTGGTTAATTGTTAATTTAAATATGAGAGAGAGACTTACATGATTATTGTTACGTTATCCGGGGTTTTTATACTTAAAATTTGGCCGTAAGCTTGTCTCGAAATAAACAGCCTTTATATTTAAAACATTTTAACCAAAACTCAAATTAATTAGCAAATCATATTAAATTAATCAAATTAAATTCCACTTTACACTATATATATATATATAATATATATATATATATATATATATTACTTAAGAGCATGTAAAATAACATAGACAAAAGAAAAGTTTCAGTATTTAATCTTATATAATATTCCATCGCAGATCTTGAACTGTAGCGAGATAAAAGAAATTGACTTGGCCGTTTTCAAATGTCATCTCTTTAATGTTGGCAGACAAATGGGTACCCTGGGTGGCTGGATTAGATCACCCCTTAGCCTTCTAGTTTCGAGTGTAGTCAATTTTAACTCCTTAAGCCTATCCTCGTACGACGACTTTGACCTAAGCGACGGATTCATCTTAGTTGCTCGTCTTTGAACTCTTTCGAGTTTGTCTATATCTTTTCGCATATGCAGATTCCAAAATTGGATCGCGTACACCAAATGGGATCTAACTAATGATTTATAAAGAGGAACTATAATATCACGCGATTTGTACTCAAAATTCCGAGCTATAAAACCTAACATTTTGTTCGCTTTATTGACCGCTGCTGTACTTTGTTTCGCTACTTTTAAATCGCCCGTGACTATAACCTCTAAATCGTTTTCCTGCTCTACGCATTAGAACAAGTAAAGTTAAACCAAGGTTTTTTCCCCCATTAGTAGTAGTCGGAACAGAATATGGAATGTGTAAAATTAACAATATCTTGTTAAGATGTCTTTCGTTTTTAATCAATGCTTGTTAACCATGTGCTAATCTCTTTATTTCTATGTTCCGTTGTACATATGTATATATTTTCGTCACTGGCCTTCTCCATTCCCCGACGATGTGTACTGCTGAGTATACGAAAGGACTTGGGAACATTTCTTCTTTTCCCTTGTGGTTTGCATCATTCATTCTTTTCATGTGTTTAAGTGTGAAATTCACCCTAAAGAAGTGTAAGTTAGGTTAGTAAAATTTTGCATATAGTATGTCAGGGAAGGAGTTAGCAAGTGTAGAGCAGGAAAACGATTTAGGGGTTATAGTCACGGGCGATTTAAAAGTAGTGAAACAAAGTACAGCAGCGGTCAATAAAGCGAACAAAGTGTTAGGTTTTATAGCTCGGAATTTTGAGTACAAATCGCGTGATATTATAGTTCCTCTTTATAAATCATTAGTTAGATCCCATTTGGTGTACGCGATCCAATTTTGGAATCTGCATATGCGAAAAGATATAGACAAACTCGAAAGAGTTCAAAGACGAGCAACTAAGATGAATCCGTCGCTTAGGTCAAAGTCGTACGAGGATAGACTTAACCCTTTACCGCACTGTGCTTCGAATACGTAACGTTTCAGATACACGCATTTAGACTCGACCCTACGCAAAAAGTTCGGCGATAAAGGGTTAAGGAGTTAAAATTGACTACACTCGAGACTAGGAGGCTAAGGGATGATCTAATCCAGCCACTCAGGGTACCCATTTGTCTGCCAACCCATTTAAAGAGATGACATTTGAAAACGGCCAAATCAATTTCTTTTATCTCGCTACAGTTCAAGATCTTCGATGGAATATTATACAGGGTATACCATAAGTCCGGCATCAGAGGAAAAATAATTAAAAAAAGCAAAGCAAAAGCTTTTATTTACAGAACGTGCTCAATATGTCCACCATTGTTTTCAATACACAAATTCAGACGTGATAACCAGTCAGCAAGCACACGGTGAATGATGTCAGGAGTAATGGTGTTACATGCCCCAATAATGCGCTGCCGCAAATGTTCAACACTCCTAATTTTCTCTGCGTACACCAGCGCTTTCAAGTGGCCCCAGAGATAAAAATCTAGTGGCGTGTAAGATCCGGGCTTCTAGCTGGCCATTCCACAGGCCCTCGACGTCCTATCCAATGACCAGGGAATTGTTGGTACAGGTATTCCCTTACTTGGGGGCTGTAATGTGCAGGAGCGCCGTCTTGCTGGAACCATGTTGGGAAGTTTCCTTCTTCGTTCAAGACACTGGGAAATGCTTCTTCCTTGAACATACGTAGGTAGGTGCCTCCAGTGACAGACATGTTCATCGAAAAAGAGGGGATCTATGATGCGATCCTTCCAAATGCCACACCATACCATCACCCGAGATGCACCTTGTTCCTTTGAAGAGGTATACCAGTGAGGGTTGTTTTGAGACCAATAGCGGCTGTTCTGTCGATTTATCTCACCATTTCCATAAAAAACAGCCTCGTTACTGAACAGAATGGTGGACGGGAAATTGGCATCCCGAGCATATTGTTCGTTCGGTAGCCTATTCACAAAATTCCATCCGCCGGTCGGGATCATCTTCGCTTAATTTCTGTAGGAACTGAAGTTTATATGGGTGCCATTTGTGAGCCTGAAGAATGCCATGGATGCTACTTTTCGACACTCCTGTCTCGGCGGACAATCGCCGAAGAGACTTATTGGGACTTCTGTTAAAATGAGCCAGGATAGCAGTCGCTGCATCATCGTCAGTGGACCTCGTTGAAGGTCCACTGCGTGGTTTATCTTCTATAGATCCTGTTTCCTTAAACTTTGAAACAAGTCTGCTAACACAACTCTGTGTTATTGGCTCGCGGTCTGGATGCAGTCTGTTAAATTCAGCAGCGGCCTCTCTTTGACTCCGATTTCCTATGAGTAGAATTATCTGGATTCGTTCTTCCTTGCTTACAGATATTATGGCCTGTAGAAAGAGAAAAATATGAATTATGGTTTGTAGAAATAGAAAAATATGAATTCCTCCTATGATACCGGACTTATGGGACACCCTGTATAAGATTAAATACTGAAACTTTTGTCTATGTTATTGTACATGCTCTTAAGTAATATATATATATATATATATATATATATATATAGTGTAAAATGGAATTTAATATAATTATTTTAATATGATTTACTAATTAATTTGAGTTTTGTTTAAAATGTTACAAATATAAAGGCTCTTTATTTCGAAACAAGCTTACTGCCAAATTTTAAGTATAAAAACCCCGGATAACGTAACAATAATCATGTAAGTCTCTCTCTCATAGTTAAATTAACAATTAACCAAAAGTGCCTTCCCTCTCGAAAAGGATGATTAAATAATAAACAATTTTACGAAATGTCTCTGTTTTGTATTGAGAATATCCAAAAATAATCGAGCAGTGAGATTAATTAACATATATAAAAACTTAACCGTTACAATATACATATATATTCAATTTATATTTTTTATTAAACAAGGATGCTGAATTGATTTGTTTTCAAAAATTTCCCGAGAATATTCAAATTGACGTCTTGTTTTGGAGTTTGTTTGACCTTTATGGTCCGGTGGGTACCAATGGGGTTTTCTGAAGGGGGTGAATGAAACGAGAATAATGGGGGGGTGAGGGAAACAGTGTGAGTGGCGGTGAGAGAAAGAGAAGAGAGAAAGAGAGAGAGAGGAAAAAAAGTCTGGTTTTTTATTAAATATCCGGTCAAATTATTTACATTATTTCGCATACTTTTACTGAACCATTTGTTAGGTTTAGTTTAGTACGCTATGTTAGGTTTTATTATACCCGGTTAGTCAATGTTAAGTTTAAGTTTAGTACGCTATGTTAGTTTTTATTATGCTCAGTTAGGCAATGTTAAGTTAGTTTAGTATGCTATGTTAGGTTTTATTATACCCGGTTAGGCAATATTAGTATAGGTTAAGTTAGTTTAGTACGCTATGTTAGCTTTATTATACCCGGATAGGCAATTTTAGGTTTAGTTTAGTACGCTATGTGAGGTTTTATTATACCCGGTTAGGCAATGTTAGGTTTAATTTAGTACACGATGTTAGGTTTTATTATACCCCGTTAGGCAATGTTAGTTTAGGTTAAGTTAGTCTAGTACGCTATGTTAGGTTTTATTATACCCGGTTAGGCAATGTTAGATTAGGTTAAGATAGTTTAGTACGCTATGTTAGTTATTATTATACCCGGTTAGTCAATGTCAGGTTTAGAACGCTAGGTTAGGTTTTATTATACCCGGATAGGAAATGTTAGGTTTAGTTTCGTACGCTATGTTAGGTTTTATTATACCCGGTTAGGTAATGTTAGATTAGTTTAATTTAGTTTAGTACGCTATGTTAGGTTTTATTATACCCGGTTAGGCAATGTTAGGTTATGTAAAGTTAGTTTAATACGCTTTGTTAGGTTTTATTATACCCGGTTAGGCAATGTTATGTTAGTTTAGTACGCTATGTTAGTTTTTATTTTACCCAGTTAGGCAATGTTATGTTAGTTCAGTACGCTGTTACCGGGTATAATAAATTAGTAATTAATTATAGCAAAAGTAACTGTCTCGAGTTTTCCTGTACTAATATTTTGTTAATACTGTGCTTTGTATGATTATATATTTTCCAGTCTATTATTTGACCATATATATATATATATATATATATATATATATATATATATATAGTGTCCCATTGCATATCCCCTAATTCATAATCAGAACGTTGTATTGATGTTTTATTTATTCCTTGTACTGACAATACATCTTGTACTGGAAAACTTTCCGAAACACCTGCCAAATATAATGGGATACAGCTATTTTTGTTGGCACAGCGCCGTACACGTTTCATTAGATATGGTGCGGCCGAAGGGATGCATGTGGCTCAAAGTTATCTCGAACCGAGTAGATATGCGAATACGATGGAACTCCCTTTGAGAAGATTTTTCCTCGCCTCGTACGATGTCTCCGTGACGAAGTCGTTGCGCGTGTTCAGGCGTGAAACCGGCACCATTGACTATGTACTGGAAACGACTTGCAGGCAAGAAGGCGAACGTAACGTTATTTATTTAAGTGCCGAGGAGATGCATAAAATCTTCGTGGTGGTTGAGAGGTGGTCAGAAGGCCGTTATAAAATACCAGATGACGTAGATACAATAAGAGATGTGATTAGTGACGCCTCCTCATATACCATTGTTTGCACATTGAGTATAAATAATGAACAACCATGCATTGATATACGAGAGATGTGGAAATGGTCAGCTGATGACGTTTTTATCCCTACGCGGAACCGTTTCATCTTCGACAGAATGTTTGAAATTGCCTGATTCCGCAAGCTGAAACCTATATTAGACGCGCGTGTTAGGGTTATGCTTCATTTTGATACGGTTCTTGAATACACATACGCCGCTCTGTTCGATGGGTTTACCGAGTGTAAGGCTGAACAAGGTGAGATTGGGTTACAGGTTGAGGATTATTTAATAAGTTGAGACTCTACGAAATATCATGAACTTTGGTACAAAACACTTGATCGGTACAGGGCTGAGCTCACCTACACCGTTCACCCTGAAGAACTACTTCTTTATAAAATGATCATCTGTTGTAGCGAATTAGATTATCTCGGCTACAGCTATGCATTGTGAAGAAGATTCACGATTGAAAAGTTCGGGACGTTAAGAAAAAATCCCCGATTGGAAAGGCATGATTATAAACTTGTATTTAATGTTATGGTTAACGATGACATTTTTGTGTGTGGTTTTGATTGTGTTCTAGCTGTACGTAAAGACAACTTGCCTGCCGAGTGTAAAGTTGGTACAAAAATAGTATTGAACGATATGAAAGCCATTTATGTCGAGTATAGACCGCCGCATCAGTTAAACGGTGAAGTGATGATTGGGCGGTTTTACCACATCGTACAAAGTAATGCCGATGTGGATGTAGACTCTTTATTATGCGAATTTAGCGTTTTGCACCGTAGAACGCAAAGACTATATAAATATATATTATATATATTATATATATATATATATAATATATATATATATATATATTTTTTTTTTCCCTGTACTAATATTTGGTGATATAACTTTTGATAATATAACTATATATTTTTCTAATATTTTGTTAATACTATGCTTTGTATGATTATATATTTTCTGTTCTATTATTTGATAATATATATATCCCATTGTATGTCCGTTAATTCATAAACAGAACGTTGTATTGGTGTTTTATTTATTCCTTGAACACGATTATATCGATAATATAAATAAAAATTAAAATAAATGGTGGTACCTGACAACTATCCTCATATAAATTAAAGTAAATGGTGGTATTTAGCAACTCTCCCTAATAAGGTATACCTGAACAATTAAAATGCTATCTGGCAACTCAGCAATCTAAGCCACTATTAATATAAGGAAAATTAAAAATTAAAGAATCTAGCAACTCAACTTTCTAAGCCAACATTAACATATGCTTTAATTAAATGATTATTGCCATCTGGCAACTCAGCCAACTGTCTGAATAATATATACTTTAGATAAATACATAGCGCAAACTGGCAACTCAGCCAACTGGCTGACGAATATAAGGAGTAAATAAATACATGGCGATATCTGACAACTCAGCCAACTGGCTGATGAATATAAGGAATAGTTAAATACATGGTGCTATCTGGCAACTCAGCCAACTGGCTGTTTTGGACCCTATAAGAGGGCTGCGGGCGACTGAAGAACTCATATGAGCTCGGCAATCGCCGAGCATGGACCTCTGGGTCCTCTTCTCCTATCTCTCTCTTTCTCTCTTTCTTTCTGCCCCTTTGGGGGGTGAGGCGTCCCTTCTCACCCAAAGGGGACCCTTAGGTTAGGTATGCACCTTTGTGGTGTGAGGCTGTCCCACCTTCTCCTCCAAAGAGGCCCCTTAGGTCAGGTATGCCCCTTTTGGGGGTGAGGCGTCCCCTTCTCCCCCAAAGAGGCCTCTTAGGGTATGTATGCCCATTTGGGGGGTTCAGCTTGGGGAGAACTCCGCCTCCAAGTTGCGTACCCCTTGCAATCCCATTTTGGGGTTGGCAACAACGGTTGTCACTCCCCTTTGGGGGGTTCAGCTTGTGGGATACCTCCAAGTTGTATACCCCTTTGAACCCCATTTTGGGGTTGGCAACAAAGGGGGTGGGGTTGCACTCTTGCAACAAAGGGGGGGTGCCTTGCAACAAGGGGGTGGGGGGTTGGCACTCTTGGAATATTACATAACATTTCTGCATTCGTCCATTTTGCGGCTATACTACTCACATCGTTTTTCTCTGTGGAAGGTGATTTTGTGTATTGTAATGATGTGAACGCTCTCATGGAGGAACTTGGTCGAGAGCACAATCCTAAGGAATGGAGGCTTTTTGTCGATTCATCAAAGTTGAGTTTGAAAGCTGTACTATTGCACAACGGTGATGTCTAGCATTCGGTTCCGATTGCACAGAAAGTTCATATGAAGGAATCATATGACAATATGCAGTTACTTTTGAAACATATTGACTATGATAAAACACTCCGGGCATATCTGTGGTGATCTGAAAGTGACTGCACTTCTCGGCTTACAGTTAGGATACACAAAGTTCCCTTGTTTCCTTTGCGAGTGGGACAGCCGACCTAAGGGGAGTCATTATACACAAAAAGAGTGACCACTTCGACAAAATTTGGTTCTAGGACAGAAAAATGTTGCCCATCAACCCCAAGTAGATCCAGCAAAAGTTTTCTTATCACCTCTCCAAAGCAAACTTGGTTTGCTGAAAAATTTTGTAAAAATCATGAATAAAGAGGGACCTGGATTTCTATATCTAAAACAGAAGTTCCCTAGAATCAGCGAAGCGAAAGTTAAAGAGGGCATTTTTGTGGCCCCCCACAGATCAGAGAAGTGATGAAAGACACTGCATTTAAAGAAGTGACTACGAATTTCCTCGGCAGCGTCAAATCAGAAAATTATGTTTTCCTGGTGGAGTAAATGGTTAGTGCTTACCAAGCCAAGGGGTGTAACATGTCTTTGAAAATACATTTCCTGCACTCCCACCTGGACTTCTTCCCATCAAACCTGGCGCTCTCAGCGATGAGCATGGTGAATAATTTTATCAGGCTATATCAACCATGGAAAAGCGGTATCAAGGAAGATATAGCCCAGTACGTTGGCCGACTACTGTTGGACACTTATAAGAGAAACCCCTCGTACTAGTTATAAGCGAAAATCAGCTGCAAAAACATTTTAGGTAAGGTACTCTTCTTTTTTGTATGATTAAATATACCAAAAAAGTAAGAAAATCTGTCAGTTTTTATTTGCATTTCCTTCGAAATTGGTTGGTGATCAAAAAATTCTGTTTTCAAATTCATAAACAGCGTAAAAAATGTACATTGGAATCGCATAAATTCATTCGAAGAAGGAAAAAAAAGTTCAATTTGGTTGTTCAGTGTTATTTATGGACGTCCCCTAATCAGTTTGGTTTAAAAGTTTCCAATAAACTGACATGTGTATTTATGTTTTGAAAGAGATTGTATTTAGATGTACTGTCAGTAAATCAACTATTTATAGTTGTTTTTTTGGATATAAACAAAGCAAGTGATAGAGTGAATCACAATATTCTATTTTAAAAATTAGAAGACAGGAATGTTCCACTGTATGTTTTAAATTTATTGGCATTTTAGTACACACACACACACAAACACACACGCCAAACTTTTACTGTTGGATGGGGCAATGTATTGTCCGAATGTTTTGGTTCCTTATCCTTACAAGGCTCCTTACTCTCTCTCCTCTGCTGTTTAATATACTGTATAGTGTATAATGTATATATTGATGGATTAATTGCTTCTCTTAATGAGCCAAATGTGGGATGATGTATAGATGGCATGAGGATAAATAATTTGGCCTTTGCCGATGATATGGTGTTAATAAGCCCTTCGGTGAAAGGTCTGCATCAAATTATAAAAATTTGTGAATCTTATTCACAGAACCATGATACTAATTTTAATGTTAATAAAACTAAGGTTAAGCAATTCCATCCTAAAAGCTTAACCCAAACAGCTAATATTATTTTCAAAATGCGCGACGAACAACTAGAGCAGGTACAAGAATTTAAGTATCTGTGTCAAACTATCACCAGTAACTTGAGTGAAGACTCAGAAAAAAGGAAACAATATCAAAGTTACTGTGCTAAGAGGAAACATGACTATAAGGAACTTCAAATTTTGCACAAGAGAAACTAAAGACACTGTTTTTCGTACTTTCTGCACAAATCCTATAGACTGCTACATAAATTACCTCTAAGATGTTCAGCCTCTCAAATGTTTGCTAACCGCAACGTTCCAAGCCTCCCTAAGGTAACAAGATGTGCTCAATACAGTATAATACGAAGAATTAAAAACTCAGACAATCCAATTGTCAAAGCTATTCATCAGTCCTGTCCTGCTTCATGTCTTCTAGACTGTGGACCTCTTGGTAGGGGTGGAGAGTCCACTCCAAAATGATCGATTCTCGATTCTTACGCAGTCATATTTTGGAATCGATTCTATCGACAGCACCTATTAGAATCGAATCAATTCCAGATTAAAGAATCGATTCTTTTTTTCTCTTGTCATTAATCAGAAATAGGTCTAATACAATATAAATTTATCTACTTTTATACGACTAATTGTTTGTCTAGAATTAAGTGACTAAAGTTAGTTGAACTGACTTAAGTCACTTAATTCTTGAGTCGTCACTCGTCAGTGCCCCGTGGTGACTTCATTGTGACTCGTATTGTGACTTGTACTGTGATTAAAATTTCTCTCAAATTAGTCTTTTTTTTTTTGTCTTCATTTTGTAGCTAGTCTGATTTGGAATCGGAATCAAGTTGGAGAAGATTCCATCGATTCCGGAGTCCGGAATGAATTCAGGAGTCGACTTCATTTTTCTGGAATCGTACACAGCTATCTCTTGGTATGAAGGTGTCTGTTTATAGCTCCCCTTAACTCCTGCATTAGCCATCCTATTACATGTACTTTTTATTTTTATGAAGCTATTTTACTAATTTTTATTATTTCTCGTCTCCTCACGTGTATTATTGTTATTTTTTTATTATCGTAGTCTTTTTTTAAATTTATTGTTTAATTACAGTAGTTGTGTCGTTGATTACCTTCATGGATACTGTACCTGGGTAAACGTTACTATTGCCATTATCATTATCATCAATTTTGTAGTGTTAGCAGTGGGTAGTTTTTATTATTACTTGTTTCAGGACGTGTCTTATTGTTATTTCTTTACTTCTCTTTTAGTCATAATTTTTTTTTTTTAAATGTATTGTTGTTTGATTTATCTTATCAGTTTATTACCTTAAAGAATATTGTACTATTTTTTGGTATTTATATTCTGCCAATAAAGCTTATCATTATCAACATTATTATTATTATTATTATTATTATTATAATAATTGTATTTCCTCCTTCTAATATATTAACTGCATTCAAGATTGCAAAGAGTATTTACACACATTTAATCCGTTGACTCCTCTCCTCCATTGCAGAGTGAACGTCAACTGCAAAACAAAGAAATGTTTATCTGATCTGCGACTGAACAAATAAAAAATAAAAATTACTTAAAATCCACATGGCATAGAATAGTTATTGTGTAGTACGGTTTTTAATTCTAAAAGATATTCCATACTATCTTTACAAAACATGAATAAATGGGTACATTAGGGTGTCCCATTTTTGACCAACTTCTTTCCCCGGGTCCAACCTCCTAATATCATTATGCCTCTCGCTCTAAGTAACAAAATAGCAATTATTTTCCATTAGATGAAAATTTCGGAACCCCTAGACCTACAAAACCAATTTTCCCCTTTTCTTTATCAAAAATTGTCGATTTTCGGAAGTCTTTCGGTTATAAATTTCTTGCATTTTACTATAACTTCAGACTATGTACATTTTTTGATAGAAAATTAAAATAGCTATCGATTGATACCTAATTTACTATGCTTTTATATCAAAATAGCAAATTAAAAGGCAAAAATGTCTATTTTTTAACATTTTCTTCTCTATTTCTGATCCTAATACCGTATAAAATCATATATACTGTACAGTGCGTTCGAAAAGTTTCTCCGCACTGCTATGTTAAACGCATATAAAATTGAAAAACTACAATGTTTTCATTCAACCATGATTTAGTGATTTTATTACATAACCGTTTGATTTTACAGCATGTGTTGAAAGTGTTTTCCACCAGTTTGCAGGCACAGAGCAACTCCTCTACACTTGTTGTCAAACACTTTTGACAACAAGCACGTTGACTGCGGAGAGACTTTTCGAACGCACTGTATTTATGTGTGTGTGTGTGTGTGTGTGTGTGTGTGTGTGTGTGTGTGTGTGTGTGCTAACTGTACTTCTATTTATTTTCTGATTTATGATTATGCCATGATTTACGATATGATTATAATACAAATTTCAGATAAGATTAGTTAGACTAAAATGGCTTGTGTAAAAGTTGAAACTCGTACCACGGATAAGCCAGAAGATTGGCTTCTCATAAACTTAACTCACAATTTGGAACCTCAGAAAGGGTCTCTTTTGCAATGTAATGGTGACGTCTTACGTCACTATATATTTTTATTAAGAGGCCTATGAAAAAAAATCACAGTCATATGTGATCCAAGAAGTACTAAGAAAAGTAAAAAAATTTTGGGATTGGCATCACATGCCAAAATACTTCAAAAAGCCGCCATCCGAGGAAAAAAGTAGAACAATTGATAAAGCAATATGAATACTTCTCGAAAAACAAAACACAGGAAGAAAATAAATAAGAGAGACCATCTTTCCTTAAGGAATTACAGAAGTTATTTGATATTTGTTCTCAAAATGCCATAGAAATAATAAAAAAAGATCCATTAAGAACTTCGGTAACAAAGCAGCAAGATATAGAGTTTCTAATAGACCAACGAGGACACAAAAAGCTTTGCTTAGGATCAGTAGATAAAAGCTATCAAAACAAGTTTGAGAATCAGGTGAAAAGAGTGGAGCGTGAAAAATTACTTAAAGAGAAGGAACTGGGGAGACAGGAAAAACTCAGCATGAACTTCAAAACAGATGTTGAAGGAGGAATAGCGATTCTAAATGAACCAAATCCTATTCCAAGTACATCATATTCTAGAGATGAGGATTGTACGTCTCCTCCATCAAAATCCTCATGCAAAAGTAAAAATATTGTACAAAATCCTATTGTTTCAAATATGGCAGATCGTCTTAACCTTTCTGCTCGCCCCAAAGAACAGGGTTTGCTGCTGTTATTGCAAGTCAGTGCGATAAAGACCTGAGCGATATCACTTTATGAAAATCAACGATGCACAGAAAAGGGATAAAAAGCAGAATTGAAACAGCCAAAATGGTCAGAGAAAAGTTTATACCACCTGAACATTGTGCTCTTCACTGGGATGGGAAGCTCATTTCTGATAACAGTCGGGAAACGGGAGAAATGCTAGCAATAATTGCGTCAGGGATCCTTTCAGCACCTGAGGGAAAAGTTCTTGCTATACCAACTATTCCGGATTCCTCTGGTAAAATGCAAGCAAACGCCGCATTTAATGCTGCAAAAGATTGGAACTTGGACCAAAACATTTGTGCGCTGGTTTTTGATACAACAGCGTCTAATACAGGTTGGATAAATGGAGCCTGCATCATTTTAGAAGAGCTCCTAGAAAGGAAGGTAATGTGGCTTGTATGTAGGCATCACATTTACGAAAGAGTCTTGGCCGCTGCATTTACTCAAATGTTTGGCACTACCACAGGCACAGAAAATGTTATTTAAAGAGTTTCGAGATAAATGGAAGACATTAGACGTCACAAAACCTTATACAACTTTGAAAATTACAAATAGACAGGTGAAATCAAAGATGCAACGAGTAACCCAAATTTTGAAGGCGATGTTAAGCGACACAAATACTGGAAACATATTTCTCAGGAATGATTATAGAGAATGCGCAGAAGTTGTTCTCCAAATTATTGGACATATACCACCTAACGGAGTTCGTTGGCTCCGTTCGGGAGCAATTGATAATGCTCGCTGGATGGCAACGATTCTCTATTCTGCTAAAATGCTGGCATTCAGCAAACAAATGGATTATTCTGAAGAATATGTGAAACACTTAGAGGAGTTCTGCTTAATCACTGCTTTATATATCCAACTATGGCTCAAAGCATCAAAAGCGTCGGATGCAGCAATCAATGATTTGACTTTCCATAGTGACTTTCACATATATGGTGACACAGTAGACAAAAATGTAGCTCATCGTACAATCAAGATATTCGAAGGCCATTGTTGGTACCTAACTGAGGAGCTTATTCCATTTTCATTATTTTCTTTAAGTATATCTGATGAAGAGAAAAGAAACATTGCTACAGAAATTATTAGATCACATAGAAATGATAAAAACAGCTCGTATGACCAAAGTGGCAAACCAGTATTTCCTTTGATCAATAAATCAACCAAACTAGCTTCTCTAGCTGGACAAAATTCTTGATTTTTCTTTCATGTTCTACATAGCAATGGAAAATGGTTAAATAAACCTGTTAAACATGGAAAGAGGATAGAGATTTTATTCAAATCTCCAATTCTGTACACAGTGTTAAGGTTGTTAATGATGCGGCCGAGCGTGGAGTACAATTAGTTGAAGATTTCGCAAATTGCATCAAAGCAGATGAAGAACAAAGACAACAACAACTGCGAGTTATGGAATATCAAAGTTGGTTGCCATCTTTTAAAAAGAGTTCCTTTGTTCAACTGCTAGAATAGCTTCAATCATTATCAGTATTCACAAAGACAACAACTACTGCAAGTTATGGAATATCAGAGAAGTTTGTTGCCATCTTTTAAAAAGAGTTCCTTAGTTCAACTGCTAGAATAGCTTCAATCACTATCAGTATTCACATTTTATTTCATACATTCATTTGCTTTACAAAGTAATTTTTCTGTTCAAGGTATTGTATGTTTGTTGAATGAAAAAAAACGATGGGGCTCAGGAACTGGCATGAAATGTTCAATCTCTTGAGTTGTTCCCACCTTGGAAATAGTCTGAGTCTCAAATACTCATATATTCCAAGGCCCATTGACGCGAAGCTGCACTGGGATGATGCTTCACAGGTGGTGGTAACACCTTTTCTCTAAATCCCATTCAAGACAAAATGTAGAAGAAAATGTTAAAAAATAGACATTTTTGCCTTTTAATTTTCTGTTTTGGTACAAAAGAATAGTAAATTAGGTATCAATCGATAGCTATTTTAATTTTCTATCCAAAAATGTACATTAGGGTGGCCCACTTTTCAATTTTTTTTGAAAAGTATAGGTGATCGTGGTTTTTCCCATTATTTGGCACTATACTAGCACATTGGTACCATTTTTACAAAAATTGATCAATGTCGTATGACATTGGAAGGCACACCAAACGACTTCTCTCATCAAGAGGATTCAGAAAACATCAATACTTAATGATTTATCTTGATTCAGTAAAACGTTAAAAAGTACGCATTTTAAAAAAAAAACTCGTAATTTCAAGGTCGATGCGAGACCCCTAAATATTGATCAATTTTTGTAAAAATGGTACCAATGTGCTAGTATAGTGCCAAATAATGGGAAAAACTACCATAACCTATACTTTTAAAAAAAATTGAAAAGTGGGCCACCCTAATGTACATCGAATGAGGTTATAATAAAATGCAAGAAATATATAACCGAAAGACTTCCGAAAATCGACAATTTTTGATAAAGGAAAGGGGAAAATTGGTTTTGTAGGTCTAGGGGCGTCCGATATTTTCATTAAATGGAAAATAATTGCTATTTTCTCACTTAGAGCGACAGGCATAATGATATTAGAAGGTTGGACCGGGAAAAAAAGAAGTTGGTCAAAAATGGGACACCCTAGGGTACATGAATTGAGTGTGATCGTGGGTGAATAAAAAGTTCAGAATAATCAACATAGTTAATATTATTCAGAATTTGAAAATCGTAGATGAGTTTGCTTCTGAGCCAACGCTTTTCTAAGGAATATAAATTAAGATTAGTGAGTTTAAGATCGTATGATTTGTGACGGACAGGCGGAATTAGTTTCGTCGCTCTGGTTTGAACATTTTGAAGCCTTTGTATGTCTTCTCTCAAAAAGGGGGACCAGAACTGCACAGTATACCCGAGGTGAGGCATAACACTGGTCAACAAAGTTTTTGTCAAAGAGATATTTCTACTTGAACTATATTAATTTTTTGCGTTGATTACGGAACTGAAAACAGAATTTTTCTATCACCCTCAGTTTTAGAGTGACACACGAATTTATATTACTTAGGATTTGAGTCAGAATAGGAAGGGGTCGGGGGTCTGCCCCTTGCTCCTCCTCTGCTTATAAGTTGATGCACGTCACTGTTGACTTTCAGTTGTCAGTTACTCACTTGATTTCGCTCAGTGAATATCGTGCATTTTATTCGTGGTTTTCCTTAATCAATTTTTGTGTCAGTGCGTTCGTATTGTTTCATGATAGAATGCCACATACGTGTGTCAACCATCCAAACTGTTTCTGTTATGTGTGCGGAAAGTTAACTTTTAAATCTCAAAGGCAAAATTTCTCACTTCTCGTCAAAAAATCATACGAATTTTATTTTGGTTGGAAGGTAGGGGATCAGCACAAGACGTGGGCACCTCATATACTGCTGTATTACGTGTTTAAGACTTCTGACAGTGTGACTAAATGGATCTCGTCAAATGCCGTTTGCTGTTCCGATGATATGGAGAGAGCCGAAAGACCATTTAACGGATTGCTCACTGGCCAACAAGTATTTTTCATCATATATAATTATGGTTGGGCTATATAGGTGTTGGGACGCTGATTCCAAATCTGTTTTCGGTTTTTCTCCAGCACGTCTAGTTCTCGAGATGAGACCGATCATAATACAGGGTGTCCCATAAGTCCGGCATCATAGGAAAAATAATAAAAAAAGGCAAAACAAAAGCTTTTATTTACAGAACGTGCTCAATATGTCCACCATTGTTTTCAATACACAAATTCAGACGTGATGCCCAGTCAGCAAGCACATGGTGAATGATGTCAGGAGTAATGGTGTTACATGCCCCACTAATGCGCTGCCGCAAATGTTCAACACTCCTAATTTTCTCTGCTTATACCAGCGCTTTCAAGTGGCCCAAGAGATAAAAATCTAGTGGCGTGAGATCCGGGCTTCTAGCTGGCCATTCCACAGGCCCTCGACGTCCTATCCAATGACCGGGGAATTGTTGGTACAGGTATTCCCTTACTTGGGTGCTTTAATGTGCAGGAGCGCCGTCTTGCTGGAACCATGTTGGGAAATTTCCTTCTTCGTTCCAGGATAGCAGTCGCTGTATCATCGTCAGTGGACCTCTTGAAGGTCCACTGCGTGGTTTATCTTCTATGGATCCTGTTTCCTTAAACTTTGCAACAAGTGTGTTATTGGCTCGCGGTCTGGATGCAGTCTGTTAAATTCAGCAGCGGCCTCTCTTTGACTCCGATTTCCTATGAGTAGAATTATCTGGATTCGTTCTTCCTTGCTCACAGACATTATGGTCTTTAGAAAGAGAAAAATATGAATTATGGTTTGTAGAAATAGAAAAAATAAGAATTTCTCCTCTGATGCCGGACGTATGGGACACCCTGTATATATAATAAACATATATTATGATATATTGTGGGGCCGCGCAGTTAATTTTCCGCATTTATATTATTTTTATATTAGTTACCGACAAACCAATTTTGCGCGTACCAAATTGTATATATTTTATCACTGTGTAATTTTAAGAATCATATATAATCTTTATAAATAAGTATTGTACATAAATTTATATATATATATTTAATTATTTCAGCTGTATATAAAACAACAAAATCTTCAGTAAAATAACTTCAGCCAACCAAAAACTCAATAAACTCTGAAAACGACCGGCTTTTCCTTCAAGACGCCAACCCCCCAAACGACAGAGAGAGAAGAGGACACGAGAGGCCCCTAAAAGAGATACCCAACAAAGCGATAGCTTGCCTCTCGTATCCTTCATTCTTCCCGGCAACTACAAGTAGCACCAAGAAGGAACCAGCTACAATGGTGACCCCGGAGTGACCCGAAGCAGCCAGCGGAAGCAGCATCCTTCAGTCGCCGGGCGGAACAAACCGAAGCCACGCCTCTTCGCCGCCCACCCGTAGTAGCCGGTCGGAACCAAAGCAGCAGCAGACCCGAATTACATTCCCGCAAGATGGAATCTGTTGAATCAGGAGTGCACCATGTCACCATCAAGCCACCCACGTTCTCTGAAGCGTCGGCCGCAGGATGGTTCTCCATCATGGAGGCACAATTCCACATTTCCAGAATAACATCCGAAGAGACCAAATTTTTCCATGTTCTAGCCTCGTTACCCCCCGAAGTCGTCTCACGAATTTCAGCAGCAACTCTCTCCAACAAGTCGTACACCGATTTAAAAGAAGAAATCGTGAGTCATTACGAAAAGACGAAGCCAGAACTCTTCGAACGACTCATCTCCAACACTCTTCTCACTGGAAAGCCCTCCCAATTCCTTCAAGATATCCACCAAACGGCACTGAAGGTGGGCGTCAGCGATGATTTGGTGAAGCATAAATTCATCCAGGCGCTCCCATCCTCAATAGCGCCCGTCGTAGCAGCACAAAAGGAGCTGACGCTAACTCAACTCGGCAAACTAGCCGATGAGTTAATACCGTTCGCTCAACAAAGCTGCTACGCGGCGCCAACGTCAACTCGAGCCAATACAAGCCCAAGAACGAATATCCCCATCGGCCTAAAACCCTTCAGCGAGAATCAGCGGCCGGTGGTGTGCCGCGCGCACCTTTATTATGGCCCCCAAGCAAGGACCTGCAGGCCATGGTGCAAGTGGCCAAATAAAGATGACGCCAAGCTGCTCCCCTCGTCACGCCCAAATTCAAGATCTTCCTCACCATCAAGAGAAACGTCGGAAAACTAGATAAGCAGGCTGTGATTAACGCGACGTCTGGCCTGCCGCTGATCTCAGTCGCAGCTCGCATCGCCAGTCTGAAGGTCAATTTTATCATTGACACAGGAGCGAGCATCTCAATTTTACCACCAACTTGTGTCAATGATTGTCAACTCCACCCAACCGCAGTAAAGATTTCCACCGCAAACGGTCAGCCGCTCGAAATATTCGGAGAAGTAACACTGGACATATTAATTCCTAAATTACGAAGAATATTCAGGTGGCCATTCGTCGTCGCCCAAGTCTCCAGTCCACTTCTCGGCGCCGATTTTCTATCCCATTATGACATCCTTGTGGACTGCAAGCATGGCATTTTGAAGGATAGAGCAACAACTCTTCAAGCCACTACTAAACCTGTGCAATCCAAAGACCTTCACCTCATCAATATTAACCTTACCGACAAATTACCTCAAGAAATCAGGAACCTGCTTGACAAGTACTCCTCACTACTGAAACCAGCTCAACCGCAGAAAGTTTCCACCAACACTGTCAAGCATACCATCGACACTGGCAGCGCACCACCAGTGTTTGCAAGCCCTCGACGTCTTCCATCCGATAAATTATCCTCAGCTAAGGCTACTTTCAACAACTTACTTCAAGATGGAATTATAGAAACCTCAAAATCACCATGGGCCTCACCGTTACACCTCGTTCCGAAGAAGATACCAGGCGAATGGTGGGCGTGTGGTGATTATAGAAGCCTAAACGCTGTCACGAAACCGGACAGATATCCACTTCCTCATATAAGAAGTCTGTCAACATCTCTGCGCGGAAAATCATGCTTTAGCAAAATCGATCAAGTCAGAGCATATCACCAAATTCCAGTCCACCCAGAAGATATCGAGAAAACGGCTATAACAACTCCATTTGGTTTATTTCAGTATTTATACATGCCATTTGGTTTAAGAAACGCCCCTGCAACATTTCAACGCTTCATGGATACAATTTTCAGAGGAGTTGACTGCGTATTTGTGTATCTCGACGATATTTTAGTCCATTCAAATAACGCAGTTGACCATTTGAAAGACTTAGAACGCGTATTCAAGATCCTTCAAGAACACAATTTAAGAATTTCCTTAGAAAAATGCATATTTCAGCAATCCAAAATTGAATTTCTGGGTCATGAAGTTTCCCCAGCAGGCATTCGTCCTCCTGTAAACAAAGTCTCCGAAATTCAAGATATTCCCCAACCGCAAGATTACCAAAGCCTCAGAAGATTCCTAGGAATGACGGGATTCTATCGCCATATGATACCCCGTTACGCCGATTTAGTCTCACCTTTAAGTGAAATCGTCAGAACTCAAGTCAAAAGCAAAAGTCTACAGTGGAACGACGAAGCAATTCAAGCCTTTCAAGATGTCAAGGATGCACTACGGAACGCCGTTACGCTTTGTCATCCTCTTCCATCAAGCTCAATCCTTCATTTAGTTACGGACTGCTCACAAATAGCAGCTGGAGCAGTTCTTCATCAAATAATCGACAGCACACCAGTTCCCATCGCCTTCTTTTCCAAGAAATTAACTACAACTCAGCAAGCGTACGCCGCATACGATAGAGAATTACTCGCAGCATACCTAGCCGTCCTGCATTTCCGTCAATTTTTAGAAGGTCGTCAAGTAATACTCTTCACGGATCACAAACCGATGGTTTCTGCCTACAAGAGTCCCTTACGAGCCAAGACAGACCGACAACAACGTCATTGGTCTGCCATCACGGAATACGTATGCGATGTAATACATATCTGTGGATCCGAAAACGTCGTAGCGGACTGCCTTTCACGCAACGTAAACGCAGTACATATCGACGCTTTCGATTTATCAGCAATCGCGGAATCTCAACAAAAAGATCAAGAAACGCAAGAATTTCTCCCACGTCTCAAGCCGTTCCCGTTTCCAGAAAATACAACTTTATATTGCGATACATCCACGCCATATCCCCGTCCTTTTGTTCCCAAGCAGCATCGATCTTCCATCTTCAATCAATTTCATAATATTTCTCATCCAGGCATCAAGCAATCACTTCGTATCATTAAATCAAGATACTTTTGGCCCTCAATGAATAAGGATATTCGAACTTGGTCCCGAAATTGTGAATCATGTCAATCCTCAAAAATTTCTCGCCATACAAAATCAGAAATAACCCCCTTCGATTTACCAAGTTCAAGATTTGAAACGGTACATATCGACATCGTCGGTCCCTTACCGCCAACCACTTTGCCCGGTCAAACATATCCTTCCCCATATAGATATCTCCTAACCTGCATCGATCGTGCCACAAGATGGATAGAAGCATATCCTCTGATTGATACTACAGCCACATCAATAGCACACGCATTTCTCGATGTATGGATTTCAAGATTTGGTGTACCACTGCAAGTCATAACGGACCGCGGATCCCAATTCGAATCCGAACTCTTTAGGGAACTCTCAGCTCTCATCGGATTTCACCGACTAAGAACTTTGTCGTATCGCCCTCAGACCAACGGAATAATTGAAAGATCTCATCGCACCATCAAGACAGCAATCATCGCTCGAAAACAAGATTGGCTCCCCGCTTTACCCATAGTTCTCCTTGGTTTACGCAGTCTCCCCAACGAATCGGGTTATTCACCGTTCACCACCGTCACCGGAACCACCCTATTATGCCCGAGGCCAATGATCGCCAATTCGTCGTCAAAATCCAATTCAAAATTCATCTCCGAATTAGCCAAGAAAATGACGCAAATCGATTTCGCCCAACTCTCTCAAGGAAACATTCACTCAGCCCCCAAATCATTCATTCCATCGGAACTCCACAAATCAAGCCACGTATGGGTACGCATCGACCGCGTTCGAAAACCATTCGAGGCACCATATCAAGGACCTTTCCGTGTTCTCGAACGCCACGATAAGTACTTCGTAATAGAAAAAACTAACGGATCATCAGAAGCCATTTCAATTAATCGTTTAAAACCGGCGTATATAGTTTCAGGTCCCACACAGGTACCGGGCGCACAATCGGACGACATCGGATCGGAGAAAAAGCACGCAAGGAAAAAGGACGATGGAGGACGCACCTCGGAGGTAGCAAATACAGACCTCAGGACGGGCGCGCAGGACAACGCAACAACCGGAAACGAGGCCGACCGAGGATCAACGCGAGCTGGACGAAGGATCCGATTCAAATCAAGACCCGAATATTTCTACTTTTGATATACGTGCTCCGCTTCTCGGGGTGGGCAGTAGTGTGGGGCCGCGCAGTTAATTTTCCGCATTTATATTATTTTTATATTAGTTACCGACAAACCAATTTTGCGCGTACCAAATTGTATATATTTTATCATTGTGTAATTTTAAGAATCATATATAATCTTTATAAATAAGTATTGTACATAAATTTATATATATATTTAATTAATTCAGCTGTATATAAAATAACAAAATCTTCTGTAAAATAACCTCAGCCAACCAAGAACTCAATAAACTCTGAAAACGACCGGCTTTTCCTTCAAGACGCCAACCCCCAAACGACAGGGAGAGAAGAGGACACGAGAGGCCCCTAAAAGAGATACCCAACAAAGCGATAGCTTGCCTCTCGTATCCTTCATTCTTCCCGGCAACTACAAGTAGCACCAAGAAGGAACCAGCTACAATATATATTATGATACTATTATGATATATATTATGATATTATATATAATATATATATTATGATAATATATATAATATGCATATACGTAACTATATATAATATAATATATAATACTATATATAAAATATATAGCATGCGTCCTTTATGCATGGAGCGGAGTATTTTGTCGTTGCAGCTTAAGTGTAGGTTTTTGCTTTACCGTTTCTGTACCCTCATGTATGGCATTTTGTCGTTTCAACTTAGGCTTTCCGCAGGTTGTCTTGTGGTATTTTCGGTGAGAGCAGTTGCTGGCCACAAATTTGCAAACGTTGCACATGTACACCCTTTTATTCTTTGGTGTAACAGTCACATGTCTAGTTGTGTGTTGTGTTTTGTTTTGTCGCTCACTTACACATTTTATTTTTTAGGTGATTTACATCAACCCACTTATTGATCATTATGCCTCGAAAGTATAAATATCACCCCGACAATTTCTGTCACGTGTGCGGCTCGTTCGCGACTAAATCACAACGGCGTACAATCACGATGTATCTTCGGAAAACTTACCGGTTATACTTCGGCTGTCCACTAGGCGACCAAGATATGGCGTGGGCGCCACATGTTATCTGTTCCGCTTGTTCGAATGAATTACGTTACTGGTTGAACCAAAGGAAAAAGTCGATGCCGTTCGCTATACCCATGATATGGAGGGAGCAGAGAGACCATCATGGTGATTGTTACTTTTGCAAAGTTAACATTACTGGATTCTCCTTGAAGAACAAGCATAACACCGTTTATCCGAACGTAGACTCCACGATCAGACCAATCCCTCACGATGAAACGATACCGATTCCGGTACCTCCACAGCATTCTATAGAAGACGAAAGGGAATCCGACGAAGGTGCGATTGGCGGAGATGCGGAACCTTCGGCCGATCTTGACTACACACCTGACGAAGGGTAATCGGAGCCGTAGAGGCTTACCCAAAACGAGTTGAGTGACCTCATGAGAGACTTAGCCCTATCCAAAGAGAAATCAGAACTTCTCTCCTCGAGACTCAAGTAGAAACACTTAATTGAGAAGAACGTCCGAGTGTGTCACTATCCAAAACGAGACCATGATTTGGCAACATTCTTTTCAGTAGACTGTCCGCTCTGATATTGCCATGATATCAATGGACTTTTCGAGAATTTGTCACAGGTACACACACCATCTGAGTGGCGCCTCTTCACTGATTCCTCACAGCGAAGCTTGAAAGCGGTTCTCCTGCATAACGGGGACTTTAAGCCGTCCATTCCGATCGCACACTCCGTTCATCTAAAGGAGACGTACGATAACATGAATATACTACTCGAAGCAATCCAATACAGCACTCATCAATGGAATATCTGTGGTGATCTCAAAGTCATTGGTATGTTAATGGGCATGCAACGAGGGTTCATGAAATACTGTTGTTTCCTATGCCTATGGAACAGCCGTGCTACCGCGGATCATTACATCAAACGTGACCGGCATCAAAGAAGCACATACGAGCTAGGAACGGGCAGTGTCCAGTGTGTTCCTTTAGTTGATCCAAAGAATATTTTCCTGCCATCTCTCCTCTCCACATTAAGCTCGACTTAATGAAAAATTTCGTGAAAGCTATGTGTAAGGCGAATTCGAGAGGGTTTCGATACCTTGTTGAGGAATTTGCAAACATGAGTGCCGCGAAATTGAAGGAGGGAACCTTTGTGGGGCCCCAAATCAGGGAGGTTCTGCAGGATGAATGCTTTGAAGAAAGCCTCAATACCTTAGAACTAAAAGCATGGCAGGCTTCCAAATGGATTTGTGGAAACTTCTTGGGTAACCACAAGTCTCCCGCATACAAAGATGGAGTTCAGAAACTGCTCCATGCATATCAAGAAATGGGCTGTCGCATGTCCTTGAAAATGCATTTTTTACATTCGCATCTAGATTTTTTTCCCGAAAACCTTGGCGCGGTGAGTGACGAACAGGGTAAACGCTTCATCAAGACATCCAGTCAATGGAAAATCGTTACCAAGGTTTCTGGAGTGAGAGTATGCTGGCAGACTACTGGTGAATGTTGTACCGCGACGATCCGGACAAGGTTTACAAAAGAAAATCGTATTTGCAACGTTTTTAGGTTGGTGTACATATCTTTTTATGAATAAAGTTGTACTTTCACGATAAAATGTGCTTAAATTAACACGTCATATTTCGATAACTTGATGTGCTAGAGAAAAGCCGAAAGAAGATTTGGAATTAGCGTACAAAACCGGTCTAGAAAAGTGTGTATACATCTTTGATGAGAGAAAAAAGTTCGAATTTTTCGGCCAGTGTAATTTATACTCATTTCAAAGTGTAATTATATAAAAATATTTTACATTCACAAAAATGGCAAAGCATAATAAGTTAAATTGTTCATAAATTTACATTTTCTCGACTAGCTAATCTCTAAATATTATAAACTATTGTGATGTAATTGTAATTGTAATTAGTTGTGTAATGTCTATTTTTTGGTTCAAATTCACTAGTATATAAAAAGTTGTATTGTGGTAGCTGTTTATATAGACTTGCAGTAATCATAATGGAACCTTATTACGATATAAGACTTGTAAACTACATGGAGTTCAACACTGTTCACGATCATATTAATAATTTATCTTTATGAACAGAGACATTAAATTATAATGCACATTCATTTGTCCTTTAGATATATAAGTATGTGTTATATGTTTTTGGACTCGGTTGTCCCCTTTCCGCCCCACCTTCCCCAAGTTGGGGTACCTTGACTATCACTGTGGCGTTGCCACATGTACGGATTCGCCTGTGAGGCAAGGAACATTACATATGCGGGCAGCTGTACAATATAATGACGAAGCTCAACATGGTTTACTGACGGACGATGTTGATCCAATGTTTGAACCATCTTGTTCATCGACAGAGCCTTACTTAATATCTCAAGCAAACATGAGCGATCTTGTCCGTGATCCGAAATTGTCAAAAGATTAATCTGAACTTTTGGCTTCCATATTGAAAAGTTGGAATCTTCTAGAAAAAGGCACTAAGATATCTTTTTACCGCAAGCGCGTCAAAGAGACTTTCTACCCTTTTTTTCTCAAGAAGGCAATTTAGTATACTGTAATAATGTGGACTCTCTCGTGGAAACCCTTGGCCAACAACATGATCCAAAGAAATGGCGCCTATTTATTGATTCCTCGAAGCTGAGTTTGGATGCTGTGTTACTCCATAATGGAAATAAATACCCCTCAGTTCCAATAGCACCTGCAGTTCATATGAGGGAATCATACGACAATATGCACCTGCTTGTGAAACATGTCCAATATGAGAAATACTCTTGGCATATCTGTGGAGACTTGAAAGTGATTGCACTTCTTGGTTTACAACTGGGTTATACGAAATTACGTTGTTCACTCTGTGAATGGGACAGCCAAGCGCGGGAAATCCATTACTCAAAGAAACAACGGGTACCTCGACAAGCGTTGATTCCAGGGCATAAAAATGTTACCAGGCCACCTCTGGTTAATCCAAAAAAAGTTTTTCTGCCACCACTACATATTAAACTTGGTTTAATGAAAAATTTTGTTGAGGCTATGGTGGGTTTCTCTACTTGAAACAGAAGTTTCCGAGGATCAGCGAGATCAAAATCAAAGAAGAGATATTTGTGGGTCCGCAAATTAAAGAAATCATGAGGGACAGCCCGTTTGATGAAACTTTAAGTGAATTAAAGGAGCAGCTTGGAGAGCATTTAAAGCAGTGACCAAAAATTTACTCGGAAACTTCAAGGCCGAAAATTACGAGTCACTTGTTGAAGAACTTCTCAAGGCTTACAAAGTCATGGAGTGCAACATGTTGAAAATTCATTTTCTTGACTCACATCTCGACTTCTTCCCAACAAACTTAAGCGATGTTATTGATGAGCATGGGGAACGCTTTCATCAATAAATATCCACGATGGCTGACTACTGTTAGAAATTGTCAAGGGATGGCCCAGAGGCGAAATACAAGCGTAAATCGTCAGTAGCTACATTTTAGGTGAGGTCAATATGCATTTTCTACTTTTATATTGATATTCCGTCTATAAATTAGCCCAAATTTCATTTTCGATTCCCTCAATATTGGTGGATGATAGACAAATTTTGAGGTCATTTTTTAACTCAGCGGTAAAAAAACCTATAGGATCCACCCATTTCTGTTCATGTGACAAAAAAGTTCTTTTTTGTCATCCAGTAAGTCAACACGCTGAACTCGAAGAGCGAGGGAATCGCATCTTTGCTTGGTACACGAACTGCTTTTTACTTCACTTCGTTTTAATTTCAAAACTGACACATGTCGTCATCGAAATTTGAAATGGTCCTTTATACCAATGTCTATACCATTTATGTACAGTTGCGCTCATTATTTGTAGGACACTCTTGAGAACAGATAGCGACACCTGGCATATATTTGTTGTGTGTATTACAAACGGGTGTAACATTTTATGAATGAATCTGGAGTTTAGCGCTGATTGGTTATTGACTCATTCCCAAATGTCTTTGGAACATAATTATTTCCATTCATCACTTTGGTTTACATATTCCTAAGGAAACATAAATGAATAATTAAATGTAAATTCAAGAAGGAGATATATATTAACAAGGGGGGATGTCAATGAAGAGAATAAAAAATGGTCTTGTAAAAACTAAAAAAAAACCTTTGGACGTGATGACGGTGTTCATGGTATTGGCAAGCCTGAATGAAATGAAGTTTCAATGTATAAAAACAGAGCCGATGGTAGGCATTATTGCGCCCTGACCAAATTCCAAATTGATTCATTTATTTATTTACATTCAATATTGAACATAGATTTAGATATTATTTTGTGTTATAACAAAGACAGAGCAAAAACCTGATATATATAAATACATATACAGACGGTTTATGAATTAAAAAACAATGTTTTTATGCATATTAAATTTTAATAACATTAAACATTACCAGATTGATGGGTATCATTAGGTTTCATACGTTACTGCTTTGAATATCTTCGAGTTGGAAAATGGACGACAGCTGAATTGAATGGATACTACTGGTATGGCATTGTTATATCCGGAGCAAATGCTGTTTCAAGATCGGCAACACTGATATAGTAATAAACAGTCACTGAGAGAAATATTATTTAGAAACGAAGAATGTTTTGTATTGAAGCAGCATCATAAATGCATATAATTGTTTTGTATTAATAAGTTCCATGTTACAACTTGAATGTTGAACCACTGCAGCTGTGATTGTTGGCGGTCTCTCACCTGAAAGGAGAGAATTACAGAAAATAAAACTGTTACAGTGATTCATATTAATAAACATAGAGCCATTTAAACGATGATATTGACAATTTTGCAAAGACGTTACACATTCATAATTACCATTGTATCTGAGAGATATTTTATTCATACACACAACAAATTTAATATCTTGTCCAGCCACCGTTGTTGCCTATGACTTCTTGCAGTCGATGTGGTACAGAAGTATATTTAATACGCAGCCATGCTATCTAAAAAAGAGGCCATTCACTTATTACGCACTGAAAAGCAGTGACTCACCTGAACTGAAAGCAGAATTCCTGAAAATGCGGCAAGATTTTATTCTGAAGTTTGAGTTTGCAGAGAAAAAAAATCGATACATTTTAGACAAAAGTGGATGGGGAGTATCTTTTGCTTGCTGAAGAGGTAAAGAATGTGCTGGTGCCTTTTGCGACAAATTATCGTTGTGAGGCAGGCTTTTCAGTAATGATGGTCATAAAGAACAAACTGCGAAATCGGCTGCACATTGAAGGCGATTTACGCTGCGCCTTGAGCGAAACTGAACCCAGAATTCAGGCATTAGTTCAGCAGAAACCGTTGCATTCCTCGCACTTGACTAGTAGTAGGCGGTAACACGTTTTGCTTCCTTCCTATATAATGTTGTAGCCATTCTTTGGCCAATATCATGTGTTTAACTTATTCATAAGGCACTGTATATACAGAAATATACGCGTATTATGCTCATAAAATTTGAATAATTATTCTCATGCTCAGTAAAATGAAGTTTACTGAGGGAATCTACGAGATCACCGCAGAACGGGGAAACCTCGACTGACAACTGCTGCGGATGACCGGAGGATCTGCGATGTTGCCAGAAGGGAACAATTGCAGCTTGATGTTTCGGCAATGTCAGTAAGGCGGCTGCTACATTAAGCTGGGTTACACCATCGGACCCCGGCTATCAAGGAGAAGTTAAATCAGCAACATCGAGAAAATAGCCTTCGATTTGCTCCGCAACATCTTGACAAAGGACATGACTTTTGGAGTCGAGTGATATTTACCGACGAAAAGACCCTTTCCTACACATCTTATAGCTGTCTTCATTGTTGGAGGAGGAATAATACTCGATATACTCAAGAGCACATCTATGAAGCACGTAGTGGTCATGTCGCCTGTAACATGTGGGGATGGATTCATGTGTATGGTACAGGAGAACTCACCAAAATGCAGGGAGTCCTCGTTATTCGTATACTCGATATTCCTATACTCGCTTATACGTATACGAAAGCGGCCGTCCTGCCACCAGCCAGGACAGCCGCTTTCGGCTGAAAACTGCTACCAGCGTCCCCTACACCTCCCATTGCGCATGCGCGGCGCTGGACGCCATTTTCTTCCTGCCCTCTGACTGTTCGCATGTGAACTCAGAATACCGAGTGAATTCGTACGAAATTTCATACATAATGCCTCCGAAACGCCCTGCATCAAGTAGTACTCCTTCTGGTATCCCTGTTGCGAAGCGGTCTCGTGTGCCAGTGGATCTTAGTGTTAAATTAGACCTTATTAAGAGGCATGAAAGTGGTGAGGGTCCGACTGAGATCGACCGCAAACTTAAACTAGCCACCTCAACTGTGCACTCCATAATCATGAATGCGGCCAACATCAAGGAACTAACTGGCACTACAACCCCTGCTTCAACTACGAAGATTACTAGATTCAGTCAAGAACTTTGCGAGCATCTTGCAGAAATCTGGTGTTTGAGCATGACCCTCAGTTGGATAGGAGCACAGCTGTGAGGGCTAAAGTGAAGGATGCTGTGCGGTGCTATCATGAGCTGTACATCTCCAAGAAAAAACGTGCCATCCAGCCAACATTTCACGCCTTCTTCCAGCCACCAACTGCCAATCCAAGCACCAGCAAGCAGCCAGCCATCAGAGGTCACCCTGAGACATCACCTCAGTAGTCCGGGTCGGCCGAGTCGCTCGTGGAATAAATACCTTCAGAGCTCCACATTCCTCCAGCACAAACCACTGGATCACGGTGAGTGCAGTACTTTATTTAACAAGGTTCATTTTTTAATATGATTAGTACTCGTATGTGTTTCTGTGCTTATTATTTCATATTAACCAACAAAATACATATTTCACCTAACTTGACTGACTAGGAACCAAACCCCCTCGTATTACATTGATTTTTATGGTAAAAATTGCTTCGTTATTCGGATAATCGTTATACGTATGAATTTTAGGAACGTAACCCATACGAATAACGAGGACTCCCTGTAGAAGGGAGGTTTACTGCAGACCAGTATATAGAAATTTTCGAAGAGGTTATGCTTCCTTCCCTTCTGTGCGTACATATGCTCTGCCATTTCGTGAGCAAATCGTTTTTATGCAAGACAGGTCCCCATTTCACACAGCACGGATCGTCACACGCTGGTTCTCTGAGCAAATAAATATCGACATTCTGGATTGTTCAAGTAAGGGTTGTGATATGAATCCCATCAAGAATATATGGGCCAATATTGTAAATGTGTGGGAACTAGCGGAGGAACGAACAACGAACCAGCTTTTACAATACACATTTAGTGAGTGGGAGGTGTTGAGGAGGAATCAACAGCTGGTATAAAATCATGTTGCTTCTGTGCCAAATTGACTGCAGGAAGTCATAGAAAACAACGGTGGCTGGACAAGATATTAAATTTGTTGTGCTCATGTATAAAATATCTCTCAAATACAATGGTAATTATGAATGTGTAACACCTTTGCAAAATTGTCAAATATCAATCATCGTTTAAATGGCTCCAGGGGTGGACTGACAGTTACCTGGGCCCTTGGGCCAGTTGGGGTTCCGGGCCCCCTTGTTTAAACTTTGGAAGAAATCAAAGCTCATCGATGTCAGAATTCTATCAACATAAAAACCATTTGCAAAAGAGTATATACAATATAAGTATCTATACCTCCGTTACAGTACATTATAATATTGTATTTTATATTTACAACAAAATACAATGTACAAGGACTAAAACTCTCGTGAATACTTTATTACTAATGATAACACTTGTCACTTTACTGTCAGCAAAGTGACTCATAAATAAACAGCAAAATCGTGAGCAACCTTCATATAGCTTTCAGTTTAATATTATCAGAATCAATAATTATTTAAACATTTCTTAAAGGAAACACTCTGAATGATATTATAGTATATTAGCTGTTACTAACTAGATAAAAATGTGAATCGGTATCGGTCAGATATTATCATTGTATAAGCACACGAATAATATCATAAAGTATGAAAAAAGCATCTGGAAAGTTTACCAATAAATGTCTTACTTAACAATTCAAATGCAAAGATCCTGCAAAAAACAGCAATCCAGGAAGGCTACGGGAGAAATAATGAACTAAGTTTTGCTAATGTCTTGGCAAAATTGTCTATAATTTTCGCTTTGTCCGTTTTTAGCTTCATTGCAACTTCCTTTTCTATGGCTATAAGCATCAGTGTTTCGAAATTTTGTTGGGGGAGTGAAGATCTGAGCCTAGACTTCACAATTTTCAGTTTATGCACTGTGATACTGAGTGTAATTAAATATTTGTATGCTGAATACAGATTTTCGTAGGCTGCAGAACAGAGGATATACTGAAATAGCAACTTAAATGCACAAGATAAACAGTTCTTGCAGGCTGATTTCTTCACAACTGACTTTGAAGGCGCTTGTAGCTGGATGCAAAAGATAACAATTCTTCACGCAATGAAACAGTGTCAACTTCAGGAATTACTACAAATATACATTTGAGATAAATTTTCTCGGGAGAGGCCAGGAGCTCGTCAAATCTGTTGGGGGTCGAAGCATAAAACTTGCCTGTAGAGATCTTCATGATTAGCAAACCTTTTCATGCTCTCTGAAACAACATCAAGAACAACATCGTGGCAGGACGGGGTTGGCACCCATAGGGGAGGGGTATACAAGCAAGGGGGAGGGGTTTAGCCCCAAGCTGCACGAAGGGGGGGAGATGGGATTTACTTCACAAATCAAACCTAACCTAACCTAAGAAGGTAACCTAAGAGAGAGAGGAGAGAGGAAAAAGTCTTTTCGCTGGTATATCTCGACGCATACTGAAGCTGTTAGCAGCCTCAGTTGGATTAGACGTCTTAATCAGCCAGTTGGCTTAATATGGCTTAGAAGGCTTAATCAGAGAGTGTATATATATATATATATATTTATTTATCTGAGGTGGCTTAATCAGCCAGTTCGCTTGTTTAGAAGGCGATATATATGTATATTTATATATATCATGGGCGACGCCAGGCTTTTCACATAGGTCAGGCACAAGCATTATGGGCTTGATATGACTTCGGTAGAATTCATGTTAATGAATATGTAAATTTTGTTTTTTAAATAATTTTGCTTTTGTTTTCAAAAATTACTTAAAGCCTACTAAATCAATAAATTGTTTAATAATTATAATAACTTACTTGTATTTCATTATGTCCTTAGAGAATGTCTTCATCATATTTAATCTACCATGAGTCATTTATACATAAACTCCAACCTCCTCGGTTTCAATGCAAATTCTTCGATGACCTTGTCATGTACAATCTTTTGCCTCTCCAGGGAAACCACAATTTCTTTCTCTATTGCAATTCTTGCTAAACATACTAGTCTTTCCTGACTAGTTCTGTTCCTCAGATACGTCTTAATTCGATTTAATGTTGAAAAACTTCTCTCTGTGGAAGCACTGCTCACTGGTATAGTTAAAATCAATCTAAACAGTTTTGCAGATTCGCTAAAAGCTTTTTCTAAATCTAAGTCAATGCATAATTTTAGCAGTTCTTTGACATTTTTGCAGGCAGTAAAATCAGGATCTTTATAAATGTACTTCAATGTAAATGGGTATCTAATAGGGCGGCTCGTTTTTACACTTTTTTCGATATTTGATTGGGGGTAGTGCGGAAAAGTTGCGATTTGGAGAGAAAATAAAGTGTGTAAAATTTTTTTGATCTACGTCAATACCTTCCGGTGGCGGCGAGTCCTTAAAAATCGAAAAATAGGCCTAAAAACATAAATTTTTTATATAATTTTACATAATTTTTATATAATGTTCATTGTTCAATGACGGCTATTAATTTATTCAAGCCTATAATAGTGTTCTCAGGGTTGTTTGCACAGAAATATACCGGAATTAACATTTGTATAACATTTTGTTAAAACTTGCTTTAAATCAATATTTTGGATATTTTAACGGCTAAGACGCCACCGGAAGTTATTAACAGATTGTGCTGAAATTTTTATTGTTTATTTTGTAAGTCTTTAAAACCATTTTCCAATCTACCCCGTTCGGCCTATTTTTCGATTTTTAAGGACTCGCCGCCACCGGAAGGTATTGACGTAGATCAAAAAAATTTTACACACTTTATTTTCTCTCCAAATCGCAACTTTTCCGCACTACCCCCAATCAAATATCGAAAAAGTGTAAAAACGAGCCGCCCTAGTATCTAAGGACGAGTAAAAAAATAAAAAAAAAACACGCACAAAAAAAGCACAAAAGAAAAAAAATTCAAATGCATTGAAACGAATACGACACGGTCCCTGAGGTAACTGACAATGAGGAAAGCCGTGCGCAATTCATAGTTGCCACATATCTCTATTTTCACTCAAACAGCTTTCTGAGGATTAGATTTGGCATCCAGCGTAATGTTAGGCACTTAGAAATATGCCTGATTTGTAAACTGAAAAACTCGCTTTTCTCTTCTTTGAAAAAATAGCTTGACAAAATAATATACTTATCTGATTGTTTTGACAGATGCTATACTAATGTTGATTTTAAATTACATTAAATTTATTTTTCTTTTAAAGTTAGGTCAGGCTGAGCCTGACCTGCCTGACTCCCACCGTCGCCTCTGATATATATATATGTGTGTGTGTGTATATATATATATATATTATATATTTATATATATATGCACTAAAATCACAGAATAACACGTGATCTTATCAATAGGCAAACAACCATAAGGAAAAGGTAAAGGAAACACGAAGTCCGAGCGCTTTCGTGATATATTTCTCCTTGAAGATGTGAATATATCACGAAAGCGCTCAGACTTCGTGTTTCCTTTTCCTTTTCCCTGTGGTTGTTTGCTTATATATATATATATATATATATATATATATATATATATATATGATACACACAGATCGTGCATGGAACAAGGAACTCTTCTGGATAATTAAATCCACTATAGTCCGAATAAGTAATGGTAAATGACAAATACCATAGTTTTTCTCTTTCATGGTGCTAGCCCGAC